>JARKHS020032691.1:0-462206 GCA_030143305.2 Amblyomma americanum | reverse complement strand
CCCAATGCACGCTTTTTGTGGATAACGGCGTTACCTGCAGCGCGAGCCGCGCGCACGTTTCCTCACGACAGGACTGCCGCCAGCACGCGCAGCTGATCACAGCGATGGTGAACCCTAAGGCCGATCCGTGCGAGGACCTGAACGCCTTCGCGTGCTCGCGCTGGCGGCCCGTGGGCGGCAGCTATGACAACTACGGCGCGGCTCTCGACAGCCTGGCGTTCCACGACTGGTTCGACGGCTTCTACTCGTCGCTGGTCGAAGGCAGCGACCACCTGTTCGCCGGCGCCAAGCCGCTCGCCATGTTCGAGGCCTGCGTGCAGAACAGCACTGGTGGCAGCGAGGAGGGCAAGCGCATGCTGCGCGGCTTCATGTCCAAGCTGCGCATCCCGTGGCCCGACGAGCCCAGCGCCGACGTGGACCCGCTCGGGGTGCTCATCGACCTGTCCTACAGGCGAGTACACTCGATCGCCGACAAGACTGAATTACCCTACAAGGGAGTAAAAATGAGTAAGCAGTCCTCTGGCGCACTCACTTTTAGGGGCAGAGTTGAGTTTCCCCCTTCAGGTGGTGATGAGAGGAAACACCTTGTTGATGATGTTTTTATTTAATTGGTTTTGGGGGAAAGGAAATGGAGCAGTATCTGTCTCATAATCGTTGGACACCTGAACCGCGCCGTAAGGGAAGGGATAAAGGAGGGAGTGAAAGACGAAAGGAAGAAAGAGGTGCCGTAGTGGAGGGCTCCGGAATAATTTCGACCACCTGGGGATCTTTAACGTACACTGACATCGCACAGCACACGGGCGCCTTAGCGTTTTTCCTCCATAAAAACGCAGCCGCCGCGGTCGGGTTCGAACCCAGGAACTCCGGATCAGTAGTTGTTGATGATGAAATCGGGGTTTCTTGATGACCCGGTGGTTATAACTCGCAAACATTCACGTTACTCGAAGCAAGAAGGTTAACTATTTATTTACAGCATAAATAAAACGAGAAGAAGCAAAGCAAGGAGAAAACTATTTACATGACTAAACCGTTGATCATACGAATTCAGCCCTACAATATCAACCCAGAGCGCTCGTTTTTAAACCCTCTGTCTCCGCCCTTGGCGGGGACAGCAACCAATAAGATTACAAGCGCCACACCTGGCCAATCAGTGGTCAGGGAAAGTAAAATAAGGTTTCCGCCAACTAATCACAAATTGGGGAAAGAGTGCTGACTAAACATTTGGGAAAGGAGAGGTTGCAATCAAGCACACAAACAGCACAAACGCGACCACGCTCTCCCACGGCAAACACGGCCCAGCCGTTACCACTTTCCTCTCTCTGTCGCACACGCGACAAACATATGTCAACGAAACGATCCCTAAAGTGTTTACAGAACACACCGAAAGAGAAGACAGTCGTTACGGGAATAGTGGGTTTCCGGTCACTCGGCTAATACTCAGCCGTATCTCGTGCGCCCCCGAAACCTCGTCAACCCCTTGACAACGACCACATGTCGACAGCTGTACATGGTTAGCGTTTTTCCCGGCGGGTCATGCCCGTGACGGCGCGGCGTAAACGAGGACGTCCGCCGCACGAGGCAGGGACGGGACGGGCCCCTTTGTTGGGGACTTCCGACCCCACTGGAGCGGCCTTCCTTGCGAACACCAGACCAACGAGTTCGCGGAAAGGTCAGCGAACTCCACAGGCAGCATAAGTCACGAGGTAAATTTCGATCATTAATCGGAATGCTGACTGTTAGCAACGGAGATGTACCTGAAAGCATAGTAACTTGATGCAGTTAGCAACGTAAGGACGCTTTTAAGCTCGGCATCGAGGGGGGGGGGGGGGGGGAGCAAAGAGAGGATTGAAACCTCAGTTAAAATCTTGGTACTTGCAAACACGTCGCATTTTTGAAGAGGGAATCTGTTTCCGTCGCGAACTGTAAGTATTCTGTATTTTTAGCGGTGTTGAAAATTTATGCCAGGGCTTGGGAAACATACCCTGGCACTTTACAGCGCGCGCTAGAGTACAGTTTACTCCCTTATAGGGTAATTCGTGTTTAAAGTGCGTAATCAACAAGGCTCATCAACAATCAACGACATAATCAAATAATGTTCGTGAATACTGTGACAGCGGGGCAAAATCATGGAGGCTAACGCCGTAGCCGAAAAAAAAAAGGACGCCGCACTGAGCAGTGGAAAGCAATAGATTTCAGGTTACAATACAGGCTGGTTAATTAACCGTTACGTGCCAAAACAATACTAAGGGCCACGAGGCACGCCAAGGTGAATGCAGAAGCTGTCCGGCCAGGATTTTTTAGTTGATAATAATTGGTTTTGGGGGGAAAGAAAATGGCGCAGTATCTGTCTCATATATCGTTGGACACCTGAACCGCGCCGTAAGGGAAGGGTAAAGGAGGGAGTGAAAGAAGAAAGGAAGAGAGGGTGCCGTAGTGGAGGGCTCCGGAATAATTTCGACCACCTGGGGATCTTTAACGTGCACTGACATCGCACAGCACACGGGCGCCTTAGCGTTTTTCCTCCATAAAAACGCAGCCGCCGCGGTCGGGTTCGAACCCGGGAACTCCGGATCAGTAGTCGAGCGCCCTAACCACTGAGCCACCGCGGCGGGGCTTTTTTAGTTGGAGAACTAGCTGTTGGGCTAGTTGGTTTTGGTCGCACTTGGGAAAGAAGTGGACTTTTCACGCAGTGGGGCTGTAACGCGCCGAAAACGGTAAATACGAGGGAAAGTGGAAAATTGCCGCGACAGAACAGAGAAACAGAAGAAATGACGAGGTGAAGCAGTTTATAGGCGGGCGCGGTTGACGTACAGAAGAATAACTGGAAAAGATTGACGAATTTTTTAATTGTCCTGTAGTGGAATTACCCAAGATGACAATCTTGTGAAGTTTCGTGTCAGTAGCTGCTGCAAGTTGTTTTCCGCGTTAACACACATAGGGGACGCAGTGAAGCAACAGGCGTCACCCGGGAAATATATTCGCACGCGTTACACCATAAAATAACTGCACAGACTGTCATCTAATGTGTGTGTGTGGGTGGGGGGGGGGTGTCGCCACGCCTGTGTCCACTCTCCGACGAAGGTCGGAGAAGAAAAGAAGCAAAAAAATATGTATTCGTACAATTCCTAAGACCTTCAACTACCAGTAGACTAAGCAAACTGCGTATACGTTTCCCCAATCGAGAGTTCTAGCAGAACAATTAAGCTTGCTTTCGTACTCAGTGCTCAAATCTGTTTTACGTCACAGGCACTGAACTAAAACAGTTAAGCTCGCGTTTAGACCCCATTGCATACACTTTCATTTTTCCCTCATCGCCAAATAGGTGTGCCACAAGATACACTGTCTATGAAGATATGAAGCAAATGAGAGGAATAAAAAAATTAAATGGCAGTTTAAAATTGTGCACCATGCATATCTCTTTTCTTGACACTCGGCCATCTCACGTGTTGCATGCCGCAGGGCCGCTATAGGTATATCTTTAGCACCACTGACCCGTGCACGCTCCTAAAACCGCAGGTGGCATCTGGGTCTGTGGTTCGATCTCGAGCCTCTGCGCCTGCCAACGAAGAGCCCAGCATTTGACGAGGGCACCACGTCGGACGGGCACACCGGCAGCAACAGCAGCCGCCGTCACTTGTTCATGAAGATGGGCCAGTTCGTTGGCTTCTGGTCGGTGCACCACAGCGAGATCCTGCACGAGCACAGCTACATCGACTACTGGGACACCTTCTACGCCGCGTTCGGCGCCGGCCTGCCCAAGCGAAGCGACGCCTACGTGAAGCACGTGTCCACAGTCGAGGCGGCCGTCTTCGAGGAGCTCCTGGGCGTCGTCAACAATGAGAACAAGGAGCCCGCCCAGTTCGAGCTCGGCGATATCGGCGTCCGCACGCCGCGCTTGCCGGCCAGCCGTTGGATCGAGCAGCTGAGCGCCAACACTGCTCCCGTGAAGGAAGCGACGAACGGCTCTGTGAGCGCGCTGACGGCTTCGCGCCAGCCGACACCCTCACGGTCACGGATATGGCGCTGCTCATCGTGGTGGACCGACTGTTCGCCGTGCACAACGCCACCGTGCTGTTGCGCCACCTCTCATGGTTCTTCATTCAGGTCAGTGGCGCTCCCACTATAGACTGAACGAACCACAGTATTTTAAAGGTCATTCTCTCGGCAGCTCGGCTGCTGACCCGAAAGGCGCGGGTTCGATCCCGGCCGCGGCGGTCGAACTTCGATAGAGGCGAAATTATAGAGGCCCGTGTACTGTGTAATGTAGGTGCACGTTAAAGAACCCCAGGTGGTCGAAATTTACGGAGCCCTTCATGAACTACGGCGTCCCTCATAGCCTGAGTCGCACGTTAAAACCCCCATAAACCATAAAAACCCTCGGCAGCCTCGAGGAGCTTTCGAAAATGGGTCCGTGGCAAGAAAAGGAAAAGTTCACCGGCTGATGACGCCTTGAACGTGATATCAATGTCGACGTCAAATTTATCTCATGCACTTTTCAAGTAACTTTTCAAGCTTATCAGAGCCTTGAAGGTTTCTTAAAAAGCGTATGCGCCCACGTGCTCAAACCTATCGCAAATTGTCTTCAGTGAAAATGTGGCCGATGCGTACGCGGTTCCAATGATGGTCAACAGGTAGCGGTAGACTTATTTTCGTCAGAAAACAGATACAATTCCAACCCAATGCCAACCAACTCACTCGGATACCTTAACCAGTTCTTTAGGCATAATGGAGGGCAGGGGCAATGCTCGGCTTCTAAGTTCCGGGTTCAGGCTTACCAGCACTGCAATAATTGTAGGAGAAAGTTCGGTGACACTGGCAGAGATCCAAAGCTGCGTAGTTCATCCAGATAGTCCAATAAGCAGTTCATACACGCGTGTATCGCGCACAGAGAAGATCGTCTTTCTTTTAGGCGACGTAAAGACCCGCTCCAACTACGAACAGTAAGGGCAAGTACACCACCTCAACAGAAAACACAAACCATTTCTTTTCACGACCTTCGGAGCAATCGGTTTTCTAGGCTGTGGGCAGAACGTAGGAGAGCTTAATCTTCAGGCCAATGGTATTTTACGAGCACAGCCCCGTTTCCAATATGGCGGCGCCCTTCGCTGTTACCGAGCCATCTGTAGCCGAGTGGCACCAGTTGCGTCACTGTTTGGCTGGTAAGAAATCGGCGCTCGCTTCTTTCCTTCGATAGCGGTATTAGGCCTAGCTACGGTCAAATGAACACCAGGGACGCCGACGAAAAATATTCCTTCGCCGTACGTGAAGATCGAGGATCAGTCAGCGGAATACTGTCTTAAAGGACTATAGACCCCAATTTTATTGTGATTTCTTTTTTCAGGTGACGCTTCAGAGATTAGAATACACGGTTTACCACGTGGTATTCGCCTACGACCGCTAAATAATTTATAATTCAATTTCTCTCATGCTGTTTCGGCTTCATCAACTGAACGACGGCCGTGACGTATAGTTGAACTTTTAGGTCACGTGAGGCACGGACAAACTGAAATATAAACGCTGATGCGTAGTTTTAACTCACTACAGCGCTTAAACTATAGCCTGCTTCAAGGTGTAGAATTTCGACAAACGACGTATCAGCAGTTATATTACCGTTTTTCCGCGCCTCACGTGACCTATAGTTCTAATGCACACGTCACATCCATCGTTAGGTTGATGAAACCGATGCAGCGTCAAGAAGAAATTCAATTATAAATTATTTAGCGGTCGTAGGCGAATACCACGGGGTGCTCCGTGTATACCCATGTCTAACACATTGTCTAAAGACGAGACACAATGTCTAAAGACGAAAACACGCAAGCAGTTTGGTGTCTATCCTTTTAGTGATTGCACTGATAAACCCGTACTGCAGGTATTCGCTGCCCTGGCCGATCGGGACCTGTTGGCGGCAAAGTATGCGGACAAGGCCAAGGCCGCCGAGCGCAGACACGTGTTCTGTGCCACGGAGGTGGAGGACGCGTACGGACCGCTGGTGCCCGCCCTCTATGTCTTCCCCCGCTTCACGAGCCGCATTCGACGCCTCGTCGATGACGTCTTCAGCAACGTTTGCGAAGTACGATACGTACTGCGGTTTTGCGTTGTACGTGGCGTCGCATGCATAGAGAGAGATGACCGTTGGCGCATACCAGAGACCACTGAACAGAGCGACTGGCCCTACCAAGGCAGACGACGCCTTCTGGCTACTGATCCGGAGTTCCCGGGTTCGAACCCGACCGCGGCGGCTGCGTTTTTATGGACGCAAAACGCTAAGGCGCCCGTGTGCTGTGCGATGTCAGTGCACGTTAAAGATCCCCAGGTGGTCGAAATTATTCCGGAGCCCTCCACTACGGCACCTCTTCTTCCTTTCTTCTTTCAGCTCCCTCCTTTATCCCTTCCCTTACGGCGCGGTTCAGGTGTCCAACGATATATGAGGCAGATACTGCGCCATTTCCTTTCCCCCAAAACCAATTATTATTATTATTAGCACCGACACACTGCTGCCTTCGGAGGCAGTGATGGTTTTTACCTTTTCGCGCACAAGCGATAAAGACTGACCGCCAGAACTTGAGGTTGTGGAAGTGCACACGAATTTTTAGAAAAAGTTACATCAAAAGTTGGGTCAAAAATCCTCTTCCAAAGCATTTTACCTCATTGCACGAGGCCAAGACAAAGCCTGCATTTGTTGGATTCATTCGAGGCGGATAAACCTGTAGGCAACCGCTTGGCAGTTCATGCTACGCCCACGAATCGAAAGATGTGCCATGCACTCCTACCCCTCCTCTATGCAGCGAGCAAATTAAGCTTTTTCGTATCTTCTGGGCTCCGAAAACTTCTGCGAGCGTCTGCACTTCATTTTCACAGTAGGAAACGGTTTTCAGAACGCATTAAATTCTCGTAAAGCTGTGGAGAAGTCAACGACATGGGGAGTGAACGTGTCTTCTAAACTGCATGCTCTAGGCCTATCCGACGTGCTCGAATGTTCATTAGTGGTAGCAATCTGCCGGACATGACAGCGTTTTCTGACATAACGCGTGGCTGCAAAGCACAGGCCGAACCCCATGGGCATGCTTGTCAACGCGCAGGCCGCCCGCGACAAGGTCAGCTCGCTCGTGTGGGCAGACAAGGCCACGAGGCAGGTGGCGCTCAAGAAGCTCCACAAAATGCGCACCGTACTATGGCCGCCGGAGTTCATCTTGTCCAACGAGCGACTCAACGAGCTGTACGCAAACTTCGCTGCGAGCATCACGACAAACACGTCCCTCTTCATCGAACACTGGGTCGACGCCCAGAAAAGCCTGCGCGTCCTGTACGACGTACCGGGCTTCCGGAAGGACCCGGACATGCCGCCCAATTACGTGCTGCCCTACTTCGACTACGACTACCTGCAGAACCGCGTGCTTATCTCGGTGGCCGCCCTGCACGGCGTCCTGAAGGCGGTGCAAGCCACACCGGCTGTGCTCTACGGCGGTCTGGGCTTCTCCTTCGCCCGCCAGCTACTGCGCGCCCTGGACAGCGGCGGACTCAAGATCGACCCCGAAGGGAACGTCTTACCCGACACCTGGGCTTCTCCGCAGTGGAAGGAGGCCGCGCAAAAAAGGCAAGTCTTTCCGAGACGATGTCTTTCGACGCGATTTCGCCTCTTCCAGAGACGAACGGCGAACATCCTTTGCCCCTTTTCCGCTGCTTCCCACAGTCATGGCCGCCATCTTCACGCTTGGCGTCACGAACTTCTACAGCAGGCGCAAATTGCAAATATTATTTTACAGCGACAGCTTTTAAGTGCATGCTTCCCGGCTCTGCTGCGTCATTGGCGTCCTAATGCCGCGTCACGTGCGCTGATTGGTCAGCATGCAGCGACATCACCAGTGGCAACATAATGGCGTCATGCTTACACTGACCTGCATTGCTGCCAAGTGTTTACGTCCTGGTATACGTAACGCGCTGAACTCCGCGAAAGCAACGCGCTTTGGCAACCAACGTCTTAGTGCTTGCGGACTAGACATCTGGGAATGCCCACATCCCATCTGTGTCCCACCGACACATCCATTCGGACCACCTGGGAGACCGCCCTTCAGGAAACAGGAGCCGGTGAACAGCGCTAGCCGATTGACCGTGCTAGGTTGGAAGGGAAGGCCAGAGGGCTTTTGGATTGAGAAGCCTTCCTGGAAAGGTTTTTATCTTTGTTATTAAAGTTTACCCTCTTCCTCTCGCTTTCACGCTCATCCATGGTGGCGCGCAAAGGTGGACGGAGAGAAATGAGAAGTGTTTGTGTGTTCAATGTTCTTGGATAATTCGATCCCGAGAGAGAGATAAAACTTTAATGTCCACTGATGTGGGCTGCTGGCCCGAGCCAGGCACGGCCTCACTGCACTAGATGCCTGACAGTCCACGTCGCTGCAGCGCATCCGAGGCCCACGTGGTGGCGAGATTCCGTTTCCGGAAGCGTGCAGTGGGTGCATTCAAAAAGCAACCGTGCCCTGGAACTTACCACGTTGCTATTATACAGGGTGCTTCACGTAACTTGAGCAAAGAATTTAAAAAAAGTGGTACAGCGCAGCTGGGTGAAACCAACGACATGGTGTTTGCCGTCGTACGTGTGTAGTTCTGAGTGTTTAAAAAAATCACTTAATTAGTTATGCACATTAATTTTAGGCCTAAAAGCGTTTTGTTAAGATTTGACAGGGTTAATAAACAGCCACCTATTCAGTTTTTCTAGCAACGGATCTCCTATGTGGTCCTCGTTTCCTGCTTGCTCTGCCAAATGCGTGGCAGCCGCGTTTCGATGGAGGCCAAACGCAAAGCCACCCGTGTACTGTGCGGTGCCAGTGCTCGTTATCATCAGTTGTGCAAAGCAGCATATATACGTTTTCTTTGCATGAGCAGCCCGTAGAACTGAGCGGCGGGCGCTCACGTGGGGACGGTCAGCGCGCTTGTTTCGTTCGTTCTGAACGCGGCTGGGGGCTGGGAGCGCTACAATACGACAGAGCATGAGCTTTTAAAGCGATAGCTTTACTACGCCAGCCAGCGAGCCATTTCGGCTCGTCGCGCCGTATGCCGTGGCCGACCTAGAGCCGCCGTTGCCTAGAAACGCCGCTCCACCAGAAATTAGCCCCGCTGGGGTACCTCGCGGTGTGTACACACACACACACACACACACACACACACACGCACGCACACACGCACGCACGCACGCACGCACGCACGCACACACACACACACACACACACACACACACACACACACACACACACACACACACACACACACACACACACACACACACACACACACACACAAACACACACACACACACACACACACACACACACACACACACACACACACACACACACACACACACACACACACACACACACACACACACACACACACACACACACACAATGCTTCGCCTCAGTGTATTGTACCTGAGAACTGATTTAACATCTGCTGCTGGTCCTTGGACCCAAGATATTAAACTTATTTTTTGAATATGGCGGAGTGCTAGACGCACTCTGGCACGGGTCGGCCCGGTATTACACTGCCTCCGGGATCGGCCCGGGGACTGTGGGCCTATTAGCGCGCGGCGCCTTTTCTTTCTATCCTTCCTCTAATATCCTTTAACTCTCCTGCTTTCAGCACGCGGCAGCGAGCGTGGCTCGGCTTGAGCCAGTAGGCAGGCCCGTGCACTTTCCTTTCTTTCTTCCTGTCAGTAACAGCAACAGTATTGTAGTCGTTATGGAGAGCGTGAAAGAGACGCAACAACGACAGAACGAAGAGAGAAAGAGACAACGCGCTTAAGAGACTCCAGAAGAACGCGCCGCACGACTCGAGAAGCGTCGTAACGAAGATGCAGCTAGAAGAAGTCGTGCCACGTCCCGGAGTGACTCTTCAACTGTGGAAGAGACCGGTTTGTGATACGTAGACGACATGCCGAGGGAACGAAGCTTTTGCAATTCAACTCGGGTTAACCAGAGCTAAACCACGGCCATTTTTTTTCCCGTAGTATGCGGACTTTCTTTAAATGCCGGAAGAAAAGGCTCTTAGTTGATCAGCTGAGTACGCTGAATACAAAGAGTCTGAGGAGTGCCACGTGACAGCAAACAATAAGTCATTTTTTTTACCAATGTGCGGCCTATACCACTCTTTTTTTTTTATGTAACTATCGGGTGCGCAAGATGTTGGGCTCCGTAAAGCAGCTTTCGCTGCAAAGAAAAATTAAGGATACCTTTTCGCTCTAAGCGCAGAGATCACTACGCAACGCAGTTTTGCAGTGATCACCGCATCAGTGTAAACAGGAATGCCGGCGCATCCCCACATGCGCAGGGCGGCCTGCGTAGCGCCGGCCTATGACAGCCCCTTCCCGGAGATTCCGGCGCTCGAGGCGACACATGCAGCCTTCCAGCATCAGCGTCGGCGCAAGCCAAAAGACCCAAATGATGACGACACTAACGACGCGGCGCAGGACCTCCTTCACAGGCGCATCATGAGCGAATACACCGAGCAGCAGGTGTTCTTCATCACGGCCTGCTTCACGCTCTGCCGCCTGCCCAAAACCATCAAGTAAGCTCGAGTCCTCTTAAATTGTATGACCCTTTTGCAGACATGGAGTTTGACTGTGAACAGTAGACGGCAATCTGTTGTTTCACGCAAACCATCCTTAAGTCTTCTTGAGGGACGCCAACTCTGCGACTGCAGATGGTTCACTCGGTCCACAGTGTTGAAGTAAACTGCAGTGCTTAAGAAAAAAAAGGTGCACTGATGCTGGCTGCCATAAGTGCCTTTTAATTTATTTTCAATTTTGTTCATTCCTGGCCCGTCCGTACCATTTGAAGAGCAAGCACATGTGTCGATAAATGCGCTTTTCTTTTGCACTGTCTGCACTGAGCTAAAAATTGCAGGTGTGCACCAAGGAGCATGTTTTATGAATACCAGTTGGAAATTACGTTTTTATTTTCTTAAAATTCGGCGGAATTTTTTAGGTGCTTATTTCAGAAAGCACTTTTCGTTATTTTTTCTCAGCGAATATTATTCTTAAGGATGAATAGCTGTTTTCTTACGGTGATAGGAGGCAGTAAAAAGTTACAGTTTATCTTGGTATTTTACATGCTAAGCACTCAATTTACCACTAATTAGCACACAAAAGGTCTTTAGTTACTAACAGAGCACTTACATCCATGCTTGTAGAAGGAATTCGGATTGCCAATTTGAAAAGTAACAGAAGCGATAAAACCGTTACACAAAAACGCAAGTGCAAATTGATTTCTAAACGATGGGTTGCCATGTGCTATCTCTGGGTTGTGCTAGGCTGAGCGAGAAACTGGGGAATTGGTCTGCATGCTGATGACAGTGGTGGAACTGCTGCATAACCATAGCAGTGGCTTCTGTACTCGGTTAATTTTATACTCTGACCGAACAATTCCTATGTGATAGACAGCTGGCTGCGGCATGCATGTCAAAGGTATTGACCATTTTCGATTAAAACCGTATTTCAAAAATTGAGTTCAACATACTTTTTCGGTTTAAACCAGTGTTCAACCCCAATTTGTAAGCTGAACAGAAACTAGCACATTAACTAATTATGGGTTGCTAGCCTTAACAATGCTGCTTCCAACGGCTCAACTTTTTTCCCGTTCATGATGCCTTGTGTTCAGCTCAATAGTGTGAACACACGCATACTTGTTAATGTCTGTTTGTCAGCCTCAAATTCAGAGTTCTGTCCTCTTGAACATTCACATGGTCTGCTTGTCATGTGACATCATCAACATCAAAATGCGCCTTGCTGCTGTCACAGGCACACTTACTAATAAACAAGGGTGCAGTACTTAGGCTGAGTACTTTTTCAGCCACTTTCGTTTCAGTTTTCGCTAGAGGAGAACTTGCCTGTAATTACTAGTGTAAAAAGCATGGTGGTCCAAGGATGTTTAAAAGCAGTTCCATGAGCTCTGGAAATGTTACTAAACTTAGTTTTTTTCTGCAAATGCCAACAGGTCCTTCGGCGGCGACTGCAACAAGGCAGCAATGCATTTTGAGCCCTATGCCGAGGCCTTCAACTGCAAGCCGGGCTCCAGGATGAACCCTTCAGTCAAGTGTCCCTACTTCAACTGAGACACTTGTGGCAGCGAAAGCGCTGTGGCTCCAATCAAGAGCCACCGCGCATACACCTACACATAGACAATGCCTTACACACGTGCTTGTGATAACGCTTCACTGTTTCTATGAGTATTTGAGGTTTGACTTTTGTTACAGGGGAATGAGAGGCCATGTAATATCTGCATGTTTTCGCATAATGTCAGTATGCATACTACGTCCACATGTTGTCGTGCCCCTGAACAGTGCTATTTTATGCAGGCGCCTGGTAAAATATGGCAGGCAATTAATTTCGTCTCTTGTGCGAGTTTCTCCTTCGACACAGCACTGGACAAATGATCACCGCTTGGCATGGATACACAGAATTTCAGAGACATCTGTCTCATGTGTTGCTTCACCAATATATACTGATGCAGCAACTCGAAGCACTATAGCCGCGCATTCTTGACATTGCATTGACAACTTGTGGAGCACCCGACATTTGCTTCCAACAGAATTGCTTCTCCTTTCTTAGAGGAGGAAGCTGAGAGTTTAAAAGCCTAATATAATCAATAATTTCACATGTAAACCTATCACTGAAATTGGCCTCTAGCATCAGCCTAGCCAGTGTAGAGCTAAAGCGGCTGTTTGGGCTTGTTGGTCAGTGAACATGGTAAAAGAATGCAGCGCGAAAAAAACAAGGACGAACAGAAGTGGACAGGACAGGGCGCTGACTACCAACACATTTATTCAGAAAGATGAGCAGCTTATATAACGCAGTCCAACACACACGTGACCAAGTAAATAGCAAACGCGTTCAACTATCTAATACAAAAAAACAAAACGAAGTACACAATATCAAAGTGATACATATCTGGGTAACGCAAAGTCAGCCAAGAACCGATAAAACCGAGAGGACCACGACGAACCATAAGGTGCACGCATGGAAAATGAACAGTCAGCGACCTTTGCCGCCAATGCAGCACGAGGCAAAACGAAGACGACAATAACAAAATAGTCACCGAACAATAAGTAAAAGTCGAAGCTAAAAGCAGGGTCGGGGCCAAACGCATAACAAAACAATACAAAACGCAACGCAAAAGCTGAGTCAACCGTTCACAGTCAAAAAAGTTGAAAGTTCTCTAGAACAAGAATTAAAAGCAGACGTGAATAAAAAAGACGTGTTTATAGTGGGCCTAGAAAACTGGACTCCTTGTCTGTAAGTAAAATTGAAGGCGTGCTGACGCACTTGTCTCCAGCTTTGGCTATCATCCTTGCCTCAATGATGACCCTTTCATTTTCTGTCTGCGCCCGTGCTCTGACAACTGTGCGCGTGTAACATGGTTCGCAGCCTTTGCAAGACTTGCAATGGTCGTCCAGGTGCCCGCCGCTTTTGTTTGACTGTGAACGGTTGACTCAGCTTTTGCGTTGCGTTTTGTATTGTTTTGTTATGCGTTTGGCCCCGACCCTGCTTTTAGCTTCGACTTTTACTTATTGTTCGGTGACTATTTTGTTATTGTCGTCTTCGTTTTGCCTCGTGCTGCATTGGCGGCAAAGGTCGCTGACTGTTCATTTTCCATCCGTGCACCTTATGGTTCGTCGTGGTCCTCTCGGTTTTATCGGTTCTTGGCTGACTTTGCGTTACCCAGATATGTATCACTTTGATATTGTGTACTTCGTTTTGTTTTTTTGTATTAGATAGTTGAACGCGTTTGCTATTTACTTGGTCACGTGGGTGTTGGACTGCATTATATAAGCTGCTCATCTTTCTGAATAAATGTGTTGGTAGTCAGCGCCCTGTCCTGTCCACTTCTGTTCGTCCTTGTTTTTTTCGCGCTGCATTCTTTTACCAGTGTAGAGCCCTGTGGCACATGGCGTTTGAAAAATGCGTGCTCCACACTGCCATGTCTCTTAATGATGAAAAAAGAATTTTAATATTTATTTCTAAGCAGACGCTGGAAGAGAGCTAAATTCTGTTACCACATAGTATCACAAAAATTCCACTGTTCATATATGTTTTACATGGATTTTACTCTTGTGTGTGCATATTTGATCCTGATATTAAATGCTGTGAACATTCTCAAAACATGTTAGAGGTCAGCACTTGCAAATGTCCCCCTCTGTCATATTCATTCTCAGTTGCACCATTACTGCAGCCAAGCATTGCAGTAACCATGGTGGTGACAATTCACATCACTTCCACAAGTCAGTTGTGGGCAACCGTCTGCATAAAACGGATTTGCTTGATGCTCAAGCAAAGTTATGCTTGTGCCTGATGTCCATGACTAGCTATGCTGAATGTGAAGCTTATCACAAGGTTACACTGTGTTGTCGCACCTGTCTATAATGCTTTTTGGTATAAAATTATAACTCCATGAGCATCAGTTAAAAGACTTACGAGCGGGGTTCAACGTGTTCTGCTCTTGGATGAATGACACCTTTATAAAACACTAGAGTAATTACTCATCATCCAATGAAAAATGTTACATTGGAATAAAATTTTGGATATCCACTTTCCTAGAAGCATACAGCTTTTTTGATCTTAAGGCTTTTTTTTATATAGCAACGACACACTTCTATTACTGGTGCAGTAATCCTAGCATGCTATCACAGAATGATGGTGGTGCACCACAGATGTTCCTTCATATTGGGAAATAGCCAGAAGTATGATAGCACACACAAAAAAGAAATACCCCAGCCTTCCCAGTACTTCATATCGCTTCTTTGCCATTTCTTTCACTCTACCCCTCCGTCTGAACCCGTTCTTTTTCCCAACAATTCCCCCTTTTTTTCTGTATCAGCCTACATTTAACTTATGCCCTACACCCACTGCTATCATTTCTCAGGAACCTATGGCTTCCACACTCATTTGCCCACTTATTTTCCCGCTCCTATATGGCTCCAGTATTTCTTTCTGCTACGCTGCTCAGTTCCTTTATTATAGTGCCTAGAATATATTCCAGGTTATATACCTTTATCGTAGTTTTTCCAAGTCAACCCAGCCAGTCATACCATGCCACCTGTCACAGCTGGACACACAGCCTTCCAGGCCCACGTTCACTATCTCTCCACACCACCAGATTCCTTTCTGATGAACTGGCATATTTATTTATCACCGTTTCACAGGTAAACAGGTCAACCCTCTTTAACAACCATCCTGCCTGGACAAGTTTTTCAAGTTCTCACTTATCACCCTAACACCCATCCCACATCACATCCTCCTCCCCCACATTGGGCCCTCCTCCTCGAAGTGAAGGCCCCATATAAACCCCACGAATGGTGAATGCTTTGCCCAGACGAAGACAAGTCTGCTTGTCGGAACACTGGCAAGCACTCCGTGGCTTCCCCCTCCCTTGCTCACTTTGTGTGTGTCAAGAAACCATCTGCCTGCCCTCTCTCTAACACAGTCTAAGCCGAAAGGCGTGTAAAGCAAAATAGCCGCCCTTTCTTCTACTGCAGCATGCAGACAACCGTACCGTTTTTAGAAGCACACTACCACCTGTGAGGTCTATGCCAAAACAAGCGTTTGTGCTCCTAGAAAGGGCACACCAAACTTCGTTTAAGAAAAAAACCTACAAACTTGCCAAACATTCTTTGTAATATAACTATGTGTTGCTAGACTGCTCTGTTTTCACTGCTCAGTGAGCTATGCAAAAAGTTTAGATATCTGCTCGCTTAAGCCAAACATGAATTAAATCTACTGAACATGGTAACGCTAAGACTTAGTTTGCAAAAGGTGCTTTAACTGGCATTTACCACGCACAGTGATCCTGCCGGTAAATTCCAATTTGGTCCACTTTGGAGCAGTGAAACGCCGGTTTAGGAACACTCCAGACCACTAAAACTTCGAACTTGCACCACTTTCAAGCACACTGTGAAAATAATTTAAGTAAAAAGAATTGAAGATCTGCTTTATGCTCTACAATTGAAGACACATTCGTGAAATGTCAGTGTCTGCTTGAAAAGCACACACATTGGATATATTCACAAGTGCAGTTGCTCAAATATGCTGCTATGTGGGCCTCCAGCCTTCATTTCTTTCCTTTCTTTCTACCTTCCTTCCTCTCTTGCAGCCTTCATTTTTCTTCCACCATAAAAAGGCATGCCTGCAAGCATGAATGTAACTGTGTGGTGACCTTAGGTACTGGATTAGGCTGTGCATTAAAGATAATCTAGTCTGCTCCAATGCTGCAGTTTCAGGTGGAATGAACTTTGTATTTCATGCTCTGTGAGGTTTCAAAGTTCTCCTTCAGTAATCAAATCGTGAGGTTCTTAACCCCTTTATCAGCCAAAATATTACAATTTGTATCCGATACTCCATAAGAGTTAAAAGTTTTCCTCCTTCAGAATCCAAATCAGGTTTTTATGTATGTACAATACAATGAAAGAAACGTGCAGATCATGTATCAGCAGCCATCTCCACGTCTTGACTGGCAGCTCGTGCTGCAGCCTTTTTGGCAGATCTGGCTGCCTTCTTTTCTTCTGGCGTCTTCTTGAGGCCTTTGAGCTTCCTCGTCTGCAGTTTGCCAAAGTCCTGCTTTTCCATATGGATACGTCCCATTGTGGCACCCAGAGGTGTCTTCTCAATGTTCTTCTTCTTCTTGACCTGGGGCAAAGCAGAGAAAACACATGTCCACAAATGAGCCAGCACTTTGAAACTCAGAGACGTGTCTGCAGCTCTAATCAGACAGTGAAATATTTGACATGGTGCTGCTTGCATTCTTGACGTGCACACTAAAAAGCAGTGTTCCCTGCAAAAATATAAAAAAGAAAAAAAAATAGTACGGTTTTAACGTAGTTAAACCGAGTAAACGTGTGAAAGCATGCGTTTAGCATTATTGGCTCATGGTTCTGCTTTGCTGGGTCATGATTGGTGATGATAGCAGACTCAAGTTAAGTTCTGATTGAGATCTGATCTGTTTGTGCCGCAGAAGGAAGTTGATGAAGACAACAATGTGCCACGCAATGCACAGCAAGAGAGTGTGCTGCAGTTTAAATGGCCACAAAAAAGGTTGTTCGAGCTTGGCTTTAAAATGCTTGTACTATGCAGAGTACAGGCCACCGAGCATCCATGCTGCGTTTGAGACGTCAAAAGTGAGTGGGAAATTTACAATACAGTTTTAAAAATTCCCACTTTTGCACCTCACGACGACGCGTGATGCCAGTCATTAGACAGTTTTAGCTGTGCGTACGCAAGAGTTTGCGTACGCAAAGCGCTACGGCGCTGCGTGCGGTACACTGTCCGCTCCGAAGTATAGTTTTAGCTGGCCGAGCCGTAGCGTCCTTCAGGCGCACGTAGCGCCATCTAGTGATAAGACGTCAAAGCACATCAACGCTCGGTTGAAGAAAATTTCATCCGTGATTACTGATAACTAGTGTGAGTGCATTGTGAGCCTTTTTTGTTCCGGAAAGAAAAACTATGGAAACCAAAGAAAATGTAAGAACTGGCTAAAAGCCGGAAAACTGCTTCGCCAGGTGTCGTTGCTACGAGGAAAACACACTGCATATAGTCAGGCCTAGGAACTTGAAAATCGCCAAACTATCTGAAAAACAGGGGCTAGTTATCGCTTATACCGCTTTGTGTGGGCAAGAGTAGGCGAAATAAAAGCGAACCGCTACCATTTGAGCGAGCTATTGCATCGGAGAATCCAGCGGCGACATGTATTTATTCTGAAGCGGGCGAGCAGGGCGCCGCCATCTTGTCAAAGTTAGCGTACGCAAGCGCCGCAACGCAAAGTCCGCTGGCTAGCGTACGCACGCAAGACACAGGGCTTGCGCTTGCGTTCTGCGCATGCGCACTACCGTCCCCGCAAACTCCTTGCGTATGCTAAGCCGTTGCGTACGTACAGCTAAAACTGTCTATTCGCATGAAACCCGGCATGCGACGTCATGTCGTGCAAGTGATGTCAGCTGCCGGTGGTTATCTTTGGTTCACCACGCGAAATTCTTCCACCGTGCGAGCGGGCAGACAGGGAAGTTAGGGGAGGGGCCGAGTGGGTGGGGCCGGCAGAGAAGCACCGACGTTTTGTAGTGCGAATACTATCGAGAGGAGAGAAAAAGGCGTTAAGGTGCGGAAGTTCAAATTTTGAAAGCACATAACTCATCTTACATGAAATGCATTAAAGAAATTCTTGCTGGAGGATATTTCTGAAGCAGTGCCTTTAACATCCCAGATATGCGGAACTTAATTGACACCCCCTTTCTGAGGCCCTTTAACACGAGGCGCGATTGGCTATGGCGATAGCATAGTGCTCGCGTGCAGTGGCCAGCGAAGCTGATCCGTTCGCGCCGCCACGGGTTCGAATCCCAGTCGCGGCATTATTAATTTTATTTATTCAAGGTCAAGGCTTCAGCAATGGCTCGGCTTTTGCAACTTTGGTTGTGAATTAGAGCGTTCATTCTAAAAAATGTACTGTACATCTCCTAAAAAAAAGAACTTCAATGTCAGTGGGCGCTATGCATAGCTGCTGCAGCAGTCCCAATGCAGTCACCCATGCGACTTTGTGTGCTAGGTGTGACACTCAAAGCAGGTGCTGGCGTATTTCCCCTCGGCCACTAGCCTATAGCTGGATAGGAGTCAAGAATGCAGTGGCGAATGCCCCTCAAAGGAGGCCCTCCAGCCAATGCTATGGACGAGTTCCGATGCTATCGTGGCCGCAGTGCAGCAGAGGCTAAGCAGGAAACAAAAGGAGACAGTGCTTAGTCCCCTCAGCACTAGCAACCCTACACCCTCTCTCCAACTTCACTCCATCCCTCCACACCCCTAGTCCGAACAATAAAGAACCCATTCCTCACAGCACGGGGACAAAGGACCGTCTCCTTTTCATTCCTCCCTAGCCTCTGCTGCACTGCAACCTCGCAACCCATTGCTGGCACTGGCTGGAGGGCTTTTTTAGAGGGTCTAGTGGGTTGGGTGCCCGCCTCGGCTGCGGGAGGTGGTTGGTTCGAAACCCACCGCCGGACACCCACCGGTAAAAATGGGTACAAGCGGCCCCCGGCCTGGCACCCGGCTTTCTTTAGGGGTGTCCGCTTGGGAGAAGCTCCGTAAACCCCGCTGCGCCCCTCGCGGGCCAAGCCCCAATTTCGGACAACCTCGCAGCCTGCTAAAGGTGGTACCCCTTCGGCCAACGTGGTTCGAGTGAGAAGGTTCAAGATCAATGTTCAAGATCAAGGTTCAAACCTTGATCTATCTGCTGCAGTAGCAGTAGCACCACCGCATTCTTGACATGGCTATCGGGAATGCTTGCCCTTGCTCGTCCTTCGCCCTTGCCATCATAAAGGGTGCAGATGCACATACTTTCATTCCTTTTACAGTGATTGAAAAAGTCAACTCTGAATATAAGTCGAGCCCACTATTTAAATCCCCCTCACTGGTCTCAAAAAAAAAAAAAAAAGCTGCACCAAATATACCCAAGTTGAGGCACAGAATGCAACTAAGGCTGTGGTCTTCATAGTTGTAAATTAAGTTACTTATCTTTATTAATGCAATGAAGCCTTGATGATATGTTAAAGAAATAACGCAGAAAAATGTATGATCCAAACTGCCTAATTTTGAAAAAATGTTACTGCTGCATGAAGTACAAAGACATCTATTAACAATTTCACTTCATTAAATATATCAATTAGCATATATTGGCACAGGGTCTGAACAGCTCCTCTTCTCATGCTCACATTCAGCTCACATCTGCATTGTCTTAAGTGTGGAAGGAAGTTCACAACACAACTTGCCTGTCAAGTGCAATGGCAAAAGTAGCCAAAACCTCTGCTGTTTCGAAAGCTTCGCTCCCTTGCACCTTTGCATTGCGGGGACGTCCCTGCAATGGCTAACTGTCGCAGTATTCCTTTTCATGTTACGTTCCCCAGATCCAGCCCTCTCATATGCGAGAGCATCATCGTAGTTCTTAGGTGCCTCACCACTTTGCCCTTAGTCACCGCAAAGCCATCGCTTTATTTCTCTTTTTCATGTCACGTCCTGGCAGCAAGGACCTGTTCATGCTTTAGCGCATTTTGTTTTTGTGTTTTGCCCCTTTGCCCTTAGACACTGCATAGAAGCCCCCAAAGCGTCACGCTGTGTGTCCCCAGGTTCAGCCGATTTGTATGCTTGCACATATGTTGTTGGTTGCTAAGTGTATTATACGACCAGAATTCATCAAAATTTAAATGTAGTAACCGGAAAATAGTGTTATCTGGGAACATATTAACTAGTAAAAAAAACAGCTCAACTCTATACGACATTTATTCGTGCCCAGAATTTTGAGTTCATGAACCAGGAATGTATCAAAAACGTTTTGCTGTACACAAGCCAAAAAACTAAGCTTGCCTACTTGCAATTTAACCACATCTCACATTAAAGCTGCGAACCAGTGCAGCTGCCACACATCAGGGATTCACATGTTCAACAGTAAGTTATTAACATCGGTCCCGAAACATACGGCACCACTTGTTTTTCTTCTTACAAGTTTGAATGTTATAAATGGCGGCTCAAGTAGCATTCCCTAAGATCATGCCTCCGTTTTACAATGAGTTCATCAGTGAGCCTTCCACGACTTTTACAAAAGAACAAAACTAGTTTTACTCCCACAATACCCTTATAAACCTGAAAAATTAACCCATGAGATATGGAAGTCCCATGCACTGACAAAACTGGACTGCACTAGGCAGTAACATAGCAAAGAAGCAAGTGTTGTCTTGGAGCAGCATACCTTGTTCTGCTTGGGTTGCCTTCTTGCCGTTTTAAAGAGGTCATCAGATGCAATCTTGGTTCGTCTGAGGGTAAAGTCTGCATGAGGCCCAATTTCCTCCAGTTCCACACGTGGTGTCTTGGTTCCAGACTTTTTCATTAAAACCCTGCATGCATAGCATGTGAAGCAGCTATAAAAGCAGCCTCCTTCCCCACCTATTAATTCAGCTCACAATGTCTGCCTCAAAGGCACTCTCCCTCCTTTTTCTCCTCTCAAAAAGACAGGCTATTTTTTATTCTTTGTATGACCATTGTTAAAGGGAAGCTGAAGCACTTTTCGAAAAAAATGAGTTCTCTACGTCATCTCATAGCTTTTAGCCCACTGAAAAAGAATATCTCATTCAAAAGGACCGGAAATAAAAGCAAAAAGCTGTTTTCTAGACGAAAACACACCCCATCGCCACAAGGCGCCGAGCGAACGCCGGTCTTGCCCGCGATTGGCCGGGACTGTCGTGACGTCATCCACGGGGATCTCCGGCCGGCACCGACGGCGTTGCTGCGTAGCGCGTTGCTTCGGCTGGCGTTTAAGGACTACGTTTTGGAAATTATGGATAATTCAAGCAGTGTTGAACAGTTCGGACTTTCACCATACATGTTCGAGCCATCAGCAGCTTCAGAAAACGGCGGAACCAACGACGCTGCGGAATGCGCCGGCAGCGAAAGTCAAGTCGCGACATTTTCACGTGTTGGAAATCTCGACTGGATGGATGGATTGCAGCTTTTATTTCCACCGGAAATGGAGACACCTTACTACTCACCGCCCCCGGAAAGCAGGCCATGAGGGCAGGGGCCACAGCCTCCGTGACTAAAGGCTAACAAAGAAATTTTATCTCTTCGCGGCCTAAGCCGCCAGGCGGATTGGCTTGTTTCTGCCGAGCGGGTTCTTCGCTGCGCAGCAGGGCTTCCCGTTTTTGTCTGGTATCAATATCTTCGTCGACTCCGGGGTACGCAGCGCATTCCGATATTCTTTGCTTACGGGTAACCCTGGAACCGCCGGACTGTCGGAACCTGGACGAGCGCGCGCAAACCTATTCCGAAATCGTTGTGAACTACAGACTACAGAACAGAAAACTGGTGCCACCGCCTGATAAGAAGCTAAGTAATAGAGAAGCGAATGCATAGCGGCGCCTGCAAGCCGGAAATTTCGTTAACTCAGTATGGGCCTTTCACGTCCTATTAGGGTAACACGAAAAAAAAACCAAACCTCGACTGATATGTATGTTTTGCGTAGGTGAATGCGCGTGCATATCTTTTGTGTAGGTGCATGTGCAAGTGGCAATTAAAAAAAAAAAGGAAATTGAGCCGAAACATTGTGTACTGCTGCTGCATAAAAGCCTGGCCACCAACTTCTTTCCGGCGACAGTGTGTGTGTCTTCTCCTGGACCTGCGTCTTTTTTTCGCTGTTTTTTTTCTCTTGATGAACTTCTTGTAACGCCTGTAAACATGATCTAAATCAGATCACCGGCGCGCTTACACGAGTCGCGCGAGATAAAGCATTTGGTTATTCATTTATTTATAGTTGCTTGCCTAATTACTCCTGAAGGCCTTTTAGAATTGCAAAACAATGCCAAACTGGATGAGTTGGAGTGGGTTTACTGCTGTACTTAAGCGCGAAGAGATGAGGCGGCCGGGTGAAAGCTCCCGTGTGCGCTTTCCTTCTGCTGCATGTTCGGGCTACTGTTTAAACATGAAGCTTCTGCACTTAACCCCGTGCGTTGATTTTTGGATGCTGAACACTCTTTTGAACAATAATTATGGCTGCGTTTCGGAGCTCGCAGTGCTGCTCATAAAAACTAGTGTGCTGCGAGATATAGTTGCTGCTGTTGCGTATTGAGATAACCAGCAGAATTACTTGTGGATGGTATACATGTATGCGTACCGCGGCTCGACACTTTGCTGTAGTGACTCAAGGACAAATTAGCATGAATTCTGGCGCCATTGCCGATCGTTAGCCATGACCAAGCGCTCATGAATGCAAATGTTTGCTTTGCTTAAGTATACTAGGCTTATATAATCGCTTTCTGTGTTCAGTTAGGTGCAGCTGCGTTTGCTGCGCGCTGATAAAAGATTAAGAGAATTGCTTGTGCTGCCAAGAGGTGCAACCAATCAGGAAAAAGCAAAAAGGCAGACAGTGCGTAACGAGCTCAAAAGAGGTCAAGACTGTGTGCCTTAAAGACAGTGCTGGAAGTGACCTTAGCTCAGCATGAATGTGAACCAGGTAGAAAAGGCAGACAGGCAAGAAAGTAATATAACGAAAAGAGAAATATTGATGCACATATTTTGTGTAGGCAATTTCGGCATGCTGCGTACCAGCAGATTGTCTGGTGAACGTGGAAGAGGCTGGGGAAGAACAACCGACGGATACTACCAAGCTGTGCGCTGAGCGCTGTTCGAAAGAAGTACCATGCCAAAACTGGTTTATATACAGGCTTCAAGCATTACACGGAACGCCCGAACGAGAGAAAATGAATGGCACTGGCACAAGATTACGCTTATCTGCGGTTCGCTAAAGCGCGGGCCGCAGCGAAGCAAGCGCAGCCGGACGGCCGGCCGACTCTCCGTGAATGGCGTCACTTCCGCCAGTTCTCCCTCTCTGCCGTCCCCCCACCCGGCGCTTCCGGAAGCGACGAGGGCGTGCCGGCGGCGGGTTTTTAAGAAGCGATTGCAGCTCTGTTTGCCGATAGAATCGGGAAAAAATTTACACACATGATTTTCAAGGTCCTTTCTTCCCAACCACAGCGTTTTAGGCGATTTGAAAACCGTTTCAGCTTCCCTTTAATGCTTGCGTTCTTCGTACCCATTTATACAGACACAGGACACCCCTCTTTCCAATTTTCAACTGCATTGTACAATTTTGCCCAAACCTCTAGATACCCACGCTGTGTACTTTTTGACCTTGTAGCAACTAGACCTCAATTCTGAGCATGTACACTACGGTTCAGGACATCAGGGCCTTGATTTTGACACATGTCATTTTAGCAGTGAAGTTATCAAATGGCAGTCAAGGAGCTTCCACACCAGAAGCATTGTTGTCATGAACAACACAGCAACATAGAAAAGCAGATCAGCCTGCACATCAGCTTACTTATAACTCCTGAGTGTTATCTTGTCCTCAGCTGCAGTGAACATTATCACATGCTCCAGCCCTTGTAGACTGACGGCATCAGCTACCTCACCTCTGAAGAAGTCTGGAATGGAAGTCAAGAAGTATGTACATCATCTACACATGCATGCTATATTTCAGTGCTATTATCAGCTGCTGCTGACATTTTTGAGCAAGCAACAAGCACAATAAAACCAAGGCGGCACTGTTTGTAGTTGCACCTCACAACTGTTTGAACTTAGCCTAATGACAGTCAAAAAGTATTGTAATCTCTTACATTACATTACACAAAATATTTAAAAATGCACAAAATGGCACTATTTCACACAGTAGACACGGCAACAAGATATGGTACACATTCAATAGTAAAAGACAAGACTGTCCTCGCCTCTGAGTGAGAAGCCTTCAAAAGACAGTGCACAACAGCACATACCTATGAAAAAGTTCTTGAGTCGTCCAAGCTCTTTATTCTGTTCAAACTGCTCGCCAGCAAAAATAAGCATGGGCTTTGTACCAACAGGCACCTTGGGAACCTGGAAAATGTCCATGCTTATTATGCCTAACTACAAAAAATACAAAAAAACCAAGACAGGCTGTACTACAATGTGACGCGTTCCAGCCGACAACAAATGACAACCTCCCAAACGGCACCTTCAATCCGCTTTCTGCAGCATTTAAAAATGTTGAATTCAATAGTTCATATCGTACTTCTGCAAAGTTGGCCAATAGATGTCGGTTTGTTTTATATTAATTCTTCTGATATTTGTGTCATACATGTCAGTATATTTTTGCGAGCTTGTATTATGTACAGCCATGATTACTAACTCTCTATCATTACAAAGGCAGGCACCAAGGTGGACGGTCTAATATGAACAAGTTTTTAACTGTGCCCAGTAATGGCACTAATGATAGCAGATGCAATATATTGGTACTAGCTTAGCGTAGCATACTGTCACGGCCGTAAGCGTGGACAATGATATTAAGGCTATGGCTATTCTACTGGCAGCTGACAACATTACTTTGCTGAAATTCTCATGGCAATTATTTCAGATTTGACACAAAGAGTGATGTGAGAACTTTTTTTTTTTTTTTTCCCTGAAGAGCCCCAATTTTCTCAGCACTGTTTCTTTTGGCTGCAGCCGGGAGAAGTACCAGACTGACCAAGCACCTGCCAACGATTAGCCATGCTGCTCCTTGAGGGAAGCAATGAAAGTTTGCACCAAGTTGCCGAACAGGGGTGCCCAGTCTTGAGTTCACTAGGCTGTCCAGCCTGTGCGATGTTTCTTGCCCTCGTACAAGCCTTTCGTGCTTTATATTTTTGCAGTGACTATGCTCCAAGTAGACTACACTTAGCCTGGTTAAATACGCTGAAATTCCATGCAGGGCTGTTTTTAGGTCTTATAAGCCATAAAAATAAGGCTGCATTTTAATTGCCTCACATGTAAATTGTTTTAATAAGATTGCCTATTACAAGATTCCTGCTTGCAGTCACTTGCATCCCAAGCTGCGCCCAAGGTCCTGTTGATAAAAATTTCCTCAAACACTGTAGTGTTGCATGTAACATCCACAGCACTTTATTTCTTAAAAAGATGGCTACCAGAATACCTAAAACTAGCTTAAGGGGCAATGACACGTGGAAGCCAAATGCCAACAGAATTTCAGGCCAGCGATTTCGCTCATTGCTAGCAGAATTGGCACTGCCTTAACTTTGTATTCTCTACATTATTTCCGATCACACATCAACACTACTTGTTTACACGTCAGCACAATTTTCTCATTCAGTCGGCTTGCTAATTTTCCATGCAATATAATTACCTTAAAATCCTCCAGTGCTTTAAAATCTTCCATTCCAAGTTCAAACATGTCCAAAAGGTGCCCATCGTACGTCCGACCAAGAACCATATTGTTAGGTCGCTTCTTTGAATGCGTTCCGAGAACAAAATGTGACGAATCATTTTTCTGTGTCATGAACTCCTGTAAAACAAACACGGTTACATATGGCAGATAAGCAACTGGTTCAAAGCAAGAGAGGTAAAGTAAACAAACATATATGGCTTACAAGTGCTGTCTGATCCTCGAATGGCTTCATTTCATTCTTCCTAATGAGAGGCAACTTGTTAGATGATATCATCGAAAACAAAAGATTTAACTGGATAATGATACTCACTTGTTGAAAAATACTGAATGCGGCCTCTTTATAGAGCACTGGAAGAGAGAATGGCAGTCTGTAAAGCGATGTTCCAAAAACTAAATCCAAGCAGTCACTTACGATGTTCTTCATTGCTTTCAACACTGTGTTGTTGGCATTGGAACCACGAATGAATATTACGGACTTGGTATTTTCAACGAGCTTTGACGCACGGTTTTCGAGAAACCGCTTTCCTCTTTGCGTTTTGGGTTTTCTAAAGAGAAAAGAGATCGTGTCAAGAAAAAAAAAAAACGAACGGCAATGCGTACCCGTCGCTTTCACGATCAGTAATCGAGTACACAAGAGTGCATGAAACAGATGACGGGAAGCTGCCGCTTCCAGGTTTCTTCGCACAGATTAACTCAACAAACCATGCCACATCTATAAGCTATCCGTAGTAAGTACCAGCACGGGTAAATACGTACACAACACCAGGTATACCAGCCATTTCGACGATTGATCAGACACAATACGCACATACACGTGCCGAAAATGACTATCGACAAACGAAGCCGTACACGAAGCTACTGGATCGGATTGGCTTAGTTTGCATATATCAACACAATAAGCAATGGCTGTAAAAATTATTTACATTTATATTTAAAATTCAATAAATCCACTAAATAATTTATTTTAACAGTATTTTAAGTTTTTCAATGTGTACAAAAAAAAGATATTCAGACGTTCTTTCGGTTTCGGTTTTCGAACTCACTTTCCGAAGTCCGTGTAGCGCTACGCAGGCAGGCGGACACTTACGCTTCTCCCAGCTGGCTCATTTGGGCTCGCATTTCGCCGTTGTATTTGTTTATGTCTACATATATTAGTACAGCTTTGGCGGCCCCCGAACGGGTTTACTAAACAAAACTTCCCCTAAATGCGACCGTTGTGCGAAATTTGAGTTTGAACTATAATGCGGTTTAGTCAAAAGAAAGATGCATGCATGTATCTCTGAGACATGTACGCCACATGTGTTTCATGAAGCGTCTGATAACCTGAAAAAATTTGCCTTCGAGGGTTCTTTTTCTGCTAGTTCTCTAAATTGCACGGACGGCTAGGAGCTGCTTTGTTTTCCCTTCCACTGGTCATGTGAAGCACTCTACTACATAATTAAATTCGGCAATGATTTGCTTATAAATCTTAGTATCTTAGTGCCATATATTGTGCATGTTTCGCACGCTGCCTTCATGCAGTGAAATTATGAATACTACATTTACTAGTAACTTTGAGTTATCCTTGACTTCTGTATTTCTTGCATCAGCTACGTGATAATTTCAGTTATGTGACCATTTACAGTACCAGTACCGCTTAAGTGGTCCAAAATTGGGGTGCAACAGGGCAACTCGCGGGCTAGTTGGCGTGGATGAAACTGATGGTTGTTACTGCGGCGCTGTCCTGTGTACTTCTCTTTCTGTGCTCCGTTTTCGTTGCTTGTTAGAGTATGTTTGCACGAAAAATGGAGGCTAACGATAGGAAAAAAAAAACTCCCAAACATTTTCCTGTCCGTCGGGGTTCGAATTACGTTACAGATTAGAAAGAGGGTAAAATTATCTCACAGATTTTTGCCCTTAAGAGCTAGAAAGAGTATACGTGCATCACCAGACTTTTGTGCTACTGGTCCTAATCACCAGTGAGAAAAACGCAATCAGTAATACAATAGATAGTGGATGAACCAGTGGCTCGGGCGAAAATTTTTGTGTTGAATGGCTTGAATGAATGAATGAAGTGGTCAACCAACTCAGATGACGACCTGACCCCAATAAAATCATAAGCAAATCCGTATTGATCCATATCTGTTCTTCTAAACGTAAGCGAATAATTTCCACTGCACATAACAGCCATATTATATGTCGTGACGAAGTATACGCTCTGGACCGCATGGTAAACGTGGAAATGAATGCGTGTCATGTTGTGTTACTTAGTGAAGCTTATGAAACACGCATGTGCATTTCAAGACACGAACACAGTACTTCATTGTTTAACGTAGATGGTAAAGCTGATTGGCCAGTGCCAGTTACTGCAGCGGCAGTTTCGTGCTTTTCAACGAAACGAAGAGACACGTGCGATTTTTATTGGTTTCAGCGATAGAGTACACTGTCTGTGGGTAATAAAAGTTGCAAAGAAGTATAAGCCCTTACGGCAACAAAAAGGCATACAAAAAGTTACAAGATGGCAATTCTGAATATGCCTAAAAATGTTTTACGGAAAACTTTTTTATGCTCACATAATTTCCTGTATAAACTCAAGGTCGAGAATTTCTAGACAATTTGCTACCTTGCGCAACGAAACAAAGCACTTCGCTGAGATCGTAATCAACTGCTCAGAAGTCAGCGCGCTCCTTTCAGCGAGCAGGGGGATCTCTAAAGCAACTGAGCGATTGCGTCAAGGCGGGCCCGGCAGGCTTCCTTTATTGCCGAGGCGTCCGCCTCTCAGTCGCCACTCACAGAGCCCGGTCGACGCCACGGCTCGAGCCGGCTGGAGGCTGGCTCCTGCCTCGGTCGATGATTGTCAACGGAGCTGAAAGAACAAAGCGAAAATAGCTTCACGAAGAGGCGGCGCCGGCGGCGAAGGCGAGGAGCCGCCCTGCGCCCTCTATCGACGCCGGAGGGAACCACGGTCGGGCCAGCGACCGCCATGCTTGCGCTCAGCGAGGGCTGCCAAGCCCATAGCGGCTCAAGCTGTGAAAAGCCAAGCCCTAGGACCGACCTCGCCTTCGCACCTACTCCGCAGACGGCCTAGGCCTTCTTCTGTTTTCCACGGGACTCTGTCGACGCTTCGCCGCGGGAATTTTTTGCTCGTCGCTTGAAGGGTAAGCGTCCCGCCAACCAGCTCGAATTCGAGGCTGCATCGAACGCGTTGACAGAGACGGACCGTGTTGTGCTTTGGAGTATCCGCCTCGACAGATTGAGCCAATGCGGAGTGTGTTGAAACAAATGTAGCGATCATGCACCGCGTGGTGAGTCTTTTGTTCTCTCTTTGTCGTCTGTCGCCGAGCGCAGTGCGTTTATTATTTCTCGTTCCTGCGCTTTCTCTCTAAACAAGCTCGGATGCCTCGTAAAGGGTGCTTCACCTCGGCACTGTAAGGCGTGCAAGAAAGCCCAGGCGTTCTTTCCGCGTTGACGAAAGCTAAATCCCATGAGGTAACGGCAAGCCTTCAGGGCTTATAGATTGCGAGTAATCGGTGGATATAGACGCGCAAGACTTTTCGCAGAATAACTAGAAAGCAGTTAATGATGCCGCGCTTTCGTGAACAAGCTCAGTGCTTCCAAGATGACTCAGTCCGCCCGAAAACCTGGCCAGGCTCAGTCATCGTTATAATGCGCGCTGTTGGCTGATAATTACACCTCTCCTAATTCCTCTAGGTTAGAAAATGCGAGTGCAAAAAACATCGGAGAGATCCATCAAGCGACGTGAGGCTTTAAATGTATCTGAAAATGGGCATGTTTTTGAATGTTTTCATGAAAAATTTGAAGAGATAGCGGTGCTACTCTAAACCGTCTAGTTTTCTCTTTGTACATAATGAGCTGAAAGCGAACTAAGAATCCTACTTCATCATTTCACGAGTGAGGTTCACTACCTTTCTCACTTTACACATTTCTCTCTCACCATTCAGTGCATTCGGTGAAGTTGAGTTTAAGGGTGGCGCATCATCGACTTCGTTGAGTCAGCCAGAGACTGCCATCGTGTTTAGTTCGAATTTCTCTTTTTGCATTGGTATTTTTTTAGCTATAACTATGAAGTATTCATTCTGCTGAGATAAAGATTAATTTTAATGTAACTTTCTATTTCTGTGTGGCTAACAAATATTTTCCTTTTTCGCTGGTTCCGTATATCATATAGCATTATGTTTTCTGAATTTTATCATAGAGACAATTGAATAGTAGCTGAACGCGGCGAAAACTGTTCAGCTGCATGTTAGATGTGGCTTAATCTGACTCCAAGTTCCTTAATTATCGCCCAGATAACTAATTTGCCAGAAGGTTATGGTAAGTTCTGTTTTGCCATTGAATGGCGGTGATACAATTTGACGATGACTAGAACATTAATGTGTAGTCCCTGAAATGAAGAAAAGAAATATTTATGACAGCAGTGAAATGCACGGAAATCATCACCGATGAGCCCAAAATATAAATCTGCTTGTGAAAAAACACGTTGCTAGAATTTTTGCTCGAATAGCAGACCATTGGTGACTGGTGATCACCGATCGCCAGTAAGTGTATGACTAGATATCAATTGCCAATAAAAAGCGCTTGTTTTGTTACTTAGCGCTGTAGTGTGCGCGAACACCCTAGCTTCTCTCGCGTCGCAAGGAACGTCGCAACTGCTTTGTACTCGCGTTGCGCAAATCTACAACGCCGTTCGCCACGTGTGAAATCGAACATTCAAGTACGCAAAGCTGCCGACTTGCCGCCGGCAAAGGTAATGATGACGTAGTAAACTTTCGGAGAATAAAAAGCTATTCTTCACATCCAGCTGGTCCTGACGATTTAACACTTGCCTGCTCCTCGCATACGAAAAAAAAATATACTCGTAAATTGATGCTTTTCGCTTGCGAAGTTGTGCTGGCATTGGCTTCAAACAAACTAGATGAGTTGATTTTTTGACGGTGATTTGCTTACCATAAAGTGTGCAGGGCACCAAATGAATTCAGTACCTTCTATGTAGGCCGCATCGTGATCTGCCTACAGCATGAATTCTTTGTGTATGTTTCGAATAAGAGAGACCCTTGCTAGGGAGTGTAAGGCAGTATACGACGTTAACAGTAACGCCATGCCAACTCAGAGTGAAGAAGAGTGTCTCGTTGGTAGAAGTGATGAAGGGAGACCACAAAACTCTATTAAAAATGAATGTAGTAAGTACGAATAATTCAAAGAATGAAGAATACCATTTACGTTTCTGAACAGTGCAACGAATTTGAGATGCATGATGGTAGGCAGAACGCATTGTTTGTTCGCTACTTTTCCTTGCTTTGAGGGCGCATTTGCAGGTGCTTTTTCTGAGCTCGCGTTTAAGCATTTAATTTGTTTATGTAAAGTTCATTTCTTAATTTTCTTCGTTCGTTGACTGAAAGCCTTCGCCGTAATTTCGTGTTGTACGCTTTCAAAATATGCCTAAGCGTGCACGCTTGTGTCATATCTGTTGAAAACTGATTAGAGTAGTATACCTGTGTACGCCTCTGGCCAGGTCTTGTGTTATCATCGGCTCTAAAGCACTAGTATAAGTCAGTGCGCGAAGTTCCTGCTCTTCAGACCCTCAGGGCCATCTGCAGTATGTTGGCGCATACGGTGAGTTGCGGCACCATGGTCCCGAACTGGAACCATCCGCGTACTGTACTGTCTCATACTGTGCGTGGTACACAGTATCTCCACTTTCTTATCTCTTCTCGCTTTCATGCCCTCCATCCCTTCCATCACGGCGCGGTTCAGGTCTCCACCAAGAATGATACAGTCCCAGCGTCTCTCCTTTTCGTCACAACCTGATTCGCGTACCTCTTGTGGATTTACAGGAAAGGTGTAGCGCTAGATGTGCGCAAACTCCGGGTGCGACTTTTCTGGCGCAAAACATTTTGCTCCTCATTTCTTTGTCCTTTACTTGGACGTCTGCCCATTGTGCGGGTGGGGACTCAAAATAAGGGTGGCCTTGAGCTTCACTGTGGTGCGCTTTGCCACATCGTAAACGAGAAGTGGTTGCTCAAGGGTGGTACATAAATAACGTGCTGAAGAAGGTGTGGCATGAGCAGTGTTGCACAATGTAAAATGTTTCGGTCTTGACGCGCCCTCACCCTTTTTGTTCTCCCAGCCGTGTTTGTCTCGTTTTTTTTTCTTTTGTACAAAACGACTGCCGCGAAGAGCGACTCTCAGTTTTCGTTTAAGTTGTGTGCCGTATGCAAAAAATAAGAAAAGAAGCGAGGAATTCGTATTAGCGTACCCCCAACCGTTCGTCTTTTCCAAGACCGCTTGTCCGAAACACTCGCGTGATTTGCAGTCGCCCGAGGAAACGAACGCTTTAAAATTCGACCTCGGCCGACGACAGCTGGAGAAGCTAAAGCAAAACAAAAAAAGGCGAGAATAAAGGGAGCTGCGGATTTAAGAAAAAAAAAGCAAGAATGAAAAAAAAACAGGTCGCGAACTTGCGCCGGGAGGCCAAGCAGGCCCACGGGGCCAAAAGGGGTTGGAGGGGTGGCGAGGGGGGGGGAGGAGGAGGAGAGGGGAGAGGAGTCGTGTCAGCGACGAAGACACCCGGTCGCTTTCGTCGCCGCGTTTCTATGCCAGGAGCAAAAGCGCGCATTCCTTCCGTTCGCTGATCGCCTACGGCTGCTGCTGCCGCCGGGCGGTGGTGGGAAGGTTGAAAAAGGGAGAGGGGAGAGACGGCTCGTGCACAGACAAGGCCGATCAGGGAACGCCATGTTCAGGGCGCTGTGTCCCGGAATGTCTCACCAGCAAAAGTGCGGAGACGCTGATCTCGTTGCTGCTTTTTTTTTGTTATGTGCCTCGTATATACTACGTAGTACTGGCGTCATTTCTATTTTTGCGCCTCCTTCTTTTTCCCCTCTTTCTCTCTCCTTCTTTTCCTTTCTTTTCTTGGCCGAGAGGAATTGAGAAGAGGCGAAGGTGGCACTCCGAGAGGCGCAATGTTCCATGCACTGAATGTTCACGCACCGACAGTTTCGGGCTGCTGTTTTTCTCTAGGAAGCAAATCTGCGCTTTCGAGCGCGAGCGAGTGAGCTCCGGGGCTTAGCGTTGAAGCGAGTGATGGCAGAAGTAAGTAAGCGCGCTGTAGAGGGCCCAGAAACGACCGCTTATATGGAAGGAGATGTCCCTGCGGCTGAGACTTATTTTTGATGCCGCTGTGAGTTTTCTGCTAGCTATATTCTGTCGCGTGGAATGCCTCGCGACTCTCGCTGACATGTTTGTCCTAACCACTTAGGACAAAGCAAAGCAAAAGAAAGTGGTAGCAACGGTCACTTAAGTCTAGCGACCACTCTAGCGAACCTGCACCGCATACATGAAACATACGGGCCAACGGTAATGCTTCAAGGAAGCCGTACCAGTACAAAGTGGAATGCCAACTCAGGCAGACGACGATGGCAAATACGCGCTATAGTTGGTTTGGGTAATCTGCAAGGTTCTCTAACGCTAACTGAAATCTCGGCACAAAGACGTCCTAAGATCTCTCTGCAGCCGTAAGAGCAGTTTCCGAAACCGGAAGCTGCCACCGAGACCCTGTCACTAGTGGGGAAAAACTATTGGTCACTCGCGCAGTTAGCGAGCGAGGGATTTCATTGCACTACCATGTGCGGTGTGGAGGCCGTTTCGGCCATAGAAAAAACGAATGTAAAGAAAAAACAGCAAGAAAGCAGTTGCTGTGGCTTAATGGACACCGTGACCAACGCTTCAATTCTTTGCAGTGCTGCGGAAAATCTGCAACGAAGAATCGTTTCTCCAAACAGCCCCGGCAAGATGAACCTTTATCTTTGCATCAGTTGAGAAAGGCGCGAATTGTGAGAAGAGGAAGAAGGCGTGCGTGACTCAAATGGAGGACACGTGTACCCGGTGCAAGGTAGAGAGATAATTAAGAGATACTGCGGTAAGATATGCGTCATTCCTCACCGGACATCGGATCCGGTGCAAAAGTGCCTTCCACAGCACTGCACCCAACTTTGATGGCGGTGAGTTTTGCTTAGTAAGGGTCTGTAAGCGCCAGGCGGTGCTCACCAGCGTATCTGCAGCGTACGCGCATTGCGACTCCGTGAACTGTGTACTACGTTCAGGCGCACAGCTCTCGCATCGACAGTCATGCATTGCGCAAAGCTGGAGGCTCTGACCGTTCGGTGACCGTAAGGTGGGCGGTAACACCGATGGATGTTTCCGTGTCAACCTTTGATGTGCGTGGACCAGTAACAAAATATAAGCAGAAAATTAGCCGCCGCGGTGGCACAGTGGTTACGGCGCTTGGCTGCTGACCCGAAAGACGCGGGTTCGATCCCGGCCGCAGCGGTCAAACCTCGACTGAGGCAAAATTCTAGAGGCCAGTGTACTGTGCGATGTCAGTGCGCGTTAAAGAACGCCAGGTGGTCGAAATTTCCGGAGCCCTTCACTACGGCGTCCCTCATAGCCCGAGTCGCTTTGGGACGGTAAACCCCATAAACCAAACCATAACCAGAAAATTGCTGGTTCTTCTTTCTTTCTTTCTTTCTTTCTTTCTTTCTTTCTTTCTTTCTTTCTTTCTTTCTTTCTTTCTTTCTTTCTTTCTTTCTTTCTTTCTTTCTTTCTTCCTCCCTATACCCCCCCCCCCCTTCCCCCACCCCCGTATATATCGGAGATAGGGCCTTCATTTGCCGTGCTGATCAAAAAGTATGGGACCGCAAGCTGGAGGCTAACGAAAATGTCGATGGGAAAGCCGGTAGATGGCAGCAGCAAGCCGAGAAAAGGAAAAGTTAAAGTGGAGCTCGAAAAGCTAGATTGATAACGGCACATATTGGATGACGCGAGTTAAGGACATTATATATAACTGACATCAAACGAAGAAGTAGGTTAGGACAGAACATGCCACGCTTAGAGCAGGTGTCCGACTGTCTACACTGTTGTCAAGTACAGGTGCCGAGGGGAGGGAAACGTGATTGACTCAAGATGACAAAAAATTGGGTGTAGCAATGGGCCTAGAAAATATGCGCTTGCAGAATTGCGTTAAGCAGGGTCAGTTGGTAACCACTACGAGAGACCTGAAGTGAACTAAACTCGAGGTATAAAGATTATGATAATGAAAGCATTGACATTACCGACCAGTAAAAAAAAAAATATCGATGTTAAAGCCCCCGTACCTGGGCCTATCTCGGGAACTTTCTTTGTGAACGAAGGCTCAATGTGGGATTCGTCGAAACTTGCTCCTTCTGAGTGCCTGGCCTCTCGGTTTTTTTTTGTACTTTCATCTCGATCCGTCCAAGCGAAGCTGGTTCAGCTTTGTGTCCAAAAAAAAAAAAAAGCTGCTTTAGGCGTTTTGCAGCTTTCGGGGAATGTGAACAATTTGCAAGTCAATCTCGATCATTGTGAAATCTCTCAGTGCGCTTCGTGTTTTCGTCCCTTTTCGGAATCACTGTGGCGTAATTTGTTCACTACAGAATCCACACTCTTGGAACTACCCGTTTCCTGCTTGTTTATTACCGACTTCGAGGTGGGAATTTTTTTATTTTACTTTTCTCCATTCCCCGCGTGAATTCCGCTGTCAGGAGCTGTTCATTAAGCCCCGAACGCGGCACCTAATCTAATCTGACTTACACGCTTGTTACCGACAGCCAATTTTATTCGCTTCCCTGTCGTTCTTGGCTGCCTTTTTCGCGCACGCCGAACTAGCGTTTACCCCTTTTCCTTCTCGTACATGGACTGCTCGCGTTGTGTTCGATACACGCCGCGTATGTGTGTGTCGTACACTTGCTAACGTTCTTTTGTTTCTACCTACAATGACGTCGTGCTCGAAGCCCGTTCTCTCTCTGCGCCGCTTTTAGATATCGCAGTGCTGAGATGATAATGGCACCGCTAATGATTTTAGTCATGCATGCGCGTTGCCTGGTTCGCGTTAGGCGCGCGGCGTTTGCCATGCGTTTGCAACGCCACGTTGGGACTTGTTTGGCATTTTGCTATTTGTTTTTGACGTCCATAGGAGCTGCAATAGCAGGAGTGCGTTACAAATGAACGTGCCGACTACCATCGAAAAGATAAACCGGAGTTGGACATCGCCGTGGTTTATATGGCTAGGAGCGCATAAACGTGCAGAATGAAGAATGAAGAATGAATGAATGAATGAATGAATGAATGAATGAATGAATGAATGAATGAATGAATGAATGAATGAGATAGCCGCCGTTGTGGCTGAGAGGTTATGGCGCTCGGCTGCTGGCCCGAAAGACGCGGGTTCGATCCCGGCCGCGGTGGTCGAATTTCGATGGAAGCGAAATTCTAGAGGCCCGTGTACTGTGCGATGTCAGTGCACGTTAAAGAACCCCAGGTGGTCGAAATTTCCGAGACCCTTCACTACGGCGTCCTCATAGCCTGAGTCGCTTTGGGACGTTAAACCCGCATAAAACCACAACCGAATGAATGAGATATATTGTGTATAGCGGCAATAATTTATTTTGACTTATGTTTGCAACGTGGTGAAGAGTTTCATGCCTCAAACCAACGCTCAAACTTTTTATAAGAGGCCAACTGGCCGCGCTCATTGGCTTACTCAAAGCCGCTGGGTTTCTTAACGAGCGGGGGCACACTATTTCCACGAAAAAGAAAAAAAAAACATGCCACAATGCTTTTTTCTGAAGCACTTTTTCTCAAACTTCTTTCCTCGTCTGTACATCGTCGTGCCGGCCCGTAACAGCCTTCGCTCAGAGAGTCCCGACATCATACAGCGTTCGCCACTTAGGCGCCGTCGAGGGTCTCGATTCGGTTTTAATGAGCGGCAGTCGCAAACGAAAGCGGCAAGACGACCACGAATCGATCTTTCCGTCACCGCGTATGCGTTGCGCATTTCTGCAGCTCGTCGGCGTGACGCTGAGAGAGGCACGGACGCATCTGACAGGGCGGATCTAGTGCGTCGTGTAGGCATACGCGTGTAATAAGTGAGCAAGCAAGCAAGCAAGCAAGCAAGCAAGCAAGCAAGCAAGCAAGCAAGCAAGCAAGCAGATCCTGCAAGCGGCAGCGTAGCATTGTGACAGGTGATCGTTCCGGGCCGTATTTACCGGAGCCGCCGTGCCTGCGCAGGCGTTGACAGAGGCGCATGGCTCATCGGGACGACCCCCCCCCCCCGCCCCCTTTACCCCCGGCTAGCGTCGGGTGTTGCCTAGCAACCGTTCAGGAAGGCGAGAGGCCGCGCGCACCGCTCATGGCTCCCCGAGGCGGCTCGGAAACGAGCAACTGCGGCGAAAAAGAAAAAAAACATACAAAACAAAACAGCCACATAGTACGCGGCGGACGGAAAGGATTGGGGGAACGGAAGGCAGCACACAATCGAAAACGGAAGACAGCGCTTTAGTGCGCTTAACGTCGGCGCGTTCGTTTTTTTTTTTGTTCTTGCTGTAAGGCGCCCCTTTCTCGCTTGAGTCCCGGGGACAAATCAACAGCAGCGGCCGTGAGCGCTCATTCTTCTTTAACAGCGCGCTGTTTTCGAGAAAGACGCTTAAGTCGTTCGTGTAAGCAGCCAAGGAAAGTCCCAGACGAAGAGCCACTAACGGAATGGCAGTGAAGGAAAGAATACGGTACGACAACTTCCACTTCGTTGTCGCCTATGTAGTTCACCGTCTTATTTCGAACCTAACCCGCGACAGGAAGTAAACCGCATTCGGCGGCTTGTTTTTTTGTCTGTTTTGTTAGCTTGTTCATGGTTACCGATTCTTCGCTTCGGCGCTTTCTCAACTTCCGCCTTTCTCAACGTTCTACTGTCCTTGTTCGTTTATTTTTCTCTTGATGTTAACAGAAAAGTCTTTTAGAAGCTTTCATCCTGCTCGGACCCCCGTTTATTCCTCGTGTTCGGTTTGAAGTTCTTCGTCTCTAACAGAACGAAGTGCCATGAGTTGCGAAATTGGTTTGGTTTGTGGCGGTTTAACGTCCCAAATCGACTCGGGCTATGAGGGACGCCGTAGTGAAGGGCTCCGGAAATTTCGACCACCTGCGGTTTTAACCGCAAAAGTAAGAAATTTGAGTAATATTGAAAAATGCGGAAAGTGTCATTCACAAGTATTATATGTCTAGTGTTACATTAGGTTTCATGGATGGTTTGCTTGTTTCCCCAATCCTCTTATATGAATTAATACAGAGAAGGGGGCGTACAAGTGCGACATCCTTTATTGCCGTAGTCATCACACTTGCCGTGGTAAATTTGCCCGTCTCGTAATTTTCCTCGCAAGGGCTTCCTTTTGCGGCCCTCAGCTCTTACGTGCTGCACCTCTTTCGTCTTCTCTGGTCCTACGACCTAGCGAGTACACAGCGCTTTTATTTATTCTTATTTTGTATCCCTGTCCCTAAGTCTGTCTCTTCTATCTAGCTGTACCCGTGCACGACAATAAATTTCTGGGCAATCCGATCGTTCCATTAGATAACAAAAAACAAGAAAAAAGAGAGATAAAATTGGCAACACCAGCGGTAGCAACAGGAGAATCCTGACCGCACGACACGCCTCGTTCTCTCTATACACGGCCTCGTTGCACAAGCCGGGGCTCATCCGTCTGTTTGCTGCTCTCGCGCATCGTGTTTGCCGAGGCGACAATTTTCCCTCCGCTGAGCACGAGGGCCTCGGCCACGCGGCAATCCACCAACCGCGATCGTTTCCGCTCGTCCCCGGAGAGGGAGCATCGACAGCGCTGTCAAGCCAGGACAGGCGCAACGATTGTCCGCTATCCCCAGCGTTGTGGATGGAACAGAGCGGTAGCTGTCCTCCCTCCCTCCCTCCCTCCCTCCCTCCCTCCCTCCCTCCCTCCTCCCTCCCTCCCTCTCTAGTACCCCTTTCCCTCTCGTTTCCCTATGCGTACATTCTACGTGTGTTGTGTGCGTGAGGTGTGGGAAGAGATATCCTTGAGCCCTGCCACACAAATATATTGGAGTAAGGAATAGGAGAAGGAGGGAAAGAAGAAACGAAAGAAAAGGGGAAAAAAGGAATAGTAAGAGAAGGAAGAAGCTGCTTGGGGCAAAGTGCTGTTGCGAAGCGGGGCTGCCGATGCGCCGCCCGTGTCAGACTTCCGAAGGATGGCCCGAATCGAACTCTTCCCGCAAAGCTACCAGAAATTGATGGATGCGGCTTGCGCTGGCCGCGTCGGAAACGCGAATGAGACCGCGGAAAAGAGGGAGGAAGAAAGATGCGTCTACTTCGATGCCTCGCGGGAGCACAATCCTTCCATCCGCTGGAGAGGTCCAGGACGCTTTCGAGTGTATGTGCGGCGATCCTTCGATGCGCCGAGGCCTTGTTTTTCTTCTATTTGTTTGCGTGTATTTTTTTTGCCTCCAGAGCGATCGGATGCCTGAACATCTCATTGAGTCTTGCCCAGCAACAGCAGCACAACAGGGGCAAGCTATTTCAAATCAATGAATAGAAAAGAAAAGGCGCGTGAGGGGGTCACATATATATCAAACTCCTCTCCTGATATTCGCAAAGCTATAAAGAAGGTCCGACAGGCCGTACGAGTACCTGACGGGTTTCGCCCCCGATGACGCTGCACCGCTGGTCACATGACGATGACGTCATTTTGTGGGATCGACGAGATCGTCTCTCAAGCCTTTTACAGGCGACGCTATGATATACGCCTGTTTGCTTTGGGCGACTGCCAAGGTAGCTATTACAGTTTTACGCCCGCAGACTGTGAAACGATAAAGAATTACAAATGGTTACGCTAGCGTCATAACACGGCTTAATCCAGCTAGAAAGCTGGCGAGTTTTTTCCGGCGCACGTTTCGCCGCCTGTGGGCCGTAGCGGTAGAAGGCGGCGAACGAGATGCTCCATCATCCGCTACCGCGGCCATCGACGGGCCAGTAGGGCTGTGCATGCACGATACTTCAAAAAAGTATGTTCGGTACCGATACAGGACAAAGAATCGAAATCGATTTCCGATAGAAACACTCGGCACTGTATCGCCAATACTTGTATGCATCACTGAAATCGCTAATATTAATAAAGCTGGTAATACGATTACGTAGGTTTAAAAAAATCGTGGTTTCTGCTATTTTTATTTATCCGATATACCGCTTTGTTTGCGAAAGGGCTTAAACAAATCCGGCCGCATGGATTTTTTAAGCTCCGTTTTTTAAGCTGCACTTCCGGCGCAGCTGGTTTTGTTATAGCTTTAGTATGGGACTGAAGTCATGGTGCCGTTTAAACGGTAACTTCCATAAGCAGCCGAGCTGCGTCTTTTTATTAGCTAATGTTCTTCATGTGAACCGGCTGGTGAGCATTTCAGCACCTACGAAGAGAAAGTTTTCCTGGTGCTTTTAGTTTGTTACTGCAGTATTTACATGGCTGCCTCTGCCTTTGCCCTATGCTAAATGGTGCAAGCTCTGTACGCTTGGGAAGGCCGGCGAGTTATTTCTCTGTGCTTAAGAGACGCTCGAAGTTGACATTCTGAGGTAGAAATGAGAAAGAAAACACTACTATTAAATTAAAGGGCTGAAAGTTATTTTAGGCAAAACCTACCTGGCTAATCTCTGTTATTTAGATGTTACGTTTACTTAAAGGTCGTAAATAACTACATTTGCTCAAACCACCGGTCGGAAAGAGCCACGCAAAGGGGCCGTGCTATAAGCGAAGCAAATGCAAAAATCCTCTCCAAAGGTGCAGAAATTTGCTGTGCCATGTTGTATTTGATGAAGGCACCTTTTATCGACGGATGAGAGTGAATCGTATCCACATCGACTGGAGGATGCTAGAGGTAGCTAATCATATTTCCTTAGCGCCTCTAGAGGACTGGGGCGTGTTGTAGCGCTTTCTTCTCCTAAAGAAAAAAATGCATCAGCTGATGCATTTGAGGATACCAGCGCTGATGACCTCATTGGCCCGTGTGTGGAAGAGTGCGCGACATTTGTCGCGTTGACAAAGCCAGAAACAGCGTGTTCTGTAAGCTCCTGAGCATGACGGCTGAAATATTCCATTACTATTGGCAACCACTACAATTTGAAATTAGTGTCAAGAGCAGCCCAACCGGTGTTTCCTGTTCATCAGGTTTTATCACAAAAAGATGGTCGAACCTGCTCGTAAATCTGTCAGTAACTTGTACCAAAAAGTGTTACAGATAAGTTCAGTCTCCCCATTTGCTAGCTCTGCATACGTGTCTTCGAGAACACAGTCTTGGTGAGCAGCTTTCGCAGCTTAGTGAATTTTTTACGGTACGCGTTTGTACCAGTTGTGCTGCGTCTGTATCGCCATTAGGTGTGGAGGCGAGTTTGTTGCTTCTACCACAATGGTGAGCCTGTATCCTCGTCCCTTCTGTCAGCTAGTGTGCACAAGCGCTACATATCGTAACTATTTTACGTGCAGTGGCATACGGCGACCATAACGCGCGCTGTAACCCTGACAGGCTTAACTGACACCGCTCTCGTACCTGGACACAGACGTGAAGGAGCGTAGCTAAATAATGACCACAGTAGCTGTACAATCGCCAATAACTGCGACCGTAACCGCGCAGCTGTAGTCGATTACCACGTTAAGTGCGCGCCGCAAGGACGTGGAAGGAGAAAACGTTATGAACCACCTCGACCGAAGCAAGCGAATGCGCGGGCATAAAACTGAGTGAGATAAATTATCGTCTAGAAGTCGTCTAGAGAAGCGGGTCGTGTGCATACACGAAATCTATCGCGGTACATGATACATGATACAAACGCTTTATTGAGTCATGAGCCATAAAAAGCGATAGCGTGTTAAAGATGCTTTTCCAATAAACGAAGGACAGAACCGGCGCGCGCGCTGTCTGTCGCCATCAACGACACTGCGACGCGCGGGTGCGGCAAAAGAGGAACTGAATACGGGACCTTACGAAACACTGGCGGCTTTTAATGAGCACTTGCGGATTTGTTGCGGTGGGAGTTGAACAGGTCTACCTTGCTACCAGCAAATGAATGTGGGACACGCTATAAAAGCGAACGGATCGCAGGGGCCACTGACGAGTTATAAACCGAAACCTAAACCGCGTTACTTCTTCAGCGTTTAAAGGCGTGCGAATGTTTTGTAACACCGATTGCCAGCACTTTGTCTATCGAACACTGCGTCCGCAGAGCGCAGTAATGAGATGAATGGGAGGGGGAGGTCGGAAAGGGGGGGGGGGTCTCCTTCGAGCGAGAAATTTTACCTAGGAACAATGCTATCGAACGTTGCGATGACAGATGAGGAGGGGTTATTTTCCCTCCCTCCAAGCGAAAAATTGATATGGAAAACCATGCTGAACCCCAGTACCTAGTTTTTCAGTGTTTGCAGCGGCCCCAATCTTTTGAAGGACTCACTGCCAGAGCTTTATATATGAAACACTGTCCGTAAAGCAGATATCCGCCCATCCCCCGTCCCACTCTCCCCGAAGAGAGAAATTTGAACGCGATAGCTTTAATTCTTCCGTTTTGCATAAAATCCGGTGTCGGTTTTGTCGGCATTCTGCGCGAAAAAGCAGGTTCCACCTAGGTCATGTGACCTAGTAACATCATAACAACCTGTCCACTGTGGCAGATGGCAGTTAAATAATGATTGGTCGCGAGAGGCTGCTCGGGAATAGCAACCCGGATCTTAAGAGCGCTAGCAGTGGATGTGTTTGAAACAGCCACCTGCCGGGCAGTGGAGCATCGATTAACCGCTGCGCCACTGCGCCAGGTGTGGTAGGAGGACTAGCTGCGATTTATGAATGTAAAGTGAAGAAAGACGCGCGTATGTCTGGACACTGACGTCGGCATCGCTGATTCCCTGCTTGGGCGGCGCGTTTTTCAGCTTCGTCTGCCTCACTCGTCGCGGTAAAATAACTTGCCGGATTTTTCGTGCCGAACTTTTGATCGCGCTTCACTATAAGGCCACAGTCCGCCACGAGAACCGCCCTCCGGTTACAACATCGCTTCGACGTCGCAGCGAGGGCCTGTAACGGTCCATTAAAGCCTTGCTCTAAAGAAAAAAAAACAAAGCAAAAACAAAACAAAAGAGAACCACACGTGGAGGTTGTTTCGCCGCAGGCTGTTCGTTTCTGCTGGTTCATTTGTCTAACTTACCTCACCAGCAAAGTAGTTTGCCTAATGTCCGCACCAACAAATCGGCGCTGCGAGCGCAGAAGCACGACCTATCGATCGTTATTTTACTTTCCCGGTGTAGCGCGGGGTTCCTGCCGCCACGTCACCGTCCCAGATAACGAAGAACACCGCGGATGTCCCGGGAAACAGGAACTGCGGGGACAAAAATGAAAACAAAAAAAAAACAAATAAAATAAAATGAATAAGAGCAAGGAAGCATCTCACTCAAAGGCAATACAAAAAGCATTACGGGGTGTTTCCAAGCGCGAGGCGTTCCGCACCGGCGGTCGTTCATTAGACTGTCCGACCTCGCGCCTTTCGCGGTTCGCGCCGGCGACCAATCACGTGTGAGAGGATTTCCCGCCGGCTCGTTTTCAGGCCACCGCACGGCGGACTGTCCTATAATACTGGTCACACCCTAAAGTGTCTCCAGGGAGCGCGAAAGAAAAGGAACAGAGCATAACCTTGCTCCCTTCTTCCCTTTACTTCGTTGCTTTTTCTTGGAACAGCCCAAACTAATGGCTTTCGCAACCCTTTATCTAGCCTTGTCCCAGTGCGAAAATCGACTTCTTTTATTTTTTTTAAGGGCAGAGTGTTGTTAGGGCCAGTCGGCGTTCCGTTCAGTCGCGACACAACGCTTAATATAAACTAGCGTCACGGGACCATCAGTCTTATTGCAGTCTGTCTCGTTTTAGCCGGCGAAAACGTGCTGCGTATTCGCCTCACGTTTCTATAAGAAGCGTGTCCGGGGTATGTACATCTCGCGTTATACTTGACCGCGAAGCACTCTTCCTTTGTCGACCTCGTAGTCCACCCGTCGCGGCACGCAGACTTATCTGATATACAGCGCTAGTCGCGTGCTCAGGGTCTTTCTACTTTCCCGCGTTTTGATAGGCAGCCCCAACGTTCCTGCGCTTTTCCGCGTAACTCTTAGATAGTTATGTAATCCTTCCTGCTTTTGTTTCGTTTTATTAATGCTGTCTCGCTTTCGCGAGCTGCTTCTTATTGCTTTAGTTCCGGAATATAATATAATATAATATAATATAATATAATATAATATAATATAATATAATATAATATAATATAATATAATATAATATAATATAATATAATATAATATAATATAATATAATATAATATAAAGTAGTCGAGGGTTTGACGGCATACCATGTGGTCAGGAATCATGGTGATGAGGATTGCTGGTCACTGGCCAAAGTCACTGGCCTGGTCACTGGCCAAGAATCCGGCCACGAGATTAAGATAAAGTTAAGATATTGACAACAGAAAAGAACACATCAGCACGGCAGAATCTTGAGTCTCTTATCATACAGACATCGTCTACACATTAAACAGGAACGACGGAACTCTACATCCTATCTATGCTAAATCATTAAAAACGCTACTGGGTGCTACAAAAGGACGGATCCGTGTGCCGATTGCTTCATAGTGAACAAGGAAGCCGTAGTGCTCCCGAAACGTCTTTTTCATTTTTGACTTTGGCCAGTGATCAGCAATCCTCATCATAATATAAAGTAATGTAATATAATATAATATAACACAACACAAAATAACATAACATAACACGGCAACACAACATAACTTAATATCAAGGCCACATCTTTTATCATAAAAAAGTAACAAGACCCCTTGTCTGAAGAAAGCGTATACACACACTCACAGACGAAGAAAACAATTAAACGGTCTGTCGGGGTTCCTGTTTTCTTTCTTTTGTTTTTGTTCTGCACAAGTGGAATGAAGCGATGCGCAATTACTTGTACAGTGAACTAGTAGACAGTTAGCCACGGTTCTAAACGAGTCTGGGCAACGGAAGTTTCGTTAGTGCATGTGGTCTGCGCGGGTTCAGTAGGGAACAAAAGAAACTGTACGGGCCGGTGCGCGTGGCGACCCGTGACCGCCGTCAGCGTACGCAGAAAAACAGATAACGACTCGCAGGAGCGCTCCGTTGACCATTGGTGAACGGTGGGCTCAGTGACACACAACAGCATTCAAATGAATATGGTTTGCGGGGCTGCCCTGAGTGCCTGACTGGTCTTCGCGCGTGCATTTATTAAATGGGCGCTGTTTAAAATAATTGCTTGGATGAAGTATAATTTTGTGCGAATGTATTACATGCCAACGTTCACTAGATTCTTAGAGGCCTGATAGGTATTTGTGTTCAGCGAGCGCTGGTATATATATTCATTTTATTATTGTCTGTAAAGCGTACTTTGTTGTTTGCAGCGCTGTATTGCAACAAAGCCAACTTTTCGTCTGAAAGAGGAATAATTGCGTTGGTGTAGCTAGTCTATTAACTGGAGAGGGAGCTGGTCTGTCAGCTTGGAAGTGTCTTGAAAATTACATTTCTGTTCTACCAGGTCTGCACAAACGTCTCACATTTTTTGGAGACGAATAAATAAATCCAACGCACCTCGGTGTATAGGTAGGTAGGTAAAAACTTTATCGGTGAACCAAGTAAGAGAAAACGATATACTGAACGGCGTATACTAAACGGGAGTGTGTGGCCGGCTTAGGACTGCATGTGATACAGCCACTTATTAAGTTGGTCATGGTGGATTAAAGAGCACTGCTGAAATGTCTCCTTAGCTGTTTAACACGCTGGTTCAAGAAAGGGTGACTGGGATAGACGGAAACACCGACTCGAACGGTTAGAACACGAGGTCGCCATGCCCGATAGTGCACTCTCGTCGGCATTGAGCCGCTCAAGACACGCTTACGCAGTGCAACTTTCGTGTTGATGGTTACTGTATGAGCCTGGAAAGCAGCCCTGAAGGTATACATACAGGATAACATGCATAAGATGCAATACTCTAAGCAATATCTAATGCGGTGACACCAAGACAATCGATGTTGATAACCAGTTGGGAAGTGCTAGAACCGCAGTACGCGCTTCAGACTTTCTTGCCGCAGTGTCGTGGCGATCACGTAATAATTGTATTTTGTTTACGACGCAAAACGAGCGGTTACGCTTTGCATATTTACTTAGACTCACTTGGTGTTTTCGTCCATCGGTTAAGTGACATTTTACCTACCACGGCTGATATGCCATGCAGTGTGCTAAAATTAACGTTCCATGGAACATTAACTGAAATCAAGGCTGGTAGGCGCCTCCCACATGTATTCATGCTCTCGTTTTATGCTCCAAACTTGAGGTATTATTTGTTTCCTTACGGCATCCGATGCGTCAAACATGAAATGCTTATGAACAAAATAAAAAAAGGCTAAAGCCAAGCTCTCACACAGTCTCGCGTATCCTCGCATGACTTAGCCCAAAATCCGTCCGCCACTAGTTATCTTCAGGTACAGTTTTCAGAGCACTGGTTGCCACCAGCTTTAAGATAACGAAACAAAGAAATCCGCCCAGTGTTGGTTGAATCGGCAGCCAAACCTTTTAATCCTGAGAGCAGTGTGCTGGCATACTGAGTCAAGATCATATCGATGAGCACTGGATATCAATCCCTTGTACATGTTAGGTGCTGGTTTCTTATTTCAACGTTGTTATTCATGACAGCTAGTGAATGTCATTAATGCTGTTATGTGCTTCTAATCATTTCATGCTTAGTTCTGCTTCTGACTGCAGGACGAGCTGTGTTATTAATGTGAAAGAATTAGATGGCTCATCGACACGAAAACCCACCATCGTCGAAAAAGGGGCGACGTTGCAAAACTCGTGATTAGTCGGCACGGTGTGACGTCATCAGGAGGATGGAAAATACAAAATGTTAACCAGTAATAGTCCGTACTTGTACTTAGAATTGGAAAAGAAACTGAAATGCTCTCGTGTTACTCGCAAGCAAGTTCCTTAATTGCGCCTGGTAATTTGAGTTTTTTTTTTGTTTGAACACCAGCTCGTCCGTAGTAGAACAAATCCCTCCCGGCGAGCAGACTGGCGTGTCCGTTGCAGAGTGACCGCGCGTGGTGAGAGAGAGAGAGAGAGGAGAGAGAGAGGAAAGGGAAAGAGTGAAGCAAGGACGTGATAGTCATTGCTGCTTGGCAGCTGTGGTCTGCTAATTGATCTGAACGAGGCGCGCGGCGCGAGCTCGCCTGTGAAGACAATCACAAGGAGAGGAACGAGAAGAGAATCAATTTGGTCTGCTCGCCCGAGAATACGGAATGAGCGGCCGCCGTACTCAGATTAACGCATTCTTGGCTCAGACTCGCGGACGCGCGCTAATGGCGAGCTTATTGGGCAGGCGCATTAGGCCTGGCTAGCTCTCTGTGGCGACAGCTAATTACTGTCCGAGCAGAAAAAAGGTACGTATAAGTGCGCCCAAGGGGAAGAGTCAGAATGGGTGATGGGGAGAACTCGCCTGTGTACAGGTTTACGAATCGCTAGTTAATAGCTCTCCAGGGTATACCACGCGATAATCAGAGTCAGATGCAGATGGCCGAGTGAATAACGGACTCACTGTTATTCACGAAGCGCCTGCTTTCATCCAATGACTGAGAAGGTGTGCTATTTGACTAACTAACACGGGGCCGCATGTAACGTTAATCGCTTTTCGGCAATACGATCAGCCAAGTGGGAAGGATTACTGTAATACCAGTCCACTCGAATTACTCAATAAGTGCATCACAAGAGATCCTCTCAAGAAGTAGTAATTACTGATAGACTTTTATGTGCAGTGCGGAGTACGGCCATGGAATAATGTATTGTAGTTCAAGACGATGAAACACTAATCACACTGTCTGAAGTTTTTCCGAACCATCGGTGGAGAGAGGAGCGTGCTTCGGGCTAATTATCCAAGTGCTGCAGCCATTTCGACTGTACCAATTGGTTTCGTGCTGATGCCACATCGCAGATTTGGCAATAAGAGCGCATATTCCGTCATTCGCTGGAATGCTCGTTTTTTTTTTCATTCAAAGGCAGTTAATGTTCCATGGAACGTTAATTCTAGCACACTGCGTAGCATATCAGCCGTGGTCGGGGAAATGCCGTGTAACCGATGGACTAAACCACCAAGTGAGTCTCAGTAAATATGCAAGGCGTGATCGCTGCTTTTGCGTCGTAAACAAAATACAATTATTACGTGACTAGTGTGATTCGTCGCGTGTCACAATTAGTGGTGCATTTATAAACAGCAGTTGCAGGAGACGGTTGGGCAGAGGGGTGTGGCGGTTCATTTGCATATGCATTTCTTGAACTTTCTTCGTCGGGAAAAAACAAAGAACCCAGTGTCGCTTTCGAAATACAAATCTCATCTCTCAGAGTGGGTGGTCACACTCCCCTTGAGCTCCTTGAATTCGCCCATGGTCGTTACCATCAACGATACTCGATATGATTGCATACTTTCGATTGCATCAGAATTTCAGCGTTAGTCTGCACTGAACTTATAAACAAAACTTCGCCTCTAGTCTCGCTTTCGAGGAATGCTTTCTTATCATCGAGTCTGTCAAAGTCACGGACACCAAGGTGTAAATACACTAGGGCAGACTGGCATGATATGCAGTGCCTTCCCCAAATACATCTTTCATCTTGCAAGCAACAGGATTGAACGCCTGCGCATAAAAGTAAAAAAAAAGTACTGTGGACGTACTTTTGTTTTTACTGATCACAAATGACCCAAAACGCCGTCGAAATGAAACATTTAACCCCCAAGGCAGCTCAGTGGTTAAGGCGCTCGTCTACTGATCCGGAGTACCCGGGTTCGAACCCGACCGCGGCGGCCGCGTTTCGATGGAGGCGAAACACAAAGTTCGCTCGGTGTGTCTGTGCGATATCAGTGCACGTTAATGGTTCTGAGGTGGTCGAAATTAATCCGGAGACCTCCACAACGGCACCCCTTTTCTCCTTTCTTCTTGCACTCCCTCCTTTACACCTTCCCTTACGGCACGGTTCGGGTGTCCACCTAGACATGCGAGACAGTTACTGCGTCATTTCCGTTCCCCAACAACCAATTTTTTTTTTTCATGGGACATTTACGGAACTCAACTTTCATCATCTCCGCTCTAGCGCTTCCTTTATTTCCTTCAGTGGTCCGCGCCGCCGCGGTGGCTGAGTGGTTATGGCGCCCGGCTGCCGGCCCGAAAGACGCGGGTTCGATCCCGGCCGCGGCGATGGAATTTCGATGGAGGCGAAATTCTTGAGGCCGGTGTGCTGTGTGATGTCAGTGCACGTTAAAGATCCCCAGGTGGTCGAAATTTCCGGAGCCCTTCACTATGGCGTCCCTCATAGCCTGAGTGGCTTTGAGACGTTAAACTCCTATAAACCCAAACCTTTCAGTGGTCCTAGGGTACCCCACCCGTACCCGGTTAACCTCCCTTCCTCTCTACCGCTCTCAATCAAAATGCGGCCGCGCCGGGGAAATGTGTATCGAACTCGCGACCTCGTGCTCACCAGCGGAACGCCATAGCCACTGAGCCGCCGGGGCAGGTTGGGTCGAGTCCAGGCAGATGGCGCTACCGCGAAGCGCCTGTAACCAAAAGTCAGGTTGCTCGACTACTGATCCGGAGTTCCCGGGTTCGAACCCGACCGCGGCGGCTGCGTTTTTATGGAGGAAAAACGCTAAGGCGCCCGTGTGCTGTGCGATGTCAGTGCACGTTAAAGATCCCCAGGTGGTCGAAATTATTCCGGAGCCCTCCACTACGGCACCTCCTTCTTCCTTTCTTCTTTCACTCCCTCCTTTATCCCTTCCCTTACGGCGCGGTTCAGGTGTCCAACGATATATGAGACAGATACTGCGCCATTTCCTTTCCCAAAAACCAATTATTACTATTAACTTTGTCCGCTTGCGGAAAGCAAAGATATTCATCTTTCGCAGCACGGCGGCCCCATTTACGGTTCCGCATGTCCTTTGGCGCGTTGCAAGCAGCCGTTTAACGTATGATAACGCTAGCCCGCGCAGTGCACGTGTCCACTGCCTGTTCAGCCATTCGACCATGCGCACCTTGTAAATATTCTCCGGTGCTGCGGCCGCGCGGGTGGCCGAAACAGCGTCGGCTAAAAAAAAAGGGGGGGGGGGGAGCCACTGGGAGCATGTCGCGAGGCCGCGCTCAGCGCAGCGTAACGGCTCGCGTGCTCGGCGGCCGTTGCGGCGCGCTCCGCTGCGCAGCCGCTGCAGGCAGGCTCATCCGCAGGAATGGACATCACGTGTTCGCGACGGGCATCCCCTTTTTCCCTTCTCTTGCGGCGGGAAGACCGCGTACGAAAGGAATGAACTGGGAGCTTCCCTCGGCTCCCTGGTTGCTGCGTAATAGCGGCGTCCATGGCGCGAGCGTGTACGTGTGTGTGATGCCCTAGCAAAAACTTCCTCATGACGTAGGGAGGAGAGAAATGAAAGAAACAGGGAAAGGAGGAATTGAGGGAGAGTGAATGAAGAAACAAAAACGCAGGCTGTGTGGGCTGAAACCAGCTCTGGTATGTACGCCTTCATGTATGCCCAGAATAGCATCGAGAGAGCGGATAGTCCTGGGAGGGAAGGAAGGGAAGGAGAGAATGAAGAAATAGAGAGAGCGGGGGACGAAACCGCGTACTTCTCATGCATTCTTGTTGGAGTAGTTGTTTGTAGTGCGAGAAATGGTATGTTTCTTTTAGTGTTGCTTGGACTTGCATTAATGTGCATGTGAAGGAATGAAGAAGGACGAAAAGGGGTCAGTGGAAAACCTAGTTAACGTTGTGTAGGAGCTGTGTAAAGTTTGCTCGATTAAGAGGCTTGACTTTTGAAGCTGGGTGAGGGTGTGCTGGGTGAGAGCTAAATCTACATTTTAGCGGCCGTAAGGATGTTAATGAGGTGCGACAAGTTTAAGGCTAAAGAAGACCCAGGGATGCAAGGATGTTCGAGCCAAACAGATTTTTTTTTACTTCGTCGTCATCACCATCCTCACCACGGACACTACAGGCCAATGGCCTCTCCCATGTCTCTTCAACTAAAGCTGCGCTGTGCAAGCTGCTGCCACATTATTCCCGCAAACCTCCGCATCTCCTCCGCCCACCTGGTTCCCTGCTGCCTCCTGCTACGATTGCGTTCTGTTGGAATCCATTCATTTAGTCTAAAGAGTTGACAGTTAACTTGGCTTCGCATTGCGTGCTCTGCCTATGCCCGTGTCTTTCTTTTGCTTTTGGTTATGATATCATTATCTCGCGTTTTCTCCCTGACCCACTCTGCTCTGTTCCAATCTCTTAATGCTACACCTACGATTTTTCTTTCCGTAGCTCGCCTGCGCTGTCCTCAATTTAAGTTCATCCCTTGTCGTTCGCCTGCATGTTTCTGTCCCGTTGACGAGTACTGGTAACCTGCAACTCTATATATTTTCATTCTGAGGAATGCTGGTAAACTGCTCTTCATGGGCTGAGTATACCTGTCCAATGCACTCTATACCTCATTCTTATTCTCCTATTTATTTCATTCTCATCGTCCGGATGTGCGGTCCCTATCAGCATTAATTAGATGTACTCTGCTTTCCCCTGAGGTTAATTAGCAAGGCGTTGCCATCAGCGAATCGGATAGAACTAAAGTGTTCATTATTAATTTTTATCCCTGTCTTATCGCAATCATGTTATCCAAATCTCTTTTAAACGTGCGGGGTATAATAGTGAAGAGATCGTGCCTCCCTGCCTGACACCCTTGTTGATAGGTATTTTATTACGTTCCCTGTGGAGGACAGTGGTAGCTGTGTAGCCGCTGTAATATTCTCCAGTACGTTTACATATGCATCTTTTACACCCTGGTTACGCAATGTCTGCATGGCTGCTGAGGTTTCGAATGAGTCGAGTGCTTTCTCGTAGTCTATGGAGGCTTTACTAGGCGCTTCGTTTTAAAGAGGTACACAAAGACGGACTCAGAGAACGATTCTCATCAGGCTGACAAAATGTGGCGCGTCGCAGTATACTGCATATTACTCTAACGCTCCATGGCGACGCCACTCACTTGATGAGCAAGATGGTGAACGATGAGATTTACATCGCGAAACACCATTCCCATTAAATTACTTACCAATAAAGATCCCAAACGAAATGAAAATAACAGAATATTTCTCTCACAGTACGGTAATGCGGCACTTAGTCCGTCACGGTGATTGAGCGGCTATGCAATCGGCTGCGGAGTGAAAGCTCGCGAGATCGAATCCCGACCGCGATGGCCATACTCAAATTGAAGTTAAATCCGAAAACATTCGTGTGCTGTGTGATGTGAGTGAATGCTAAAGAACCCCAAGAGGTCGAAGGCCACCCCTTCAGCGTGTATACTTCGAGCTGAGCGATTTAATGCGCAGTCGTTGAGGTGGGCCGTTTTCTTTACCCTTAGTGATGTGATAAACGCCTTATTTTAGGTTGATGATAGAGCATGCTATAGAAAAAGAAACTTCAGTGGTTACCTTGAGGAATACAAAGAGGGGAAGGTAGGTTACAGAAAAAAACTCGAGTTCGTGGCGACCAAGCGGAAATCAGGAGGAACACAAGAACACGGAGGGTGCATGTAATGTGGTCTGTACAGATAACCGACGCCCGTTAGGTTAACAGGAGGATTACTAGGGAAAGAAAGTCTAGCAGGGGTGGCTAGAAGAAAGAGGGGGGATATTGGGCTAGGAAGTTTGCTTGAATGGCATGGTTGTGGCTAGCACAGAACAGGGACAATTGTAAAAAAATGGAGAAACCGTTGTCCGGCTGTGGACGTATACCGGTTGATGATTATGATGATTGTGCTGGCGTTGAGTCATGTGATGCGCACGTAACGGGCATATGGTCAGGTTTTATTACGTATAATGAGTGAGTTGTGCGTCCGGCGTGTGCAGCGTACACAGGAGGAGGCCGCGGCAGTCGAGGATGCTGGGCGTCCGCAGTGGAGACAGGAGCGGACGCCACCGGCTGGTTGCCCGCTGAGTCGGCGGACGGGGGGGCGGCGGCGGTGGCGGCGGGAGGCGGCCCTCCTCAGGCGATGCCCTGATCCATGGTGCAACTGCCCCAGGCCCCGGTCAGCCACAGCAAGGGGTCCTCCTCATCGGTGTACCGGCGCTCCGCCGTCAACGTCTCGCTGCCCAACGCCGCCAACGCCGGAGGCTGCGAGTCCTGGGAGGACGCGCAGCACATCCTATGGCAGGTGCGGGGCTGCACAAGAGGCAGCTGCACGTCGACGGTCACTGCGGGGAGAGATGGACGCAATGCTTCTCAAAGCTCTCTAAGGTTACGTCTCCGAGAGCTCCTCTTGTCCTCGGAAGGACAACAGCGACTCCACAGCTGGCCGAGCGTTCTTACTTAGAGCATACTGTACTGGGAAGACTTGAGAAGCAGTGCGCTGACCAACTCACCCAGCTTTCCGCTATTCTATAACAGTGCAGACATTCTCGCTGTTTTCTTTTATTGTACTGTAATCTGCACTTATGTGGGTGGAGGACACGGAGGAAGACTATACAGGAGGTGAAACTCCCGTGTGCGCGAGCGAGCGCTGGCGATCAGATAAAGTATCAGTTGTTGTATGCGCCGACGGGGGCGCATGCAGTGGCGGCGTCTTTCGGCGCCTCGTAGAAGCAGCAGGAAAAAAAAATAAAAAATGCAGCGCCCGGGCAGGCTAAAGCCCCTATTATCAAGGGGCTTTAGGGCAGGCGGCTCCGGCGCGCTCTCCGGCGGCGCGCACTCAGAGCAGACGACAAGCAGACGACACGAGTGTTTGCTTCAGCGGACACGCCATGACGTTGTATTTCAGTAGTTTCTTTCCAGGCCGCCAGGCGCCGCCAGTAAGATAGTGGCGCCGCGGGCTTGTGACCTTTCCTGGTCGCCGCAGACGGCGGAGTTTCCACTCCTTATAGTCTTCCTCCGTGGTGGAGGACACAGAAGACCAAGACGGCTCTGTTGGGTATAAGACACGCTAGTAGGATGAGGGCGAGATGGTTAAGCCGCGCTGTGGCCACCGATGCGGCCGATGACACTGTCGACGCTCTCCCGCACAGGGCGCCCAGATCTGCTGCGCGGCGGCGTTCCTGGTGCCGCACCGGTTCTCGCTGTCGTCGCTGCTGCTGCGCTGGCTGCTGACGCTGAGCTTCGCGCTGACCAGCGTCTGGGCGGGCCTGGTGGTGTGCGCGCCGGACGTGCTCGCCTGGCACCTCACCTGCCTGCTGGTGAACGCGGCTCACGCCCTGCGCCTCGCGTGGCGCGCCGTGCCGCCTCGGGTGCCCGGGCATCTGCGAACCCTCTACGAGAAGATGTTCTTGCCCTATCAGGTCCCTGCTCCGTTCATCACTCGCCCGGTCGATGGGGGCAGGTGTTCCTCAGAAACGGTTATTTTGTGAGGCGGCGGGCGAATTCACGCAGTGAATTTTACTTTTGACTGTCAAATCTTTGACACACGTGTTCTTTGCAATGTCTTGCTTTGGGGTGGCTTCTTTTGCTCTAGCAAGAAGAACGACATTCCTCCAAAACATTGGATCCAGCATTTGAACCTTCGTGGTGTGAACACGCACTGGTGCCACCTACATACACACACCCCCTTGAAGGGCTGCACACACTACCAACCCTGGCCAGAATGTTTTCTTTTAACACAACTGCATAAAATCTCCTCTATGCTGCCATTGCGTGAAATCGTCATGAAGACATTTTACTTAGCTTATTCCAAAACATAACTAAAAGAAACACGCGCATACTGGATGTAAATAAATGCACATTTATTGTAATTAGGCTCCGATGGCAGCTTGCACTCAGACAGGTGAAGCATTGTGATTATGTTACGCTTTGATGTTTATTCTAATATAATGTTATTATATTCAAAATTTTGACACACCGTGCTAAATTATATGTTAGTGATTACTTGCTGCATGCATCCGGCAGTATGTTCTGTCGGCGGATCGCGGACAATGCTGCCAATTTTTTTTCATACCATAAACGTTTAGCTGGCGCTCCATTGCAAGCTTAGTATGGTTGGATGCCAGTGACGACTGAACACTTGTGGTCGCGCGCTGCATAAGAGTTGGCCGCTCACGATCCCGCGCGACTACTCCCCAGGTGAGCAAGAGCCGGTTCATGGAACTGACGCGCGCTGCCGAGCTGGTTCACCTGGCTGCCGAGCGCAGGTACGCCATAGAGGGCGTCACCGCTGCGGACCAGAGGGTGGCCATTCTTCTCACCGGCCAGTGAGTACGCCCCACCGGCGAGCCGCCCCTAACGCTCAGAAATGAAGCACTCCCTGGAGAAACATGCTTTTTACTCAAGACGTACGATTGAGTGGACTGAGGAGGGAGGACAGGATGTAGGGAAGAAGGGAGGAGGTTACGCAGAAAGGAAAGGCGGGGCAACTGTCCCACTTTGGATGAACACCTGAATCGCGCCGTGCGAGAGGGATGACGGCAGCGAAAATCGTGAGACAGAAAGGAGATAAGGCGGAACCAGAGCCCCGGGTTCGATCCCGACCGCGGCGGCTGCGTTTTTATGGAGGAGAAACGCTAAGGCGCCCGTGTGCTGTGCGATGTCAGTGCACGTTAAAGATCCCCAGGTGGTCGAAATTATTCCGGAGCCCTCCACTACGGCACCTCTCTCTTCCTTTCTTCTTTCACTCCCTCCTTTATCCCTTCCCTTACGGCGCGGTTCAGGGGTCCAACGTTATATGAGACAGATACTGCGCCATTTCCTTTCCCCAAAAAAACCAATTATTATTATTATTATTATTATTATTATTATTATTATTATTATTATTATTATTATTATTATTATTATTATTATTATTATTATTATTGTGGTTAGCGCAGAGTTACAGGTAGACGGGCGTATTGATTGATTCATATTGGCGAATTGAGTGATTGATCAAATTATATCTGTTCAATAAAACCTTGCTGGTGAATACAGTGCCAGCAGCATGTGCAAAGGAAAAGGACGAGCAACAGACAAAAATATTATTTAAACGGATACTTGAGAAGATGCGACGTCATCATCATCAGCCTCATTGCGCTCACTGCCGGACAAAGGCCTCTCCCATGTCTCTCGAATTAATCCTGTCCTGTGCAGCTGCGGACACCTTATCCCCCGCAAAATACTTTATCTCATCCACACACTTAACTTTCTGCCGTCCGTTTAGCGGTTTTAATGTGGGCTCAGGCACATCCATCTTTTTCACTGAAAGGCTACTAACTGTGGCCGTTTGTTTTTCCTGGTTACGTCACCTGCTAGTTAAGCGTGCCAGGCGCTAGGAAGTGTGTGCTTAGGAGAGAACTTTCCATATAATGCATGCATGCGTCGGTAGTTCACCCAGCTGTTGGAAGCTGCGGAGCACTATCACAGGTTGTATGAGAGGGATAGAAAGGAAGCGACAGAGGTTCGGGAGTCATAAGTGGCAAGATAAGCGAAATGGAAGAGAGGAGGAAAGACAGGTAGAGTAGGAGGAGTAGTAACAACGACGAGGTAGGTGCAGTGGTTGTGAGAGGAATAAAGGGCTGGTTGCCATGCCACTTAGGAAACAACATGAACAACAACAAGGATGTCGGCAAGGAAGAGGACAATCGAAAGAGAGCCGAAGGATAGCAAAAGGCTGCTTAAGATTGAATTGTTTCAGTGAGTATACCGGGGACGGCGAAACTTTGGCGGTAGATTTTCTGTAACGATGTCTGTAAGGGACGCCTTCGAGGTAAACGGCGGGAAGTCGTTACGGGAGGGGGTCTAGGCATCGCTGTAGCTTTTGTGCTCAGAAGGGATGGACTAGAAGTCTGCAAGTTTTATTGTTTGCTGTGAACTCTTGTCCCATCTCACACCGCATTCTTCGTCATCTGATGCGCAGGTTGCAGGTGACCTGCGAAGACGTATTGCTTCATTACATACAGCCCAACGAATTCATCGACTCTCCAGAATACGAGTCCTGTCCCATAGGTAGTGATAAGTTATTTCAGGTGAGTCTCAAATCGATGCCCATTCCTGACACCGCGCAGAACAAGATAAGCCTAACGAATTGTCGCGTGTGTGACCATCTTTAAAGATGTAAATTTTCATGTCCTGGTGCACTGCCACGAACTCGGGATTCTCGCATCAATTATTTTCAGACCTGAGCATCGTTGCTAGGAAATTATTCATAATAGCAACTTAATAATTGCAACTTAATAATAGCAACTAAGCTCAATTGTTTAGTCACTATTTCCGCAAATTACACAATATCTATGCACGCATGTCGTCAAGACGCAGAAGAAGTCTCCATTATTTAAATATCTCATAAGATGCATTTTCGTCGCTACCTGCGATAACACCTCTCAGTATGCACCATACACGGTACAGTTGAGGAAACAAACAAACAAACAAACAAGCAAGCAAGCAAACCTCTCAGTATGCACCATAGACGGTGCCTTTGAGGAAATAAAGAAACAAACAAACGGACGGACGGAGGGACAGGCGGATAGATCAACAAACAAACATACAAACAAACAAACAAACAAACAAACAAACAAGCAAGCAAGTGAGCAAGCAAACCTCTCAGTATGCACCATACACGGTGCCTTTGAGGAAACAAAGAAACAAACAAACGGGACAGGCGGATAGATAACAAACAAACAAACAAACAAACAAATGCGCCACTGATATATTGATAGCACCTCTAGGCAAGCATTTACGGCACCTCTGCAGACTAAAGGTTCTTGAAAAGTGAGAACGAGGGTCCCGCACCTTACACAGAGGAGGCTTTGACCTTAGCCGGCTTTTTCTCAACATGGCAGTCATGGGCTGCGAGCTGCTGTAGTCGCGTCACCTGGTAGTGCCGTGGCAGGCGATCGAACCGCACGCACGCTCCGCAGGTGACGATCACGGCGACGGAGCCGTGCACCTACATGTCGTGGCAGCGTCCGCGTCTGCAGCAGCTGCTGCGGGCCAACCCGGTGCTGTCGGCGGTGGTGCACAACCTGGTGGGTCGGGACATCGCCATCAAGCTCTACTCGCTGGCCGAGTTCCACCAGCTGGGCTCCGACAGCGTGCCGCTGCCCAAGCGGGACGCCAGCCCCGACTGGGAGAAGCAGGTGCCGCGCAGCCTCAGCCTGGACACGGTCTACACGGGGCCCGGGGGACGGCTCCACTCGGCCGCCTGGCACGAGGCGCGCGCCAGGCGCCCCGCGTCCTCCTCGCTCGCCTCGTCGGCGCACCTCTCCTACGGACCTGGTACGAGAAAGGGTGCAGCTCTTTGACACTGTCAGCCGCCGTAGCCTCCCTTCCCCTCCTCTCACACACACGCATACCTCAAGATGAGCGTTAACGCTGCACTCTATGGGTCCAAAATATAGGTTAAATCGCAGGATTATCTGTTATCACTTAGAGGTTGGGCACGTGGTTCTTGATAATCACAAAGTGAACAACGGATTCGGAGTTGTGGATTTTGTATTTGTGCATAGTGTCTTTGGTGCACAGACATTTTTTTGTCGGCTCCTATGGGCGACCTTGCTGAGCATGACAATGGCCGGGCTGGTGAGCCATTGCAGCGTTTTGGTCATACTTCCGCGTGTTTTACGTCACTGCATGTCGCAGATTCTTGATTGGTTCTTGAAATTAAGCTTGGCTAAGTGATCCGGGGGTAGAGGTGTAAAGCAATGCTTGGCAATCTACACGAAGCGGCTCGGCCCCCCTCTGAATAGTTCAGTGCCCTCTTAATAAGGAACAAATAGGTGAGCCGTCCTTGAGCCTGCCAAGGCTCTTTCTGGCCAGTTGATCTTTTGCCACCGGATGCTTCGCATTCGGCTACAGAGACTCTTCAAGCACTGTCTGCATAACAGAAGCCATAGCTCCTGACCGTCTAAATTCATAGCACAAACACTACCCGCTTTAGAGTGGGCGTATCTTAGCCAGGAGCTATCAGCTGACGCCATCGCAATCGACAGATGCCCCTGCTTCTTGTTTTTCGGCTTGCTTCCTGTACTACCGCCTTCACGCAGCTACCTTTACTGCATGCAGCATCCCTGGTGTTCGTCCCCGCGGCGGTGTTTGTCGCTGTATGTAAAGACACGAAAGAGGTATCACTGCAGCACAACACATGTACTTTAAGCTAAGAAAATCGTCATGTGGATAGCGGAGACGGGGCCTGCTATTTACAGGTGGTGTGTGTTTCTGCTTCACGGTCCACCTCTCATGCACTAGCTCCCGATGCCGAATATTATACTTTTAGTAGCGGAGGCTGTGCAGAGAAGGCGACACATGAGCAGATCATTCCAGATGGGTGGATGGATGGATGGATGGATGGATGGATGGATGGATGGATGGATGGATGGATGGATGGATGGATGGATGGATGGATGGTTGGAGGGATGGTCGGATGGAGGGATGGTTGGATGGTTGGAGGGATGGATGGTTGGAGGGATGGATGGATGGATGGATGGATGGATGAATGGATGGATGGATGGATGGATGGATGGATGGATGGATGGATGGATGGATGGATGGATGGATGGATGGATGGATGGATGGATGGATGGATGGGTGGGTGGGTGGAGGGATGGATGGAGGGATGGTTGGATGGAGGGATGAATGGATGGATGGATGGATGGATGGGTGGGTGGAGGGATGGTTGGATGGATGGGTGGTGGGATGGAGGGATGGTTGGATGGATGGATGGGTGGATGGACGGATGGACGGACGGGTGGGTGGATGGAAATAATAATAACATGACCTTTCAAAGCTTCCTTTCACTCAGAAATGTGGAAGCCTTCAGAACGCCTCGACCAGAAAGTTACACTATCCCCATGCTTCCTTCCAGCCGATCACCCTCTTTCCTTCATGAGCCTTTGCCGAGCCCCTGACGTCCACATATGCCCCAACCCGCGCGTATGTACCTCGCCTATATCCCACCCCCACAGGCCGTGCCACCGAGCCGGTGTGCGTGGTGAAGAGGACCCTCGCCAGCCCCCGCCCAAGTCCACGCCCCAGTCCGCGCCCTTCTCCACGCCGCTCCGTGGTGCGCTGTGGCGGCCGGGGTAAAGTCACCACCAGCCTGCTTCCCGCCACCGGCACCGTGTCGGAAACGCCCCTGTAGACAGAGAACGCTTCGTGCACACCCGCTGCTGATGTCTCTGTCGCCGCTGCTGCTGCTGCTTGTGCTGCTGCCACGCCGCGGCTGACATCGCTCCCTTCTAAGCCGCGTGCTTCTGTGCTTGTGCTGCTGAACGCTGGCTGGATAGTGCTGCCTGTGCTTCCGGTGTGTTACAGTGCGCCGCCTGTCGGCGTTGGTGCGCGGTAGTGTGGCTGCTCGCTCGTGTGCGTGCCCTGAAGTGTGACGCCGCAGTAGCTACTGGCGAAAGCCTGCCCCACAACCGCAGTGACGCTCCAGTAGAGAAAGCGGGGCGCGCTTCTTCTGGTCTGCTTGCATGTGCGCAATATTCGTTGTTACAACGCTCAGCATTTTTTGCAAGTCACGATAGCATAGAATTTTAAGTTTCTTATAGTTTGATGAAGTATGATCGTGACCGTTGTCATTTTCCAGTGGACACGGAATTCGGTGGGTGTGCCCTTCGATGTCAAGGCCGCCTTCAGATATATAATATTTGTGAAAAAAAAACACAAAACGCTTAATGTCGCAGTATGAATCTCCTCTCGAAATGCCGTGAATTCGTAGAAGAAACGAGATTGATGATTTGTCGAGGACGGTACACCGAACTCTTACTAAAGCGATACATTAGATGGTAACCTTGAAGAGGGTAGGATGTGACGGTTTTCGGAGCACGGTAGCGTGCATCCGTGGCCCCTGCGGTTCATATGACCCCAGCTCTATGTGACACCATGAGAGCGCCGAGCGCGCTTCAGAGTCACAGGCATCTCTCGGTGCCTCGGCGACTGCTGTACACTGGTGACATCTAACGGCCGGAAACCTAACCGCATCATAGCAGATACCAAACAGCCATATAATATGCTTGTATTTCGCGCCATCAGGTTCCGCGAAATCGGGCGCCTCCGCCAACATCATCTCTGTGCGTTCGATTTCGTATGACGTTATCTGATCGTTTTGTTGTCCTAGCCGGCACTTTGTACTCCGCCATATTCCTATTCCACGCTCGTAACTGACATGGGCCAAGAATTAGTGCCCAATTTTAGTTGTACAGAAGGCAACCGGGGTCCCGATGTCCGGGCACTTTCCGCTGCTGCTGAACTACATATCACTCCAAGACTATGGTGTTCTGATACGGAACACGACGCTCACTTTGTGTTCATGTTTTTATGAACTTCTCATATCCAAAGGGCGAATTGCAGCAGGCCGGCTTTGGTACGGTTGTAAAACGCGGAATCCCCCAAGTGGAGTGCAAATGAGCTCTCCATTTCACAAACGCTCTATATTTGTGTAAAAAAAAAGCGTCTGTAAAACGGAGACTATCGAGGCACCAGTTTGTTATAAGCGCCACTGTAACAAGAGGGAGAGTTAGGGTAAACAGAAAAGCAGCTACTCACGTCATCAGTTGAGAGGAAGCTTTAAAGATAAATTATCGCTCGACTTAATTCAAGAGAGAGTGACGAGTGCTTTTCAAGCGACAGCTTAAGGAGCTCTTTGGCTCGCCAAGTTGATGTGCATCTGGCAGCGTGTACAGCTGTACAGCTGCGCAAGAGTTCCGCCGCTAAATTTAGTGGGCGTGGTGGCGCCCTCTAGCGATAGTTTAAGGAGCTCGTCGGCTAGTCATGCTGATGTGCGCCGTAACGCATGGGCTAGTGCTGCTGGTCTAGGAACACATAGAGATGCGCCAGAGTTCCACCGCTACATTATCGAGCCTGGTGGCGCCCTCGGAGGCCTCGTGGGCGCTCCACGAACTAATGGTGCGCGCCAAGTTCAAATGACTTGGCATGAAACCACGGATAATCAATTTCGATTCATATGTGGCGCATGTGTGGTCGTGCTTGGCGAGCCCGGCGAGATCCTTGTGCTATGGCCAGGCGTCCGCTAATTTTTTGAACAGCTCAGCGGTCCTATTCACGTCTTCGGGGGGCATTTCTTGCTTTAGTCCCATCGAGGGCGGTATATGCAACTTTATTTAGTTCATCTACGCTAAGAAGCTAACGAAAGAGTAAAAATATTTTTGTAAAAATTCAGCTTTTATTTCTATTTTATTACGCTCACATCCACTCCAAGTGACACACAACTGTGACTAAACCACTGCGCCAATACAAATTAAGCGCTCGGAGTTGGACACCTCACGGAGGTGAGAACCTGCTAGGTTTATGGCTCTGATGCGCTCATCTTTGTACTTGTGAATTTTATCACCGAAGGCTTGCCGCTAACGCTGCGTAGTACTTCCGAGTTTGGATGAATTTTATTTGCTGGAGGAATAAATGACAACACAAGCATGCTAGCTGCACTTCGACGTACGACGTCAAGAAGTGGATATGCGGCGGCTTATTTAACATGCTGCATGTAAATGCTATGTGTTCTTTAAAGACTTGGCTTTCTAACTTCATTAGAGAGCTTCAACACATTCCCACTTGATGGCACTGAAGGTCAAGAGCAAGCATTACATACAAGTTGTCCCATGTGGCTAGAACCAATATTAAGAAGAAAACCGGTAAATTTAGAGTAGATGGAATTTAAAGGTGCCCTGAAACACATTCTCAACACATTTTATATCCTTAGTATATCGCTCGACTAGAGCCCCAGAAACAACGCCCGACTACCAAGGTTGCGTACAGTGAGCGTTGCCCATGGCGACCTTCCCCTCGTCACTGTTGCGAGGGGCGGTGCCGGGAGCCACGAGGAGGAGTACAAGTGCTGACGTCACATGCCAGTGGTTGCTCTATGACCACATAATGCATATGGAAAGCCACTGGGACAAACGAAGGAGATCTTAAGGTGCTCGCCGTTCTTGAGCAGATGGGACGCGTAACTTAATTGCAGGATATACGGCGGCGCCTTCTATTACCACTTACCGTCGTAACTCGCCACGTCCAAATTGTGGTTCAGAGTCCCTTTCGAACTACTCGTGAAGTCCGTCTCTTTGAAAAAGAACCATTAGTGTTTTCAATTTGTTAATTACAAGAACTCGTGAAATTTGATAATTTGTATAGGAGTGAGAGACTTTAATTAGAATGTAGTAGGCAGCGGGGATAAACCCCAATCAACTCAATATAAAAAAAGACAGCGTTGTTCTGAACGTTTTCTCTTCTTTTCAAGTTTATGCGAATGAAAACCCGCAAATGCTGTATATTGCTGCCATGGTTTGTAATTTATACATTCCCATCTAAAAAAAAGAAGTTGAAGACTTTCTTACCGCTTCCAGCAACTGTCATGCGAGGCTGACTGACTGACCTCATGCTCAAACCGGTCGCCACTCTTGGAGACGCGAGGTACGAAGCTGGGTATATGTGTAAAAATGTCTGAAACCGGCGCGACATCCCGCAAAGGTGGCACCGCAGAACGCCTTTTTTTTTCTTTTTAAATAACGACTCCTCTTCATAAGTGAGCGTGTCTTTTTTTACGCATACGCATGAAGGGCCGTTAGGAGCAATTTTGGTAATATAAGGTGTGATATGTCATGCATCTGGGGATGCAAATTACGCCAAATGTGAATAGTTTACCTGCATCCAGAGAGGACCGAGAAAGCTCGAGGGTTGTTCCATCCAGGAGACCACAAGAAAACCAGTGTCAGATATTTCATCTTATTTTTGCCCCTTATCTTTTGTACGCTTTCATTTACACCTAGGTCTGCGCAGCTCACTGCGGCGTATAGTTTAAGAAGCGTCACTCTTGGACAATCGCAGTGGTTCCCTGCTTCGACGCGGTTCCTCTTATTATGCATGGTCTAGCATCGACGTGGTAGTCCGCGAATAGTGCCACTGCGGACAAAGGAAATGCGGATAGAACAATTCAAACCCAAATACAGGTTCATCAGATTTTAGTTTCAAGGACCTAGATACCTGCGTGGTTAATTATCGGTTCCAGAGTGCGGTCACACCTCTCCGAAAGTCATGACTAACCACGTATTTATCTTGTCTCTACAGTTACTAATTTTGTTTTGTGTTCGCGATCGAATCGTCCCATTCGCATTTCAGGTGTCCCCGGTAGTACATCAGCGGTTAGAATGGTGACGAGCATGTATCCTGTGGTCTAAGGTTGTGGCAGTCGTAGCTTGTCTAGGTATTACCTTTACCTTCTTTCCGTAGCTGAGTGTAGGTCACGTGTGTGACGCAGCGCTTTTGCTCGTAGTATATACCTAGTACAGGCCTCCTCCTCGGTTGTAAACAAAAGCGTGTGACGTCACTGCATAGTAAAGACTGGCGAGGTTTAGTAGGGCAGTGCGCGCGGCGCGCGTTCTACGCTTGGCTCAGATTCGTTCCGCCTCCGTTGCCGTCGATGTCAGGCCGTCGACGTCAGTGCCACCTCATCTAGTGACGTCAGGAGTTGGAGGAGGCCTACACGGTCAACGGAGCGCTTCGGAGGCTGAAAGTTGTCGATTTAACGCTGTACGGAGGTTCTATTGCACGGGGAGGTTGCAACTGTGTCAATAAATCGCAGTTAATGCCATCACTTGCTGTTAATCAGCTAGGGAAGGGCGTCAGAAGGCTCCACTGTCAGAATGCAGATGAAGGTGATGACGTGACGCTGGACCAAGCATCTCACGAGAAGCGTTAAGTTATGCGCCATCTTTTTTTCTTTTTAGACATGTCTTTGTTGACACTGTGGTTTAAGGCTTATTTCTTATTAAGTGATCGCCAGACATATCAATTTGCAGTCAGGTCCGCGTTGGGCGAACTTCGTCACTGTTGTGCAGATTGTGTCATGGTTAGTGAGAGCGAAGGCATTCACCCTTGAGGTAGGTGAACGGAAATAAAAGAAAAATTTATTTTGAAGTAAATTAAAATAAAATTTGTACAGACCTGTATATTTACCTATCTCAAAAGCAATCGTATGTCATGTATGCTTGGCACCACTGTTTCGAACTGAAATCGACATAACGAACTTAACAGTCATAACGAAGTCAGAAGAGTCATAAGGACTGTATGCACTTTAGATGAAGCAGCATATTGTGCGCCGGCGTTGATGCCAAAATGACAGCTCCACAGGGCTACCCGAGACGCAGCCAGACTGTCACACATAGAAAACACACCACCTCGGCACCACGCGAGCTTCCCTACATGCCTCGTTCATTCGCGCTGCCTGGGCTGAACAAGGTGTTGTTTTGAAGCTCTGCACTGCAACGAGATCCCGTTGTACGCACACACAGGAGATAAGACATATAACGCAGCGCTCATGTATACGCCGGAACTTTCATAATTTCTCGCTTACTAGGTGTCCCTTTTCCCAATTCGGATAATGTTGCTCTGGAACTACAACGAGCTGTTCAATAGTACGTGAATGATTAGTTTGCGCAGGATACTTTTAATTTGGCGTACTTACTGCCCATCTGACCTCATTCGCTTTCCCTCTTTTGAATTAAATTTTTGTTGGAATCCCAAAGCACCTTTCGAGATTCTCAATAACGCCAGAGTGCACGAAACGTGGTCAGGAATATCTGGGCCGAGTGAATAATAGAGAGTCTGAGAGAATGCTTGAAAACAAAAGTCGATACCTTTAGCAGTGATTAATAAATAAGTACAAAAAGAAGAAAAGGAATAATTCTTAGGGAATTTGGTTTTCTGACGTCATAAGTTCACACGTGCCATTGGCGAATCCTATTTGCGTCAGCACCAGGAAGATGGGCATATCTCAGAAACAGGATTCTTTTATTCTTTTGTAGAGAAGAGTGCATACGACTTGAAAACTACAATTGGAAAAGAAAAAGAAATAAAGAAAGAAGAGAAGGAAAGAAATATGGAAACGCGTGACACGTTGATACGATCGTAACAGGCGGCGCACAACACCGAGCTCTTCCAGGAACAGGAACGACGGATAGAGTCAAGAAGGCGAATGCTGAAACAGTGCAACTGCGCTCGTAATTATGCTTCCAGTAAACACGTCAGCAGAGCATGACCATCAAGGCATTTACTCGCGCGCTCAACAGTGTGGGTGCTTCAGAACCTCTCTCAGGCGGCAAAGTATCTCGCAGAAACTGTTCACGGGACACGAGAGAACAAACAAGTAAGGCTGTTATTTAACGTGGCTTGAGTCCTTACGCAGTCTAGACAGCAGCAATAAGAGCGAGAATTCTTTTTATTTTTTTCTTGAATGCTTTTTTCTTTAAATCGCACCCTTTGTAGGCCTTTTCCTCTACGCATGAAATGGGCACGTTGAAATAGAATGAGATGCTTCCGGTCACATTTGCACTCTTCGGCTTGTTTCGCTGCCTGCAATGTTCGCGTAGCGAAAGGAGCTTAACATGCACCATTCTACGTAGTTCGATAGTATTCGGGCTGCGCGTTTTTTTTTTTTTTCAAGTGAACATTAGCTCTGCTTCCCAAGTCCATGTTCGGGGACACTTAAGTTTAGACGAGCATTATTAGAAGCAACCCGCTTTAGCCACCAACGTCAGGCGTTGTTAGGTAAATTTTGTGCGACTATTAATTCAGCATTGTTAAAGTAGTTAAAGCTGTTTGAGAGAAAAAGAATCGCAACTGCCTGCAGCTAATCGAGCATACATTGGTACATCACTATAGCGGTTAAGCACTTACAGCGCTAATGAGACAATTTCCAGACACTTTCATGCATAAACAAGTTGTCACAGAGTTTTATTCTCCATGAAAGGGTGACCATTGCTCGTGGCGGTCAAAATGCTCATAGCTACTTTCTCTTCGCACTTCGACGTCACGTATTCTTATTTGTGTAAAATTTATCCGTAGAATAAGAATAGATATGCATCCGAATTTTCACTCGCAAACCAAGCGCACTTGAACTGTGTCTAAGAAATTACCCAGTGTAGTTTAGAGCGCTCCTCACAAACGAGTTATACCACTTCACTGAAGCTCATCCTCGTCTCAGGCCATATCCTTCAAGACGGAGCAGCTGATCGCAACGGCATTCAGTCCTCGAGCAAGCTATCTTTTTTTTTTTACAGTATTGAAGCCTGTTTGTAATAATACCTCACACTATCGGCGGCGTGAAATGAACTGAAGAGAAGCTGAGCAATGCTTTGAGAATTGCGTAATCATTGCGAGGATGATTAAAATGCAAAACTCTGCTGCAGTTTGAAACAAGAATTAATTCTAATGCGAAAATTATGATGATTATAGACTAGCACTAACAGGGAGAAAAATTTTGACACAGCTTAATCTAACATTTTAATGGACAAGATAAGAGGCAAAAAAATCTCAAGAAAAAACCGCGCACACAAGCTATGCGGTTTGCTTTTCACACATATTCGCTAGTCTCTCGCTTGCCTGTATTGCATTATTTGGCGGTATTTCAAAAGAGATCTTACCAGCTTACTGCTCACATCTCAATGAAAATGTACTCGTACTCGACAAAATGTTGGATTGACTACGTGGGCTATGATTCGACTTAATTGTTTCGGTGTCCATAGAATCTTAAGCTTAAGGATTCACTTGTGTTAGTTTTTACGAACCAAAATTCGATTCAGTAGAGTGGAAAACAGGTACCACATATCCTGGTCTTCAAATAACATAAGTCAATCGGCCAAAATAGGTAACAGCGATGGACATCGTTACAAGATGTCGACCCAAGAAAAAAAATCGGGAGGGGTGTCGTTTCTTCAAGAAAAACTTTGCGCACATGGGTGCGATTTAGGAAAAAGGAGTAATTAATGGTTCGCCTCGAGTTTCTCTCCTTCTTCGCTAACGTGTTCGCACCGATCGCCCTTTGTTCCCACCCATAGCCGTGTCCCAGGAAGAGCCGGAGAGAAAGAAGAGGGTCAAGGTGGTCGCCGTGGCGGGAGCGGCCAGTGTAGATGCTTAGCCAGTGGCATCCTTCATCCCCGCCCTGCTGACGCCGAACCCCCCTGTGGATGAAAGCCGACGCACACGGGGTTCTCCTCTCTGTGTGCTAAGTGTCACGCTTACCCTGCTTAAGCAGCTGTTATTTCGGGCATGTCTTGTTGCCGCGCCGCCTTGGTTTGCGAGGGAACCCACCACCGAGATAAGAACCAAACAAAGAGACCCCAACGCCAAAGGGCCGCTTCGACGAGCAGCAATCGCCATTTGTTCGTATAAGTTGTACGTTTCGAGCGACTGTGTACCATCACTGAGACACGTGGGTATATGCACTCTAAAAAGGAATTAGCTTTTCTCTAGCGCACCCACTTTTGTAAAAGGGAGTAAGGGAGTGCGCTAGAAGACAGCTTACTCCCTTTTCACTTCCACATGGGTGTATTCTTGTTTAGACTGTACGCATGTAAACAAATTTTCTTGAGCCACGACCAACGACCAGGATGTCCTTAAATGGGACTCGGACAATCTTCAGGGGGAACGGGGCCTTATTTATTTTTATGCTGTCATACACGAACGGCGTCCGCCCTTTGTTGCATATTAGTAATGACACGCAATCGCGCAGAAACATGATATCCTACGCGTCTATATAAATTAAAGAGAAGGATTAAGTTGGAAACGAACGCTGCCATCGAAGCGGCCTTTCGTCGTTATATACACAGCAGCGGTGCGCGTGTGTACCATTTGGAACTTGTTTGCACTTTGTGTGGTTTGCTGGCGCTCAAAAACACACAACTTGTGTTCTTTATATACCTTCCAGCGTACGCATATGAAGTTAAAAACCTTTAAAGGCTTAAAGGCTGGCTGTCAAGCATTATTAGAGGTATTATACAAGCTACCAACTGCAAAAAAAAAAAGACAACGTGCTCAAATAGAGCATAGATCGCCTGTAAACCAGCCAACATTTACCTTAGTCTCCAAGTGCGATACGTATAAGTTTCAGCACGATTTTAAAAACTTCATATCGTACCACGGATTGAAAGTAGCGCTCCATATCTCACAGCACAAACCATGCACGAGCACTGAGTGACGTTGTTTCGATTTCACCAAAGCCGTCCCCGTAAGCTGCACCTGTGACGAGTATTAATTACGAAGCGATCAATATTTCACCACATGTCCCTTTATTTTCTTCGCAAAGCCATTATTGTGTTCACCTACACTGGTGGTTGTGGCAGTATTCTGAGCGCTACTGAGCTCGCTCGGCTAGTCAAGGTTAAAGTCTGGTTACTCTGCTCTAAATTTTAAAGGGAGCTCGGAACGCTTTTCAACGTTGAGATTTTTAATGAGCTAATTTTTCTTGCCAGGAGAAAGCCAAAATCATCAGAATAATTGTGAATTTGTGACACAGTGCAGATGATTATAGAGTGTGCCGGTATATTCGAGGGATAAAAATTTCGCGAATTGTTTGAGGATTGGAAAGTGCTATCGGAGCTGCGGGAAGATATGTTTATTCTCTTTATCCGACTTTGTACAGCCTTTCTCAAAAGTTTCCAGGTCATGTGTTTGTTTTTATGAGCACAGTTGTCGGGTAGTTACCGTAGTCCCGGAGCTCGAAACCTCCCGAGAGGTGGGGGAAAAGAGCTCTCCTAAATTTATAGGGATCTGAAACTTCAGAAGTGCTGTGAGTGCCAGTCTAAGCAGCTCACCAACAAATAGCGTGGCCTGGCCACTTTCAACCAAGGCTGTTTATTTTTTAACTGTTCGTTTTAACAAAGGCGACCTTATAACCACTAAGCTCCCGAAACGTTCCAGGATCCCTTTAATCTGTGAGACCGCTACCCAGCGACGCCAACTATCATTCCCATGAACGTCACTATGCGATTATAAACTTCTTGACGCGACTATAGCTTACGTGATGGCTGCTTCGACTGCGTTTCGAGCGCACAGCCTTTTAAGCAAGCATTGTTTTTTAACGTTGGGCTTGAACAAACTTATGTCCCAATGGTTAAGGATAGATACACGGGGTGAGGCGCCGCAAAGCCGCGCCTCTTTAAGCCTTTTCTGAGGAGAAATGTCTCGCGCTCATCATTATATCTTTTTACTGTGGCCATTAATTCTCACTGTGACCATTATTTTCACTGTGACTATTAATTCTCGAGCGCTGATAGATCCGCGCCTACCCCAAACGTGCTGGGCGAGCCTTGTATTCTTGTACCACAAATGGGTTCAGCGTTTTTCTGCGAGCAAATGCTTCCTGTGTGTACAAAGTTCAGATTTCTGTGTATATATCATGTACATTGTTTTGTATGTTTGTACATAACCATAGCCGGGCAGCAGTGAGCTAGGCTAGTTAATAAAATGAACAATAAAAGTGACTGAAAACATGCGAAAACTGGTAGCTGCGTGAATCCTTCTCAATGTGTGCGTTTATTCTCGAAGCCTGTCAAAACGCCTCCCCATTCGCTTCGACAAGGTAAGATGCCCACGTGCAATGATTCTGTGAGCATTTCCCTCATCCCCCTTTGCCGCCTGGCAGCCAGGTGCCAGGTCGCAGCTGGCTCTTCCGTGTAACGCCCTTGGCAGGTGGTGCGCCAATGTACTACCCGTGTCACCTGCCAGATGACAGGTGGCAATGTGTGACAACACCGGTGAGTTTCGAGACGTAGGGCTGTTGTGTTCTTGCAGACAAGCGGAGGGAGTCCGCGCCTAATAGAGTTATCGTGGTGCTTATGACAATAAAATATAAAAGAACCAGGGCCTGAATCTGGCCAAAGCAGAACATTAAGAGAAATAGAAAACTGGAATAAAGAAAGCTGGGCGCCCGACAAAATTGGAGGCCACACTTAAGCTCCTCTTTAAGGGTATGACGTGATAGCGTTAATGGGTTAATGCCGACATAAGCAGTATTGGTGATTCACTACTTGACATTCATGAATTCCTAGGAGTCCTCATACCACTGCTGGCGCAGCTGTGCAGCGGTTATTAAGCGATGTGCCGCCGCCCTGCGATAGCAGGCGCTGCCACTGGTAAGGTTTGTGACCCCAGGTTGCTCCTCCTCATACTTTCATATTCATATTCATACTTCATATTATCTTAGAATGTGCAGCGTACGCCAACGAACGTGCGCACTATGAACAATGCACGCAGTCCGTCACAAAAGTGCCACTCAAAGCGGGCTCTATATTAGGTACTTTAGGCTGCTACAGACAGCAGCGACTTGCGATGATATTCTTATTTGTCTAGACGCTACTGGTGTTTTAAACAAACTCTTAATTGCCCGAACACTTATATCACCCCGCTGTACATGCACAGTACTTGACTTCGGTCTCATCGAAAGGAGCCATCATACAGTGAACTGTTGCGTTACAACCCTCGTCAATGACTGCATTGTTTTCTAGCACCCTTATTCCATCTTTACTCCCCAGTTTCCTCCCCTATGAAGAGTAGCACGTCAGCGAATATTCACGCCGACTAAAATCTGTTTTTCATTAAAGAGCTCTCTCTCTCTCTCTCTTGATCTTCCTCAGCAACCACTTTCGACCAATCATTAATTTAACTGCCACGTTAGGCAGTTCGCTCACAATTCGCAGGGTAGGTTGTGATGACGCGACAAGATCACGTGACCTAGGTGGCCCATCTAGTCTGCTTCTCTGGAGATTTTTCGTGGATTGTTCGTTCACGGTTGTCGACGCCGACACCGTTGAGTTACGTATTTGGCTGTTGTCATCGTTTCTCGCGTCGCGCTGCTAAGACATGAGACTTTTATATCTTTTTGGGAAACCCCCGGGCTACAATTCCGCGGTGGCCCATAGCTGTCCCCGTCATGACAGTAGTCACTTAGCACTGCTCACAGTGTCGCTTAGTGTCGTTCTAGCGTCCTGTGGCGTCACTAATATTCGCTGTTATCCTTTCAAGGGCGCCTCCGAATCAGGTGCCTACACTTTCTAAAGGATATGGCCACGCCATGCTCATCATCACCAGCTCACATGTAATTAACGTCGCGCTAGAAATGGCTCCCGATCGAGAGAGAGAGAGCATTTGGACTTTTTGGAGCTTAATTAAAATATCTCCCAAACGTCACTTGCGCCCAGTAAATTGCCGCAAGTGTCCAGACAGAAGCCCACAGCAGGCTTTTTATTGCTTCATGATTTCGCGTCTCAACAATGCAGACAAAAGTTTCAAGGGCGGAAAAGAGGCTATCCGGCGAGCATTTTTACACCATGCGTCTGCGCTGTGGTTAGCAACCTTGTGCAATCTGTTAGCGGGTCGAGTACGCTTGCTCTTCTTTATGGTAATGAGATTAATACAGCCGAAATCACCGCTTGCCTGTACAGGCCACTTCTCTCTGCGCTATACCACATTCGAACTCTGCCGCTACTGTAGTGTGTAGTTCATAGTAGAGGGGGCGCCACATGCGCGACCGAGCGCCGTCCTAGGGCCAGCAGCGGGCAATACGAAACAGAAGCTTGTACCCTTTGTATGACCGGTGGGTACCCGGTGGCACTGGGGATCGAACCTCGCACATCCTGCATACGAGGCGGATGCTCGAACGACTAGGCCGCCGCTGCGGCTTTTCCTGTAATTTGGGTGCTTTGGAGGTCAAACTAGTGGACCTTGGCGGGATTTTTCTTCTGGAGGCAGCATATAATATCGGGAGCAAAATTGAGAGACACCCGCCAACGCCTGCCGAACCGGGCCAAACTAGAGTCACTGGATAAGTTTATCTAGTGACTCTAGGCCAAACTAAAGTCACTGTAACGGGAAAAGTACCGCATTCGTTTTCTCTCGCCGCCGCGCCGGGCCGGCCAGCGCGCGCGCGCTCCCGATTCGTTCTCTGCGGTGACGTGGTCATTCCCCGCCATAAATGGTCCGCTCGGTTCTTTCTCGCGGCCGCTGCAAACAGATATTCCGGAGCATTACGTAGCACTTGCTCTTATGGGCCGAGATAAGCGTGCACAGCATTTCCAGCCTTCCCTGCAGCGCAGCGTGAAGACAGCGACACGCGAAGCAAGCAAGAAGACTTCTGATCGCCTAAATACTTATGATTCAATAAAAGTTTTCCTATCCTATCCTATCCAGTCGCGTAGTGACGCTTGTGCAATTCATGCCTGCGCAGAGACTGCGCGCGGCCGTCGCTTCAGCGGCGCTGGACCAAATATGGCGGCTCCGGTGATGGTTGCGGTACTTTTCCCGTTCCAGTGACTTTAGTTTGGCCTAAAGTCACTGGAACGGGAAAAGTACCGCAACCAGCCGCCATATTTGGTCCGGCGCCGCTTGCTGTGCACGCTTATCTCTGCCCATAAGAGCAAGTGCTACGTAATGCTCCGGATTATCTGTGTGCCGGCGGCCGCGAGAAAGAAGCGAGCGGACCATTTATGGTGGGGAATGACCGCGTCACCGCGAAGAACCGAATAGGGAATGCGCGCGCGCTTGCCGGCCGGCGCGGCGGCGAGAGGAAACGAATGCGGTACTTTTCCCGTTCCAGTGACTTTATGCCAAACTGCATGAAAGCGCCCCCTCACGAAGCACTCCTGTTGTCGAGGCCGGCGCTGAGTCGCTCTTCTCGAGACAGGCGCACGCCAGTGAAGAGCTTACAGTACAACCTCTTGATCGGCGAGCATGACAACGCACCGGGTAGCGCCTGGCCCCGAAGCAAGTAGTCACGTGCCTGTAAGCATGGCAACCGATCCGAAGACTGGGCGCTGCTATGCGCGCGCTGTGGATGACTGTGCATTTTTCGCTGCCGCCAGGGTTCAGCCTTTCAGGGATCGCTTTCGCACTATCTCCCGCCCTCATCTGTCGTTTACATGCGCCGCCTATCAGCAGCCGTGTGTTTGCTGCCCAGCGTGCGCTACACACGCCAACCGGCCATCGCGTGGCAAGTAGCGGACCGCCGCGGCTTCGCTTCCTCGCTCCATTTTCCTCCACCCTCGACAAGAAGGAACCCACTGCGACAAAGATCGGTAAGTGCGGATGCGGCTAAAAACTTGGGGGACATTTAAGTTCACCTTTAGAGTATGGCGCATTATTGTAAAAGGGTCCTTACGGTCGCTTGCTTTTCCCTGGCGAACTCTTTCGCGGGTGTCGACACGCTTATTACCACATACTTTTTTGTTACACATCCTCGTTCGTATTAACTGCTGACGCCAATTAGTGACCCCAATTACTTAAGTGTTCCTGTAACGTAATTCGCTTACTGTGCGGTGTGAGGTGCTCGTACAAGGCCTTTATGTTACCTAATGAACGAATGCTCTTCAGTCGTGTAGAGGTGCGGTTCGATTCCGCTCGCTTGCTTGCTTGCTGTTGTTGAAAGGAAGAAAGAAAAGGAAAGTGCACGGGCCTACCCACTGGTTCAAGCCGAGCCACAATCGCTGCCACGTGCTGAAAGTAGGAGAGTTGAAAAATAGGAGAGCAAAGAGTGAAGGAAAAGACGCGCGCTATAATGCCCCAGGCAAACCCGGAGGCAGTGCAATACCGGGCCAACCCGTGGCGTAGGTGGAGCAAGCTTCAAGCACGCCGCCACATTCCAAAAATAGGTTTAATATCTTTGGTCCAAAAAGGACCCGTAGATCGACCAGCATTTTTTATAGCGAAACTGCTTTTTACGTCACTTGATTCTTGACTAATCAGGATGTTCCAGTCAGAACGACGCCGACGCCAGGTTTTCCGCCGAACATGGGACCTTTAACAATATTGCTTTATAATGTTACGGAGCAAGCTTTTACGTTTGAAACTTTCTCACATGTTGCGTATAGATGTGGTACATTCTAGGGCTCATACTCGAGCGCACCAGCGGCATGTGTTAACCTATATGTTTAAGGTGGTTCTTATAGTTTTCGCTAGATAACTGACAAGGGGAAGTATGACCCGCACATAACATTCCCCTAATCACGTATATGATGCTAGAGACTGTTTATCACCAAGATTTTATAGTACCCGATATAGAGAATTATTTTCATCAAATATTTAACTAATATGTCCGTGTTCACCTTGCAATAATGAGATATGGAAGAAAGAACCTTAAAAACACAAATGCAAAATATTTTCCTGCGAAGCAAGCAGAACTAATATACCACATGCTGCTCAAGGCTTGTAGAAAAAAAAAACAATGAACATGTGCTTATAGTACGCGATATGTACACACTGGAACCTAACAATTAAATCTACTAGGGATGCATTTTCTCCATGATATCATATTTTCCTCCTCATAACACCTTTGCTAGTATTCACTCAGTATTTAATGAGGTCATAATAAAACAAAACACATGTTTGGAATCCTCTAGATGAGTTGAACACGTCAGATACCAAAATTAACTAATGAAGTTAATATTTAGTTATGCTTAGGCCTATATTTAAATGCTCATAATTAAACAATAGCGTCATGGTCTAACTAATGGCTTATTCGTGACGGGCTCGATGAGTAGAACATGCTAGACCATAGGTATCGCCTGATCAGGTTAATATTTAATTATGGTGATGCTTAACATGGCGGCCGTGGCGTCAGCACCCAGCAGCTCACAATTTTATACCTCATAGCGACCGGGCACCTACCGCCTTCAGGTATTGAACAATGGCCTTCCAAGGAGTTCTAAAACTTTTTAGGCCCAAATTAGTCAATAATATACGACCTCTAGGCGGTAGGCGCCCGCTCGCCATGAGGTATGGAACAGTAACCTAATCACGTGGTAATACGACGCATGGAGGATAGATGGCCCTACAAAACAGCTAACGCTCGTTACGTCAACATCTTCCTGACGGTGGAGGCATATTTTTTTTCATTCACTGTTTACTAGTCAGGACTTGCAAACCATAGCTATTGGCTAGTTCTGGGCCTATGGCTAGCGTAGGAGATAAATAAAAACGCAGCAGAGAAGGAGAAGAGAGAAAAAAATACTAAAATATTACAGGATTGTACTTAAGTCTGCTTAAGAGCGCAAATGCGAAAGCCTTTCCTTGTCGTCATTCTCCCTTCATTTTTTATTTTATGCGATAGCGTACACAGCTCGTTCGGTCGAAAAGCCGTCAGCGTCATAGTAGTAGTAGTAGTTGTAGTTGCGGGCACCGCGCGTCGGAAATAATCCCTCCCTTACGGCGCGGTACGGGTGTCCACCGAGATATGAGAGACATGCGTCACTTCCCTTCGTTAAAACCAATTTTCCTTCCATTTTCCTTCCCTTACTGCGCGGTCCGGGTGTGCACCAAGATATGTGAGACAGGCGTCATTTCCTTAATTGTCCAACGGGCAAGTTGTCGCGCCGAACGGGTGATGGCGTTCCGTGGACTCCTTGTCAACTCTGCAACACGCTGTCACGTTCCAGTCTTAAAGACGAAGCTTAAGCGTCCTTCAATTTTTTTTCTGTTATTTCTTAATTTGTGATTTTTCTTTTTCATCCATTTTCTATTTTAGTGTTTATTTGTTTTAATATTTCTTTTTATTTTATGGTTAATTTGTTATTTTTACATTTTGTTTTTGTTATTTTATTTTCTGATTTATTTCATTACATATACGTTGCTTAAGAACCGTTGCTTAATAAACTTCTACATTTTTGTTTTATTTACCACAACTTATGATTGACAGTTGGTGCGGACAACTTCCGTCTACAACTTTCGTCCACGTCACTTATGAGCCAAAAGAGGCTTTCGCCTTAAAATGGTGGTGGCTAACAAAAAATATTTTTTGCTAGCCCCGGCATCTGCCATCGATACTGAAGCACCTGAGCTGGGGCAGCGGATAGCAGGCAGAATGGATAGCAGGCAGAATAAAGAAATGAAATGAAAGAGGTGAGGGGACAGGAGGAGAGGATAGGGGGAGAAGTAGTATATACAAACTATTTATACGATAAGAAATGTGTCCAAATTGAAATTGGTTTTTGGGAAAAGAAAATGGCACAGTATCTAATAATAATAATTGGCTTCTTGGGGAAAGGAAATGGCGCAGTATCTGTCTCACATATCGGCGGACACCTGAACCACGCCGTCAAAGGCCCTGGTTCGATTCCCTTAAAATGTGGCTGATTCGTTCTTTCGTCGTGTCGTGTCGTTGCGTGAGCTATATTGTGATTGGTTATTACCGGCCGCGGTGGCTCAGTGGTTAAGGCGCACGGTTACTGAGCCGCCAACCAGGGCCAAATATCCTGGTTTTGATTCCCCTAAAATGCGGCTGACTTGTCCTTTCGTCGTGTCGTGTCGTGGGCTATTTTGTAGTTGGTTATTACCCGCCGCGGCGGCTCAGTGGTTAGGGCGCACGGTTACTGAGCCGCGCTGTGATGGAGGCGAAACACAAAAGGCGCCCGTATGTTTTGCGATGTCAGGGCACGTTAAAGTTGAAATGAAAATGAGAATTGGTTTTTGGGGAAAGGAAATGGCGCAGTGTCGGTCCCACATATCGGCTGACACCTGAATCGCGCCGTGAGGGAAGGGATAAAGGAGGGAGTGAAAGAAGAAAGGAAGGAAGAGGTGCCGTAGTGGAGGGCTCCGGAATAATTTCGACCACCTGGGGATCATTAACGTGCACTGACATCGCATAACACACAGGCGCCTTAGTGTTTTTCCTCCATAAAAACGCAGCCGCCGCGGTCGGGTTCGAACCCGGGAACTCCGGATCAGTAGCCGAGCGCCCTAACCACTGAGCCACCGCGGCGGGTATACACGTTAAAAATACCAACGTGGTCGAAATTATTCCGGAGCACTCCACTACGGCACCTCTTTCTTCCTTTATTCTTTAACTCCCTCCTTTATCCCTTCCCTTACGGCGCGGTTTAGGTGTCCGTCGATATGAGACAATTACTGCTCCATTTCCTTTCCTCAAAAAACAAATTTTTCGTTTGAAAGGAACAGCAATAGCTTTTAAAAATGCGCAAAACTCTCGAACCCGACCGCGGCGGCTGCGTATTTATGGAGGAAAAACGCTAAGGCGCCCGTGTGCTGTGCGATGTCAGTGCACGTTAAAGATCCCCAGGTGGTCCAAATTATGCCGGAGCCCTCCACTACGGCACCTATTTCTCTTTCTTCTTTCACTCCCTCCTTCATCCCTTCCCTTACGGCGCGGTTCAGGTGTCCAACGATATATGAGACAGATACTGCGCCATTTCCTTTCCCCCCCAAAATAACCAATTATTGATCTAGATGGTTCATTGCAGCACAGTGTTCAAATTGCCCTCCCCCCAGAAAAAAAAAGGAAAGAGAAAAAGGCAGATGAAGAAACACCCGCGGAGCCCACTGTGAAGTGTAGAATGGTGGGCATAGGGAGAGGTGGCTTCCTGGCCCTAGGGCGCTTGGGTCTAGGAGCACTTGCCAATGTGGCGAGGGCTCCCTGTCACCGGGAGTATCTGTTGCTAAACCGTCGTCGTCGTTTCAGATGACGCGGTTATTGCGACGTGCGTCCTTTCTTTCAATCTTTCCTTTCACATCTCCTTTAACCCACCTACTGTCTTCACGTGGCAGCGATTGTGGCTCAGCTTGAGCCAGTGGGCAGGCCCGTGCACTTTCCTTTTCATTCTTCCTGCAGTAGCAACAACTATGAAGTATTCAAGCATGCAACATTGATTGAAACGCTGTCAATACAATTGCCGTTGCATTTTTTTGTTCCAGTTTTGACAGGTTGGTTTAGTTGGTTAGTGGGGGTTTAACGTCGCAAAGCGACTCCGGCTATGAGGAACGCCGTAGTGAAGGGCTCCGGAAATTTCGACCACCTGGGGTTCTTTAACATGCATTGACATCGCACAGCACACATGCCTCTAGAATTCCGCCTCCATCGAAATTTGACCGCCGCGGCCGGGATCGAACCCGCGTCTTTCGGGTCAGCAGCCGAGCGCCGTAACCACTTAGCCACTGCGGCGGCTTCGGTTTTGACAGGTTGTTCGGTGCAGCAATTTTTTATGATTAGGCTGCACCTTTGTGGAGTGTATTTTTAGTAGTATAAATTAGTCTTGCCAGGCTTTCCAAAAAAAAAAAATGGAAGAGCGCAGTTGTCTGTGTACAGATGCGGCCAGACTAATACGAAGAGCAGTAACGGTCGCAGAATATGAAGAACTGCTGCTATTGATGCGCGCTGCCCAGAAATACCATCAAGAACCGTGCCTGGATGCGGAGAGAGGGCGGCGGTGGCACAGACCCACCTTTTACCGCAGGCCTAGCAACATCGCAGCGTAGGGGATATTCTGCTGACGACAGCAGGCGCTGCATCACTCTCGTCGAGGAGCGCCTCGAGCTGATAACGGGTGTAAGACAGCCGTCTAGTCTAGCATCGCGTGTTATCTTGCCCTGTCAGGGCCATGCTGCCATAACTTCGCTGCTCATTCGATTTCACACTGTCATGCCAAGACAGAACGTGACCAGTGATCCTTTCTGTATAGCGCATAATAAAAATTGGAGGACGCTTAAGCTTCGCCTTTAAGAGCGGAACGCGGCAGCGTGTTGCAGCACTGCCAGGGAGTCCACGGAAAGCCATCGCCCATTCGGCGAGACGCCTTGCCCGTTAGACAAATCGCTCTGCTACGTACAGTGAAACGGACGCGCGGAGCGGCAAACCACGTAGAAGCGCTGCCAGGCGCCTTGCGAAACGCGCGGGACTCAAGTTGCAGTAGTAGTTCGTCGGCACATCGTCCTCGACAAACCCGATGCCACGAACGCCAGCATAGCTTCCGCGCCGAACGAACGGGCAGCAAGCCGCAAGCTTCGTGGTGAACACGCTTTGGATGTGCGCTGCGTTGTTCGCCGCTCACCGCGTGATTCCTGCGTGCCCGCACGGCCCCACTGCGCCCGAACGAGACGAGCGGGAGGCGCTGCCGTCGCGCGCTATCTGTTGGGGCAGTGGCGTACATTGCGAGGAGGAGGAGGAAGAGGAGGAGGTATTTTTCGCTCACGGCCAACGCCGCCGCCGACACCGGCTTTTCTGCGACACGGGGCCGTTAACGCTGTAGCGTTAAAATGCAAAAGCATCAGCTCACCGTTGGCGCTGATATGAGGTTCTAAAATCGGGGCCCACTTCAGACCACGTCGAACTTTCTGCGGGGAGAGAAGACGCAGAAGTATTGGTGCGACAGGCAGAGAGAAATGCCGGCGAGATCGTCTTTAGAAGTTCGAAGGCAAATAACTCACTTGTCGACCCAGGGAACTTATCAAGGACAGACGTCAGATAACAGGACGTTCAATGCCAGCGGTGAACAGAGAAATACAAGCCTATCGGGACGAACATGATGTATTAAGAGATGCTCCACAGTCAGGCGGAAGCCGTTTCACGTCTGCGGAAGACCGAATAATAATCGCAGCAGCACTCGCAGACACGTTTCTGAGCGCCCAGAAATCTGGGACACACTGAACATAGATGCCAACGTGAGAGCAATTCGGCGGCAACTGCGAGAGGCATGGCCTCCAGGTGAGTGTGGGTGCTCAAGCGCATGCAGAGTGAGGCGGAGTAATCTTCACGGACGGAAGCGCATTCAGATCGCGGTGGGGTCAGCATCACCTGGTGTGGCGACCGTTAAGCTCAAGGTGTTCATTACAGTAGCAATGACTACTTACTTTGACCTTTTCCTATTATATCCCAGTTATCACTCTCTTCTTCCAATTTACAACAAGCACTTGGTGGCCGGGAAGACCCAACAGTCTTCGTTTACTATGCGCTTACTATAGGCCGTGTTCTGTCAGTGTTCGACCTCTTGCGCTCTTGAGCATTTCATCGTAACCATGTGTCACCTCATGCTAATTGAATCTCATGGTCGGATTTAAGGAGAACCCCTGTAAAGAGTGGTTGGGTCGTAGCGGGTGGCTGTAATATTTGCACCATGCATTTCCGGGAATTTTTCTCAAAAAATGTTTCGGTTGGAAGGGAAGGTTAGCCGTCTTTTTTTTTAAATCTGCCCCTTCCCCCCTGGCGATAAATTTCTTTCTTCAGAGCGCTAAGATTTCATCGTTTCTTATTTTTAACTCTAAAAATTTGTACATCCTTAAAGCTGTAACGCTTTCCCAGGGCTAACACCCTGGGGAGGTAAGCAGTCTTGCTTCGCAATGGAACTTCCAGGCTGTGTGAATTTCCTGTGCTGTTTTTTTCTTCAGGCCGCAGCGCTCGGTGGCTCTCGCAGTGCGCAGGCCACTGGTGTAGTGGCCTGCGATTTTCAGACCGCATATCTCTTTTCCTCTTTTTATTTTACGCCCTCTTCTTTTTTTTTTTCTCAGCTCGCGATACCCAACCAAAGCACCCTTCTGCTTAACCTCCCCGCTTTTTCTCTTTCGTCTTTCATTCTTAAAGGGAGTGAACACGAGCCCAAGCGAACACCCTTTTTACACCTATTAGCGAGTCATAATGGCCCGGGATTGTACCCGCAGGTATAATCCGCTTGGAGGAAGGCGATACCTGGCGATGTTGTCCGAAACAGTTCAGCATCTTTCCAAAACTGATAGCGCCAGAATTGCAGCAAAAGGGAGGGGCTCGGCGGCGAACACTCGTTGCGCGCGGAGTGCCAGGTGCTTCTTTCTTGCGTTGATAGGTGGCGCTTCGATGTAGTTCCTCCTATGGTACCTGTATATCCTGTATCCCGAGTCTGAAAAACCGCGAAAAGCACTTGACGGCAAGTAGCTGGCAGGTCCGAGACAAACCCTGAAAGTCGTGGAGGAGCCCGAGGTAGCTGACCCCGGGTTAGGTTTTCCTGTCTCCGGCGGTTGGAGCCCGTTGCGTTTGTGGGTGGCCGGGCATCCCGTGAGTGGAGCCGCACCATTGGGTAATCTCGACGCTCTCCCTGTTCTGGCCAGACTGGCCAGCAATGGAGTCGAGACAAATGAAGGATCAGAGCCAACACTCGCTGCCCCCATTCCCATCCCAATTTCCATAATTCGTCATCCAACCCCTTCCGCTACGCCCCAAGGGAGATCAGGGGAGTCTCTCAGGCCCGCTCCCCCGGCTGTGGGTCGCTTTGTAGCTTTTTACCCCCCCCCCCCCCACCTTATTTTTTTCCATCTTCCCCACCTACGGGTGGCAAAAGTACACCATTGCCTTCGGGCCTTTTCATTTGTTTTAAAAGTGAATTAAACCTGTTGTACGTATGTGGTGCCGGCAGGGGCTTATTATTTTTCAATCTTTTTAGGTTGCCCCAACCTAACATTTGTACATCCTGCGGAAGTAAATACAGGAACACAATTTCAACAGCCTTTCGCGTGCTCCGTATTAATCTGGCTGCGCGTGTACGTGTCTCTTCCTTCGTCTGCATTCTTTTCGGATAGTGTGATGTGTAATTCCATGATACCATAATATAAGCAATCAATCAATCAATCAATCAATCAATCAATCAATCAATCAATCAATCAATCAATCAATCAATCAATCAATCAATCAATCAATCAAATCAATCAAGCACTAAACAAATCAATCAATCAGTCGATCAATTGATCGATCGATTGATCAATCAATCAATCAATCAATCAATCATACAATCAATCGTTTAATCCGAGTTCAGGGAACAGGTGACAGGCGTCCATATTTACCCCGTAGCTTATAATGTATACATGAATTTTTGTGTTCACCAGATGGATCACTGTGAGTAAATCATATAACCTTTTATAACTCGGTCGTCGGCATAAGTTAGTCGGTTTTGTCGAGCGATTGAATACGTTCCAGCACTGGTGGGTGGGAGTTGCGCCAGGCAGAGTAGAGCCAGTCATTAACAGGAAAGCCGAGGTTGTCCCGGTTTAGCTTGATGAGTCCCCCTCGGAGCGACGAAGAGTGGTGCAAGCGGCATGCAAAGAAGTCTGCCTGGAACTCGAAGTGCCTGCACAGTGCCGTGACCAGGGCGGAGACCAACTGCAACACACCGGGGCACAGATGAAAATTGCCGCGCATTTTTAGGGGAAAAAAGGGGGAAACGAAACTGCTTTTTAGGAATAAGGCAGAAAGTGTGCAGTCTTTGTCAATAGTGTACAGCCCAAGGAATCTGCTTGTGAGCCTTGCAGCACGACATTTCTAGCATACTCAGGCACCTTAATCTCACGAAGGCGGGTGGAACTTAAGTCCTCAATCCTCTCAAGCTTAGGACTGTCAAATATGCTTAAGAGCCCCGCTACAGGGCTTGGAAACAAACCGATTGGGCTGTATATTTTTAACAAAGACTTTACTCTTTGGTGGCCACAAATTGCTAATGAAAAAATAGGGGGGGGGGGGGGGGCTAAAACTAGAAATTTCGAGATGCTGCGCTTGAAGAGAGTTAGATACAGTGACAATTCAGACATTTCAAGCCGCTTGCGGCAAAATTACTGTATGTTAGTATACTCAACACAGCACTCTCTAAAATGCAGCTGGCATGTCCATTCAAATTTCATTACTGGTGGCACGAAAAACGGTCAAGCCAGCTGGCTGATTAAGGGGCACGCGTAACATAAAAAGACATAAAAGGGTTTTTATTGATCCAACTGGGCAGTTCTGAGGTGTCACAGAAAAGCTGCCAAGTTCCTACAATATGCAACAATTAACTGGCACAAGGCGTCACGTTTCTGTGGTTCCATGATTTGGAGCACTCAGTGTCGCTCAAACGTCTAATATGCCAGAATAAATAAAAAAAATCCTTTACCTTTTGCAGGTTGGCCTTGAGACATTAGGAGCGCAAGAAAGCGGAAGTTTATTTTTATCATTGCAATATTTTGTATTTAACTTTTTGTAGGAATATCCTAGTTGTTTTACCACATCTCTCATTGCTGCAGTTTTCTGCAAGAGTTTCTGATATTTTTCATTAAACGCCACAGGTTGTTGTGTTTATTTCAGAAATTTAAGTAATCCAAAGATGAATCCTTTACATGTTATGTTGAGGGTCATCAATTTGTTTTCTTTAATGGCAATTTCGGCACACAATTTAGCAGAAATCAATGCTGCTTTTGGTTATGGTGTTATATTCACCAAAAAAGATGGAAAGTTTTTCGAATCTCAATTTTTTGAACCAGTGAAGGAAACTGGAGACTAGACATTTGGCTATAACTGTTGAGGTTTGGGATAATTTTTGGGGCAATTTTTTGTGAATCTGGCGTTTTTCACTGCAGCTGAAGGAGTTGTTAAACTTTTAAAATGTAATATGTAAAATATAGGATATATCATGTAACACGTGGACAGGAATCAGTTTAAAAACAATTGTCTATAAATTTACTTATTTATATTCTTTTTTTTGATATTAAGCTATTCCTTCATTTCCACAAGAACTGAGGAAACTGGCGTTAACACCGGAGAGCTCTGAATATGTTCGATTTTACAAGTCGTGTATTTCCTGAAAGTGTAAAGAAACAGTTATTGAATTTATCTTATCGATTCATATTGGATACGGGATTCTGTAAGTTTATAGCATTTCAGGCACGTCTGTTAGTATCACATGTTGAAATTTCAAGTAACAATAGCCAAGCTAGTTTAATTTCCATGTTCCTGCCCATAGAATAATGACAGAAGATGCATAAAAAATGTAGTGCGAGTCCGCTTGTTAATAAGGAATCCTGTAGATCTGTGCTTGTAAAGAAAAGAGAGTGGCTTGTAGAAAAATAAAATGCCCAAGACTTAAATGCGAAAGCATGTTAAAAGAAAATATGAAAACAGCGCATGCCAGACAGAACTTCCACCACTTGGCAAAATCTGGGAAGATTCAAGTGAAAGTTTAAAATGCCGCTGGTTTGCAAAAGGCCTGCTTACAGTGTTGCACGGCGAAAGTATCAATCCTAGAATCAGATTAAATCCAATGCAAACGGGCTTGGAGTCGTAGAACCCAAAAGCTTTATATACTTTGTCGTCTTTAAAAAGCTTGGAGAGTGCCATGAAGCAGCAAAAATGGTAGATCTGAAAGAGGAAGGCAAACATTTAATATCACCAGAAGGATGTGATTTTCCTACATGACTAGACAGGGAAGGAACTGACTCTTTGGACTGCGCTTGATCAAAACTAAAAATTTGAATGTCTTAATGTTTTGTAGAAAGATGTTGTTTCTTGGTTGGCAGTATGCAGTTTAAAAAAAAAAAAGCTGGAACACTCATGACAGAAGCCTTGTTTAATTGAAATCGTCTGTAATGTATTTATTGAATATGCACTGAGCATGTGATAAAAAGATCCTGAATTTGTTTTTAACTGGGTGTTCACATAAAGCGTCGAATAATTACATTTTAATTGTTCGGCGTAGCCCTAGCTCGGTGCATGTGCTCCAGGGCTTGCTTGACAAGCATTTCGATAAGGCTGAAAATAAAATCTGCCTAAGTTGCACTGTGCTATTCAAGCGCCACTGCCACCTACACTTCAGAAGCCAATCACGTGGTCATCCCACCGCGTGCACATTTCGCAGAAGTTCAGCATTTCAGAAAGTGCGCGGCCAGCTGACTCCTTACTAATTTTTATGTGCGTATATTAATTAATAGCAGGCTTTTTGTACCATGCTATTTTGCCGTCATATGTTACTGAAAATGACATTGCACTAAAAACCGGCGTAGCCGCAGACGATGGGTGCATCTTGCTACTCCACTGTCTGTTTTAAACCACGGCTTTGAAACTTGTGTGATATGAGTACTCAATACTGCAACATCGATTTAAAATTGATCTGGGCCGGAATGAAATGCCGAATGGCTGTCAAACTTGGCGCAAGTAACTTTCTGCAGAATATGGCAATCTGGAAAAACTTCTGGAGATGCCCTTAAATTATCACTTCTAGTTTGCAGTGAGGTTGCTGCTGACTGGAAAATGTACAAACGCAAAGTGAAGACAAGCAAACTCATATATGGTCTGAAAGAACACGGACTGTGTTTAACAAACACCTAGTTACACTAAAAAACATAGCTTCCACGTGTAGTTAGGGCCACCTTTCTAGCTTTAGTTCCCTAAGCACGTCCGAAGACGCACGTCCAAGGCTGTCACGTCCCAAATATCTAACACAAGGCAAGGCTACCTAAATAGCATATAACTTGTTAAACAAGCAAACTTCTATGACAGCAGACACCACAGCTTGAAAGGCAACATTTTCATTAATTAATTCATTTCTTTATTGATAATCATCTGCTGATACGTTTTCAAGTTTGTTGGGATGTATTTTGTTTCAAACGTGACTAAGCAAGTTGCGTCTTAGTACGTTGTTCTATGGTTTATGGTTTATGAGGTTTAACGTCCCAAAAAGACTCAGGCTGTGAGGGACGCCGTAGTGAAGGGCTCTGGAAATTTCGTCCACTTGGGGTTCTTCAACGTGCACTGACATCGCACTATAAATGGGCCCGTTTAGAATTTCGCCTCCATCGAAATTCCACCGCCGCGGCCGGGATCGAACCCGCGACTTTCGGGTAAGCAACCGAGCGCCATAACCACCGAGCCGCCGCGGTGGCAGCACGTTGTTCTGTTGTGCTGTTCGTCGCTGCGGTCAGGGCCTGCTAAAAAGGGCAAAGGACACCTCAGAACAGTACTTGAACGGCTTTTGATGATGACGATGATGACTTTTTATGGTGCAAGGGCATTTGCGGGCAAAGAGCGCCATGGCACAAGGTATTTGTTCTTATACTCGAGGTGGGGTCAAAGACCCATTTCCTAAGCATTTAACCCTAAAGAATTCGAGCACCAGACCACGGGAAAGCTTGTACCCATTGTATCACAGGTGGGTACCCGGTGGCACTGGGGATCGAACCCCACACCTCCCGCATTCGAGGCGGATGCTCAAACGACTTGGCCGCCGCTGCGGCGGCCAAGTTTATTGCATAGGCTCTTTTTTACGGTATAGTGAGGAAAAAATAAAACACTGAATAAAATGAACCTATAGTTTGAGCCACCTGAATCTTGCTTGCTGTAAGATTAAAAGCGTGGTTTACGATTGCTACACGACGTCGATAATACTGCACGGCTTTGGACAGCAGATAAATTTACAATCAGCGCAACTCAAAAACCACGCGTATATGTGCAGTGGGACAGTGGTTTATCACATCATGCGTCTAGTTTAACCGTGATGCAACCAGCTCACACAGGCTATCCAACTTCTATTATGATGTTTCGTTAAACATCTGAATCCAGCAACAAAAAAAAAGTCACCCGGTAAAGGAAAGCTGTTGATGGAAACCAGGAGCACCATCTGGAATTCTACGCTAACCATTATCATCACCAGCCTCATTATGTGCACTGCGGGACAGAGCTAATCGCCTGACTCTCTCCCGTAACCTACCGTGGTCCCATGCCCTGCTAGAGTATATACTCCGAATACGTCGCTCCACTCTCCTCCATTTCTATTCTAAAGGCCGGCGCTATACTTAATGGATGATACAAGCAGTTGTATTCTACGCACATGCATTTCGGTGATGTACCTGGCGTATGACGAACATTTTCGTCACGTGGGCATGCTTCCAGTGCCCCAGTTCGTGGGCGAGGATACCCAGAATTTCATCATCATTGCAGCCAACCCTGTTGTGTGGCTTCTTTATGACCAGTGCCTGAAGAGAGAAGTGCAGAGTGAAGAAATAAATGCAAGGACTAAGGAAAACCATCCTTATGTACCACAGCAGATGAAAATTTGACCTAAGTGAATCAACAAGGCTAGGCTATACAGCTATAGCTACATGACTTTTGTCTTAGAATAACTGAACCGCCACAATACGTTGTAACCGAGAACTGTGGTGCTTATATATACCTGCTCGCCAGTGTATATGTTACTCAGGAGGGCGAGGAGCTTAGCGACCTTGAGAATTTGGCCTTTTGAAGGTCAATTACGCTAGGCGGATATGGGTGGTGAGTTGGGGTAGTAAGTACATTTAAGTATATTAAGGGAGTTATTACTCATTGGCATCCACTGGAGCGCAGCCTTACGGCTACAAAGGAAAGCTACACAGCCTCTGTTGATAAAGATTTAAGCATCGTAGTTATTTCATCGCACCGGGGGAGGGTAATTGATGATGATGAGAATGATGAATCTTTATGGCAAGGTGTTACGCTCTACTCAAGATGGAATCAGAGACCAAATTATCAATCTTTTCTCCTCAGGTAGGAACTGCACTAGGGAATGGGACAGCTTGTACCAATTTCATCACCGATGCGCACTCGGCGGCACTGGGGATCGAACGCCACACATCCCGCATACAGAATGAATGCTCAGATCATTAGTCGACCGCAGCTGTACAAGAATACGCTAACTAAATGCAAGCTCCTCAATATTTCAGATACCTTATCTTGAGCCGTATCGTTCCCCCTGGTCACAGTCGAGCTTTCATTCTCGGCTGGCCGATCTTTTTCAAACAGAGTGTCAAATAAGACGATCTTCTTTTTAAACACGCCAGAAAAGTAGGCGTTGCTGTGCGACGACCTCTTTGAGCCTGAAATATAAAAAAGTTGTGGACAAGCTAGCTTAGTACCACCTGTTCTTCCTGCGCTCAAAACTGAAGCCTATCATACTATGGTCCTTAAATTTTTGAGCACGTTGTACAGTAAGCCTTAAATAAGCCACATTATCGAAAAATGTTTCTTTGGTCTACCACAGGGTCTTTCACAGTGGATCGTGTGGAACCCTTGCGCTCCTTAGAGCGTTGTTTTTGTTCTCTGGCCACATAAACCCATGAAGGCATCAATCCAAACGGAAAGTAGCGCATCGCACACGCTGATTCAGCGCGAGTGTTGTCTTTCCATCTGTCGGCCTTGTTTTTTTGCGCTGCTTTGCCTCTTGTTAATCAATGAACCAACTAGCCAAAATTGCCAGTCTATATTGCCTACTTTATACTGGGGCGGATAATGCTGTAATTTCTCACCATAGCCAGTTTCTGTGCACATCCATTTATTATCAACTAAGTTTGCAAATTTCCTGTCAGGAAGAAAGGCAACGAAGATAAGACACGCGGGCTTTCGAGCCGTTTGGGATCATTGAGGCAAAAGATATTGAGGACTTCTGGTCTATTAGGAATAACTACTTTGTTTTATACTCTTGCGCTTTCCTTCCAGCAATAAAATGTTGCCCTAGAGAAATATGAAGCATACGGCTATTAACTGTAGAAATATTAGGATGCTTGACAGTGATGAAAAGAATGGTTCGGAGGACTGTCACTGTCATTTGGCGGATGCAAGGCCAACAAATGAAACTGTCGAGCTTATTTTGGTCCCATACTTACTCCGCCATCAATGCTTACCCTCGACTATTAAAATTTCCTTCAGTGGAAAACCGACGCTACCCGCCAGCTTTTCGATTTCGGTCTTCAGCTCCCCTTCAGGCAGCGGTGTGAACTTGTCAAAGAGTGGCGCAATGTACTCCATGTAGATGAATGAAATAAACTGGAAAGCGTCAAAAAAGCAGACCATAAAACAGAATACACAGTGTAGACCAGACATACATGCCTAGACACAGAGCTGTTTGTTTTTCTCTTTTGTTTTATTGCAATGGTTTGGTCTGGTTTTCTACAGTGAGACTCATGGAGGTAATATAACCACATAAAAATGGTTTATGCTGTGAATTCAGCCGTGCGAGAAGCTTATAGCCGGACTTTTTGTAAGAAAGGGAGTTCTCTGATGCTGGAATCAGACTGATCTCTGAACATGGCGCAGAAAAACGAGTTCCGCTGTTAGACGATTTTACTGCCACTCTTTGAAGGAAGACAAAAGAAAACTCACAGTAGCGACAGCCAAGGTGAACAGCCACAGGTAGACAAAGAAGTATTCACCACCCATCTTGACAATCTGGACAATGCCACACGTGAATGGGAGCATGATGACTTGTCCCAGGATAAACCTTTTCGCAGTGTCCTTCGCAAAAAATCTTGGGGTCTGGAAAGAAAGGAAGCAGTGAAAAGAAAGCTCAGTGCTATGTACACACGCTCAACTTTTTTAGTGCGTGATCGTTAAATTACTATAGCTATGTTGAGAGTGCAACAGCATTACTACAAAACTCTTCATACAGCTGGACGTGGCTACATTAACTTGTAGAGATACAGCGGGCTGTTGTTTCCAAATAAATCATAGTCATCATTATCAGCCTGACTACGACCACTGCAGGGCAAAAGCGTCTCACCATATCTCTCCAATTAACCTTGTGCTTTGCCAGCTGTGGCCACCGTATCCCGGCAAACTTCTTAATCTCATCCGCCCACCTAACTTTCTGGCGCCCCCTGCTACGCTTGCCTACTCTTGGAACCCACTCCGTTACTCTTAAGGACCAGCGGTTATCTTGCCTTTGATTTACATGCCCTGCCCAAGCCCATTTCGTCTGATTTCGACTAGGACGTCATTAACCCACGTTTGATCTCTGGTCTACTCTGCCCTCTTCCTGTCTCTTGACATTACACCTATCATTTACATTTCCGTAGATCGCTGCGTTCTCCTCAATTTCAGTTGAACCCGTTTCGTTAGCATTTTTTGAAGCTTGGAAAAAATTCACCTTGGCGCAAATTCACACAAACAAAACAAAAAGACAAGGAGACAACGGACAGGCGCCAAGGTGGATTTTTTTGCGCCAAGGTGGATTTTTTCCAAGCTTCAAAAAATGCTAAACCAACTAGCCCAGCAACATGCCTTACTGAGCCGTTTCGTTAGTGTCCATGTTTCTGCCCCATAGGTGAGCACCGGTAAGATACAGTTGTATAGATTTCTCTTGAGGGATATTGGTAAACATGGTATTCTGATAAGCAGGTTACTGCCTCCGCGTTTTCCGGACACATGATTGGACAAAAGTACGAGTTTTGTCACCTGTTTGTTAAACCCATGGCGCTGCTCAATAACAAAAGTGTAGTATGTTGACCAGGGCAAACCGAACAGTGTTGACATCAGCGATCCCACAAATAGGAACAGACATGTGTTCACCAGCTGAAAAAAAAAGGAGAAAGAACATGTATCTTTATCAGTGCTAATCATATAATATCCCAAGAAAAAAAAGAGGAAGCATAGTAGTAACCTTGAAAGCACCTCATTGTTTGGTGCGCCAAATCTTACTGCCACTTTCTCACAAAATTTCCAGAGAAAGCAGATCCCACCGGACCAAAGTACCGCCTGCAAATAGTATGAGACAAGATTATAGCGAATCAGTGGTCACATTCTGGGCTGTAGATTCATGTCACTTAGTATTCTAATACAATTTTCAAGAGCAAAATACAGGCTGAAATACTATCAAGACATTGTCCTCAGAAATAGACTTGTTTCACCTGTGCTGTATACCGGTTGTTGAGCGAACACTTTACAAATAGCTTAAATATGTGCAGTTCGAAATAAAAAGGAAATCTTTTCACTAATTAATTGTCAGCCGTAGCGGGCGTCACCCATTCAAAATAATCTCGGTTAGATAGCTAATCAACGAAAGTTCAGTAATTAACTTTTAGATTAGCACATTGTGGTGTTCGTGTCAATGCGGAGATCGAAGTCATATGCACGACGGTGTCAAAATATTCTACAAACGAAGAAAAAATCATTATTTAGAGTTCAGCAACACGAGAAATGTCGGCGCCTTTTCCTCACGAAGCCGAAACTGATCGCATGAGTCGCGCACGAAGCTCTTTTATACGTGTCTGTCTAGTGCGTCTGCTTGGCTTGTCGCGGGCATAAAATGTTTATAAGTATGCTGCAACATCCAACAGCACGCTATGCATTTCTGCAGTGTGGTAATATAGGCGTGACACGGATTATACCGCTAATTTTTTAGCGTGGCGGTCCCTTATTGTGGTAACGCGACATGGGCCGAGGGCATACGCATTTGGCTCAGTGGTGAGGGCGCTTGGCTACTGATCCAGAGTTCCCGGGTTTGAACCCGACCGCGGCGGCTGCGTTTCGATGGAGGCGAAACGCTAAGGTGCCCGTGTGCTGTGCGATGTCAGTGCGCGTTAAAGATCCCCAGGTGGTCGAAATTATTCCGGAGCCCTCCACTACGGCACCTCTTTCCTCCTTTCTTCTCTCAGTCTCTCCTTTATCCCTTCCGTTACGGCGCGGTTCAGATGTCCGCCGATATGTGAGACAGATACTGCTCTATTTCCTTTCTCTAAAAAAACAATTTTCCTAAGAGGCCCTTTTTCAGCTCCAACACGGACAGGTATGTTATCCGACAGCCATTAACGGGTCCAATACCATCAGTATTATTTCGGGTAGCGCTCCCTTACTTTGGCTACCCCTTTGATGCAATGGTATGGTAGCAGAGAATTTACGCAGTGAAGATCGTTGGATTGGAGGTACTAAGATGACAAAAGTGCCAAAGACGCAGAAGAGGTCACCGGAAAGGGTTGCTGTGGTGTGTGTGTCTACTCTGAGGCTCGCAACCACTTCGTGCGTGATGATATTAGGTTCCTTATGCTTGCTCCTGTGCATGGTAATGAGACCAGTACAGCCGCAGACACCGTTTACGCGAACTGGAAGCTTTTCTCCGCGCTACTACAATCAAAAGCTGGCGCCGCTGTAGTACATAGTGCAAAATAAAGAAGGCGCTAGTGTGGTGTGTAGATCAATATAGAGAGGGCGCCACACTCACGGCCAAGTCCCAAGTGCCGGACTAGGGAGAGCACCGCGAAACACGAATTTCACGAGACAGGGGAATGTGAAACTAAGGAGGACAGGGCAGAAAAAGCGGATGGTGAGTGCCGAGACAAAACCTGTAAGAATGCGGGGGCTCTAGAGAAACCAGTTGAATTGAAAGTCGTCTCTTCGGGGTTGCATAGAAGGTCTTACAATTTTCAGAGAGAATAATCATAGCAAGATGTTAATGGTTGCTACAAAAAAACTAGACAGTGCTTCAGGCGTGCCAAATTCACATGAAATTGGCATTCGATGAGCAGCTGAAGTGAGCGACTCACCGTTGTCGTCAGCAGATCCCAGATACCGCGGTAGAAACCAAAATCCATCTTGTCCAGCTGGTAGAGCCTTGCCTTCGAGAAAGTCTCTTGATCTGTAATATCCCTGAGTTCCGGGGGGACTTGATCAGCAGCATTGCACACCTTGCGCTGGAAGACAAACGATACAGCTGCAGAGCAGGAAATTGAAGTATGACGGAAGTTGTGACGCGCTTTGACACGGAGGCCGCCTTACCTGTCTGTAGAATAGGTACCTGTACCACATGTATTTCACCCACGACATGATCAGCGCGAATGCAAAAATGTTTTGTTCAGTCCACTGGGGCTTAATCGCAACCGACGACAAGGGGCACCTGGTTAACCGATTCATGGTGGCTTTGAAGCACGTTGCTCAGAAATTTAGAAGGGGGGCGCGAATGGAATCTTTCCTCGTTACTTCGGTCAACATTACTGGGACCTACACGACATGAAGAAAGACGTAGACGGGGTGTCGGCGGTTACTTATGCCATAGAGGATTTTGGATGGCCATGCATGCCTGGTATTCGTCCCGGGAACCACCGGCCCCTCCTGCTTTGCCGACCGGCGGAGGAGCGAATGCCTTTCTTCTCTTCATTCTCATGACGCGGCGAATGCGCTTGAGTCTATTGGAAGTTAATTGGCTTAAAGAGCGATGCGCGGCAAGAAATGTGTTTTTGATAAAAAATAAATAAACGCTTCTGAATTTTGGCAATACAAGGTTCCTGATCTACTAAATAACATATCTTACCAATTTCAGGTTATATGTGCGACAGAAATGTAGAAAATGAAGTTGCGTTTTTTTGTTTTGCCGTGAAGGTGGCGCGCGAGGTGTCAGCCAGTGAACAAAAATGTCGTTTTCAATGCACAGCGCAGAGCGATTAAAAGGCGTTTCACAGCTTATATTTGCCCTTTTTGTCCTTTTTAGGGATTCCGTCAACGCTGCAGCAGAAATGCACAAAAAGAACGCAGGCAAAAACGATATAGTTTTAGGGATGAGAGCCGTGATTGAGTGGTAAAACGAAGCTAAGACTGTGATTGGCGGAAATGAATGACGTGATTCTTTTAGACTAATTCCTCAGCTTTTATTGTCCACAAGGCCTTGGTTTTATTGCTGTCTATGCCGCAATTCTTTACTGTTCAGCCCTTTCCTGCTGACACACACCATTCATGGACGAGACCACTGACAGAGAGAAGGTCTAGGCTCCCAGAAAAACTTGGAGGGGGTGAAGGAGATGCGGTAGAAGGGCAGATGCATACCAAGCAAGATATAAAAATATAGAACGCGCGCAGGTAGGTTTTGAGCAGCGTGGGCTCTGGGCCATAGTTTGGCAACTAAATATACGCGTCCTCACTGCAGACTTCCCCGCGGGACAGTGCGACGGACAGAAAACGGAGAAAAGAGCAAATTTCAGGTTCAGTGCTAAGTAGTAAAAACCTTGAGGCAAACGAATTTCTCAGTTTTTATTTCCTGTTTCGGCAGGAAATTTTCTTGGGGCCAAGTTTGGTTTACATTCTAGGCCTAATTAAAACCATTGTTTATGATTTCTCTTCGTTTGCGCGCCTATTATTTTTCGTTTGTGGCCGCCCGTGTGTGATTGTCAAGATGTGGAAGACTTCGTTTCTTCGACCCGAATGTTTTTTCCCCACTATCGTCTCAAAGACAAACAAAAATCCGTAAAAAACGAAGAAGCGCTGCCGACAACTCCGTTCGGAGAAAAGAAGAAGAAGGAGGAGGAGGAGGAGGAGGAGGAGAAGAAGAAGAAGAAGAAGAAGAAGAAGAAGAAGAAGAAGAAGAAGGAGAAGAAGAAGAAGAAGAAGAAGAAGAAGAAGAAGAAGAAGAAGAAGAAGAAGAAGAAGAAGAAGAAGAAGAAGAAGAAGAAGAAGAAGAAGAAGAAGAAGAAGAAGAAGAAGAAGAATTCCGTTCGCACTTTCAGTCTCACACATCTTCATCCTGGGCACACGCTGCCTCCACGGCGCAGAAGACCTCACGGGGCAGTAGCGGACATCTGAAAGCAGTTTTGGAGCTGCGCCAACCGAAAAACAACGACAACAAGTGGGGAGAGCAAGCGCCTTTAATCCAATAACAATGCACAGCTCGCGATGCCTGCGCGAAAGCAAAACACAGCGAATAGCGCACAGGCGTCGTACATCCAAGCAAAACAAACGGGCGCCGAGTAAATATATTTTTTCGCTCGTTTCCTGCTGCATAGTTCTGGCTGCTCGGCTCATGCCTCGAGAGTGGCGCTGTCGTCGTCAGAAGAAAAATGAATGCGAAGGGAGATAAGAAATAAAGGTTATTAGGGCTTTGTTCTCGAGCGTTGACTTTCCAGAGAAAGCGAGTGCTATACAGCTTGGCTGGTGAGGGGTGGTCGCCGTCGCTTAACAAGCAAAGAGGCTTCCGCGGGCTCTGAAAGCGAGAGCGGTTTGCACTCGCAGGCTCCTCGTCGGAGTACGACCAATCTGTGTAATTAATTTGTGTGTGTTATAGCCCTCGTATTTCTTTACCGTGCTTTCAGTTCCGCGTCCGGGATGCACTCCCCCCCACCCCCCTCTTGAAATCCCCTTTACCCTTCATCTCCGCAACGCGTTTCATTTTTCATTCTTGAGGCTGACCCATTATTCAGGACGGAGGAATAGTTCCAGGAATCTGAGAAGCTTTTACATCCTAGGAAACTGGGGAAAATTTTTTTTCCCTAAAGCAGGGGTTCCCTTTGATGCCGGGAGACCTTGGAATGCTCTCGGCTTGAAGCAGTGCTTGAGTTATGGATGAAAAGAAAGTGAAGGCGGGAGATCAAAGGCGGAGAACTGTGCCCCTCTTTCCCATTGGCTCTATTGCTGGGTAAGTGGGACAACAATTAACACTGAATATCTTTTTTATCTTTTTCAATTGACGCCAGCTCGGGTCTTTTCTAGAACCCCTTGTATAATCTTGATAATGTCTCTGTAGTTAAAATTGAATTGCTTTTTTCAGATTAGCGAGTGCGTTCTAATACTCGTGTTTTAGAGCCGCAAGATCGCGTCTGCTTCGTATTGTCCGTTTAAGTGTCATTTTTTAAGGATTGAAGAAATCCCAGCTAATTTGGACGCACATTTAAACACAGCTAAAACAAACTGACATGTTTCGAAGAGAAGTGCTCGTATGAAAAAAGAAATCCTCTGATTTTATCCATCGTGGTTTATAATATAATGCGAGAAATATCATCTGTAGAGTGAGCAAATCTTGCCACATTAACCGAAGGGCTATAGGGCGTCTCCTATCGGAACTACCACTGCGCTCGAGGCATCTACCAACTCGGAAAACATCTGGCATGCTCGTTTAAATTCAGAGCGAACTACATTTTGCTGCGTTAAGGTCCAGCAGGATCCGTAGATAAATAAGCTTGGTGTGGACTTTATCGGCACAGTTGGAAGTCTGCTCCTGCGTGTCGCCTTTCCGTGTTGGAGTTATCTTAGTTATTTTATTATCCCATGCTTTCCTTCCGTTTTTTCTTCGTTTATGAGACACACTGCTTCATAGATAGTATTCTTCTGCTGGTCATTTTGTGTTTTTCATAAACTTTCCCTCGCCTACAGAGAGTTTACGTGGCTAGAGGACTGTTTAAGCAAATAAACAGGCCGTGCGGTCCCAGTGGTCCGTGTCGAAGCGTGGGGTGCCAGTGTCAACACTGGAACGGTCACCGATGCTGTTGGAATACGCAGCCGAAGAGTCGAAAACTGAAAATGTGGAGACAGGGCCATCGTCATTATTGCTGGTAAAATAATAAACGCAGATGTTGTACCGCCGTGAAGAAAGACGCTTTCTCTTACCAGAAACGGAAAGCCTAGAGGCGTGTGGTAGCCACAGCTCGTCATACAGGATGTTTCACCTGAGACTTTACGCAATATTTAAGAATAAGGCTTCTTGATCTAGAAGGACGCCTTTTGCGGCATAGCATTGTGAGCGGTGCAGCACATCAAAATGCAGTTAAGACGTACTAACTTGCGGAATGTTTTACTAATAATGAGTAGTTAATTTTTTAACTGTTAGTGTTAGGGTCATTATTTATTTAGAGGCGTGTAGGTCACCGCAAGTAATATCCATATCAGCTTTTACAATTGCAAAAACGCTGTTACCCTCGCCGCTGTGGCCCAACAAATTTTGGCTACATCGCGCCAAAATACATGAGCTTTCGAGAAGCTCGCAGGCAAAGCAACCGCTCCACTGCACGTAACTCGTCGAAATAGCCAAAATTTGTTTGGCCATGGCGCCGAGGGTAACCACGTTGTGAAAATTCTGCATTAAGAAGTTCACTATTCAATATTAGTTAACCAGCCTGCTAGTTAGCACGTCTTAGCTGTATTCTGATGTACCACACCGCTCACAGCACCATGCTTAAAAAAGTGCTCTTCTAACTCAAAAAACCTATTTTTAGAAATTATGTAACGCCTTCGGTGAGACACCCTGTATATGCCCAGGAGGCTTAACCATTATAACTCTAAACACGAATACGCCTTTGTGGCTATGTCAGAGAACACGCTGGTTACGCTATAAACAGAAAGGAGTGAAAAAGGGAGTAAATGGAGTGCGTTGGAAGACAGCCTACTTTCTTCTTGATCCTTTTTGGTTACAGTGTATATCAGCATAAGCAGGGGAACCAACAGGCTATGGTCATCGCTTTGGTTTCTACCGCCTTAATCGTTGCTGCACAAGACAGGCGTCAAAGCGAGTGTACACTAAATTATTATTTTTTATTCACATAGGCAAGTAAGGAGACGTTGATACCGGCTATTCCTTTTCGCATAGGGGTAGATGTAACACTAGAACTGGCAATGTACAAAACACTATCTTCAACATCTTCAACACACTATACACAGTACGCAGCATAGAGCAGACAGTCGACACGCCACAAATGCTATCAGCAGCGAGGAATCGCAATCATAGTGAATGGAAGATAAACAATAACAATGAGCGAATGATAAACATAAGCAAAGAAATAAGATTGAAACAGTAAAGTTGTAATGACAGACGCATCAAGGTAGTGCGCAAAACTGGTTGTTATACAACCATTGCGCCATGAACTTCGGGGACTTCAGAAGTGAGGACTGGTGTGCCACAAGGGTCAGGCCTTGGTCCCCTTTTATTCCTGGTATACGTCAATGACATGATCCGGTGTTCACCAGTAAAAGTGAGATTATTCGCTGAGCATTATATCATTTATAATGAAATCAAATGCGCTAGTGAACAAGTTCAGCTAAATGATTATTCATTCCAAGTGAAGAATTGGCGTACTCGACGGCAGATGTCCACGAACCCTCACAGGATACTTTGCATGACAATTACGAGTCTGAGCCGCTGAACTATGTACATAATTTGCAAGGTAGCCCGCTTTCACATGCACATGAATATAAATATCTCGGCGTGGCCATAACTTCAAACTTTACCTGGTCAAAACATATAAATTCAGCAATTCTGGACAACAGTATTTTTGAGGGGGAAAACATTTATGAACGGAATTTTTTCATATAATCTAAGATTTCACTAAAAAATTCAATATATCCGCAGATCACCCCGTTGGCAGTCTTGCAATTTTTTTCTAATCACGTTTTTTCTATCGTCAAAAACGTTCGTCATTGGTTTCCTATGACAGCGTTACCTGTCCGATGCGATCGCTGGAAACACTTAAAAAAACATTTTGCTGCATATAAGATTAATGGACCATTACCTTCAATATTTCCATAACAGTATCGTACAATTTCTCAATTTTCAAAATTTTTGCCCGAGAAAACTGGACTTGGGTAGCACGGTCGGGAAGGGAAGCAAAAGATTAGGCAACATCAGACGCGTCGTGCAACATTCTTCGCCGAACACAAAAATGACAGCGTATAAGATGCTTGTACGACCCCTACTTGAGTACGCGTCTGAAATATGGGACCCATATCGCAAAAAGTCTGTCCCTATAAGCTTGAGCAGGTACAGAGACGTGCGTTACGCTTCTTTTCTTCGGATACCGATGGTTTTAATTCTACGACCATTCTGTATGGCAAAGCATGATTTGCCTGTCTTTTTCTAACAGACGAAAAAAGACTAACCCGTTTTATTGTGTCATAAATAGTCGCGTTGAGTTGATGAAAGAACAATACATATATAAAGCAAGGACGCGCATAAGTCGTCGTCAACAAAATAAACTCGTCCATGTGGACAAGTATTTTAAGGGCTGTTTCACAGCAAAGACACGATGTCACAACATTCGAATAGAATAGTTTTCCAAATCAGGTTCTAAACATACAACCCCGACAGCAGTTTTCTACCCTCTTTTCAATATTTAGAACAGTAGCGCAAATAGATGACATATTTCATTGGCTATATTGACAGTACTGACTCTGTTTTATCGTGCTGGCTGTGTATACCACAATTTGATACATGTACCCACTCCTATCATACTATCGGTCCAGGATAGACCGATGTTATGACAACAAACAACAACAAACAAACAAACAAACAAACAAACAAACAAACAAACAAACAAACAAACAAACAAACAAAAAAAAGAAAAAAAAAGAAAAAAAAAGAAAGAAAGAAAAAGAAGAAGAAGAGGAAGAAAAAAAAGAAAGAAAGAAAAAGGAAAAAGAAAGAAAAAAGAAAGAAAAAAGAAGAAAGAAAGAAAGAAAGAAAGAAAGAAAGAAAAAAAAGAAATAATGCATTACACTTTTGCACTTTTCTGTTGGCTGCTGTTTAGTTCATTGAAGAAAATCCTAAAGGTAGGCGAGCAGGTTCGCGCTTTTGAAGAATATCTGGTGGGATTCAATTTTTACCGCACACGCACTCAAAAAAGAGAGTTTTATCACATCGTTCCCGAATACTCTTACAGTTACTGCTTCCATGGGTGTGTGCCAGCTACGCAGGTATAGAATCTGTATGAGCGCTTAGTTGACCATTTCACATCATCGCTACCGTGCTACGCAACTGCCGTTATTGAGACTTCAAGAAACTGCATTATGCGCATGCGCACTCAGTTCCCGACGGGAACGGGAATGGTAGCGGTATACGGTAGCGGTGTGCTAATACTATCTAATAATGCGAAGGAGCAGCGCTTTGCAAACTTCGGTCGGTTGCTAAAACTAGTGGCTTAAGGGTTCTCTTTAACAAGCTACCACTGTAAGCCTTCGTTTAATTCGTGCCAGCTTGTCGGACGGTATTGCGCCATCTGAGATAAATAAAAATAGAAAAGAGAGAGTCGGCAAAGATGGCGCCATCTTTCGTACGACAAGTTATAAATTTCACCTTACCTTTTCACACTCTAAAAGCGACACATACTCGTGTCTTGGATTCCACCAATAGAAGCCTTGTTATTTTAATCCTCCCGGAAGGCTCGACCCGATGCTGTTTTCACCTAATCTGCGGTGCCTTCCAAGTTTGACGTTTTATTCCCTCACGTCGTACGATTCACTGATCAGCCTGTAGGGATTCGCTTGTTCTACAGCCTTGGAATCTATTCATGAACCGCTGCAACGAATGCAAATGCAAGTGATCGAATGCTGATTTACAAGAGCCGATATCATCTCTCGGATCGCCCCGTGCACCGCCTTCTGCGTTTGGGAGGCTTTGATCGAATGTTGGTTCCCATTCTTCTACGAAACTTCTCCTGCCTTTTTCTACTTTACTGCGCGCAATAACTGGGCTCCACTCATCCGATTCAAGCATCGGGGCGCGTGATGTTCCCCGAAAAAAGGCAGCTTTATCTCTTTGTGTTTTACTTTTTTTTTCTTTGGTCAGCTCGGGAATAAACAAGAGTCAGCTGCTTCTGAACGTAATCCGCGTACGCTCCGTTTTCGGCGCGAAAGTTCCTGTCCATCGCCTTTTGTGTTAGAATTTTTATTATATTTTTTTGCTGCACTTTTAGAGAGCTCGAAATAGTCATCGCTGGCGGACCAGTCCTTGGAGAGTGCGGACGCATCTTGGCATAACCCGAGGGCTCGACCACGCCCACAAAATGGATTCGCTCCGATGCCACGTCGTGGCTTGTTTGAAAAAGGCTGTAATATTTTTCAAGCTTCCGACACGCGCACTACTTTGCCATCAATCGGAGACTTGTACGTCCTTTCCATCAGCCTAGTCGCTGCAAGAGGGTAGTGCGAATATGGCTGCCCGTATGCAGAGGCTTTTGAGGGTGGGTGAAATATGGACAGCTGATGGGAACGGGACAGCGTGAAGATTGCAAGCTCCATTTTGTTTATTAGAGATACCGGAAGTGAGGAGAAGGAAATGAAATGAGGTTTGAAGGAAGGCCACAGCTTACAAACCATTTGACTATTCTACACCAGAGAAGGAAGTAGAAATGGCGGACGCTAGCCTGAAATGATTCTGCGCCTTCACAGTGGAGGATGGCGGGCGTGTGGCCCTGAAGCTCTCTATTTCGCCAAACGGTCCCTTAAAACTTTTCGAACTAGAAAGCACGTTTTTTTCTTCTGTTTTTTTTCAAGTACTTAGTTACTTTCCTGCGGACTAAAGGAAGACACAAACAGCAAAGACAAGGGAGATTTGTGTTGGCCGTTTGAATGCAATAAAAATCAGCAACCGCGAAATACAGTTAGAACTGCCTGTTTTCGCAAAAGACAGCCGATTCTAGTTCATTTTCCTCCTTTTCCTGCGATGGCATGAGACGTCGGCAGAGACATGCAACGAACCCCCGGAATGTCGTAAGCAAAACAAATTGGCCTCACATCTGGTGTACACAACATACGGTGCATACGAAGCCTTCCGGAGGAGGTGTACTGGCCCCGGCTCCGGCTTAACTGCGAGGCGTACGTCGCAGCAAGAGCTGCTCGATAGCTACGGCTTCAACATAGCTTCAAAAAAGAGAGAATTTATTGACTTGAAAGGTAGAGAGGTATGCCTGCAAGATATCTGGCCCGCTACTCCGCACTGGGGAACGGGAAGAGAACATACCTTCAACATAACTTCAACATAACATAACATAACATCACTTCAAGGTGCCGCAAGAGCGGGGCTAATGGCTTCAGCACTTGTCAGCGGGGCAGCCACAGGGGCGGGTTGGCGGTTGCAAGGAAGAGCTTTGAGAACTGTTGCTAAACTTCGTGCCTTGTAGCAGGAGTCAGAAATTGTACCAACTGCGGCGCACAGGGCAGCGGAGATGGGAGGCGTGTGACTTCTTCGAGACCTCTGTAGGGGTCGTGTACACGAACACCTGTCAGTAGTTAAAAAGGTCATGCGTTTGTTTGCCTACCCGGACTACTTCTTTCAACGGCGGCTACTCATGCAGCTGTAGCCTTAGAAAAAGCGCAGCTGGTAGTTGCGCGCCATATTCATACCTATCGGCCATCGGCTGTACGCATAGTATGCTCATACCGTGGCGCGTGTGTTCGGATATTTTTTTTGCCAGGGCATGATTATGGACGGATGACAAATAGATTCCACTAACGCTTTCACTCAATCGATCTCTCTTTTTTTGGACGTGCAGCGGGAGTATTGGTTCTTGGCAAGGAGGCACCTCATGTCATGGCTGTAATTATTAGCTCACTGCACGCAGAAACTACGAACCTGACAGGTGTGCAAATGAAACTGATACGCAGGTTTCCGAGCTATCTCCACACTGTTGATAACTGAAATGTATGGCTGTGAACTCCATGCAGTTTACAGCCTGGCCTTATCTTTTCATTGTTCGGTTTGTCTGCAGCCCCTGAAACTGGCGGTGTGCAGGGTCGTCCACCCCTGGGGTGAACACCGTGGCTGCGCTTCTGCGGCGCGTCAGAGCGTCCTGTGCATCCGCTCATCGAAGCGAAGTGGAGCTGGCGCAGAGGGAGCTGGGAGGAGGAGGAGGGGGGGGGGGGGTGCTTCGCGTGGTCTGCTATAGGGCTCGAGCGCTGCAGCGAGTGCTGTGCAGCAAGTGAGCTGCGGAGAGCGCTGTAGCAGATGACGCGGAGCACCCCCCCCCCCCCCCCCCCTTCCAACCCCAGCGCCCTCTGCTCCAGCTCCACCTCGCTTCGATGAGCGGATGCACAGGACGCACTGGCGCGCCGCAGAGCGCAGCCACGGTGTTCACCTCAGGAGTGGACGACCCTGTAGATTAAAATATATTTAAAATACGCCGGCTTACGCAGAAATTATTTTCGGGTACGCTGTATTTCGCGTCGTTTGCTGCAATTATTTTCTTGCTTTTAATCGTTTATCTTCGATTTCATTCGAAGCACGTGGCGCTTCCTTCCATGGAAGTTAACCATTATAAAAAAAATAATTTCGTCATCTAAGCTGAAGCTTCAACCTTAAAACAAATTTAAAACGGCTGGTAAGTTAAGCTTAATATTCTTTTCTCAAGCACAGTAATTAACACCTTCGACGTTGATGCGTACGGGTCGAGAGAGAGAGAGAGAGCGACAGCATAATGGGAAAGCAGGGAGGTTAACTTCGCAATGCCCGGTTTGGTAACTTACACGTTGTGATGGGATGAAGGGATCGAGTTAAAGTAAGAGATTAGAGGAATGGAGAGAACTTCGTGAACATGGCAATGACTGCATATTTCATGCCTCTTCAAGTAGGCCAACTACATCATGTAAGAGACTAGCTAGCTCTGTTAATTTAGGTTAATTTCGATGCTCCTAAGAGAGTTATCGCTGAGAGGAACGTGCTGTCTTCGATCCCTTTAAGAAAGGCAAAACTTTCGTTATAAGTAAGACCTTGAACGAACCCAGTGCGATGACGGCAGGTGAGAGGTTCATTTCAAGCTTATCTCCGCACAGTGACTTAGAGGAAATTGAGTTCCACGCACGTCGCACCTCCTTCAAAAAAGTATGCAGGAGTGACGAAAGCACGAACGCGAGTGAGTTGACATGGAAGGCAAAAGGAAATAAGAGAACTGACAACACCTGTCCTGCAGACACGCGCTAGCGGCATCCTGTTCTGTCCGCTTTTGCAATTAAGCCGATATGCCCTCCGCTGACAGGCATTTGGTTTTTTTTTTGCTCATGTCCTGGTGCTCTGCAATTGCCTATTTATACTTTGTTGCTTATTTCGTACAAAGGATCTGCTTCCGAGTTAAGTGAGCGCAACGGGACAGCTAAAACTTGCACGAATGTTTCTTAATGCCCGCATATATTAGTTTTAAACCAGATGTTTAGTTGTTTCTCTTTCTTTGCGTCTCTTGGTGCAGCGAAAGTAGGATGTGAACATGAGGTCGACATAAAGCTCCTAAGCGTTGACTTCAGTGATGCACGGGTGTCAGGTTAAGCCTTTATATGCGGAAGAAGGGCGGTATATGAGATAGGTGGTATATCATTTGGCATCAAGTGAAGATGACACGGACAATACGGCGGCAATCAACGAGTCTACCCCTTTGCTTGCCAGGGAGGTTAGCCAGAACAGTGTTCCGAATGACCACTCCGCAGTGAGGGAGGGGGGGGGGGATGGGTATATAAAGTATAAAAGGCGACTCGAGGGTTGAAGTAGACGTCCAAGAAGGTCAGTTAAATGTGTGCTGCAAAGCAGAGAGCAAAATCTTCGCGTGGTGTTAGCATAGATCAGTAGCCCCAGAGGATTGCCTGGCTCTGTATCGCTTCCTGAGAGAAAAGTGCTTGTGGGACAAGTTCCTAGATGCTCTTCATGTGCTCGTCGATCTTGGCATTTCACACTGTGTGCAACTCTCAAGTCCTTTCGTTCATGTCGGTGGCAAAGGGGTGACAGTGAAAGTTGTGCTACCACACCCTACTCTTCCCACGCCATTAGCGCTCCCATTCTCAAGGCCCATTTGGACACTATTCTCATCGGCTGGATCAGCAGTTCATAAGTTCATAGAACACGACTTTGGCAAATATGTTAAATTCCTTTCTTTGGGATATAATGGTGAGTCCAGTAATTCGCCCGTCCAGAGTTAAGCGCTGAATATACTATTGCAGGCTACGTGCAACGATGGTGCACAAATAAGGTTCCCTTTTTACGGCGTGAGCTGTTATATTGAGCCTGTTGGAGTCGACGCGTGGATGAAGCCCGTCCAAGGTCAGCGATCGAAGCGGCCAGATGATAAAGATAAGATAACGAAAGAAGGGGCCACGATGGGAAAAAGGAGGTAAGAAGTAGGGGAGAAAATGGAGGGACGCTGTTCTTTTCTTGGTCTTCGGAACGGAACGGTTCTTTTTCTTTGAGTTGTCTGGGTCGCAGTGCAGAAAGCTGGTTTCAATATCTAGAGCCGTCATTCTTTCAGCCCATACAGTTGTAATGCAGATACACAGGTGTTCTAGCAAATATGCATTTGGCTTTCAGTATTACGCCACAATCTACTAAATGTGCCAAAAAATATGGTGATTACTATACTTAAAAAAAGAGATAAAAGCAAAAAGGATGCGGCGCCGCGCCACTAGCGCTGTGTTCCTGCAAGTCAGTCGTGATTAAGGACGTGCTACTTCCGGGAATTTTGATGGGTGCGTGTAATTCTCGGTGATAATGATAACCTTGATCTGATAATTCTTATGATGGGAAACAATACCGGTTTCCAGCTCAGGGAAACAGACTCGTGGCTGAATTTCGTGTTATCTCAGGAATGGTGCGCAATCTCTGCCAAGAGTTCAAGTCGGTAGTTGCCTACACGTCGCTGCGAGCGCTTACCATCTGAAGAAAATTCTCGTACTTGGAAGCTGAGAAAAGTGCCAGTTGAGAACTGCTTTTGTGTCGAGTGTCGTGTTCATCAAGAAACATTTTCGCGAAAAAAATTGCATAAAACTATTCCAGATTCCGAACTTGTATATGACAACAGTTGCAGCACATTAGACAAATATTGTAAAGGTATGTTTGCTTGCAAGGTTTTAATGCTCAGGACTCTCCTGGTTACTCAATTGCGCCTTCTGTTTATCAATAACTGCCAACCGTAAAAAAATTTGAAATTTGCTTATACATTATTTGCTCCTTTCTCGTTAATTCACAATAAGTCCCTATTTTCTTTTATCACGTTGCCACTGCTTGCTGACGCCGATTGATTTGGAGCTCCGATTTTTATGTACGAAGCATTGGATGCTAACAGTTGGTGTGGAAGGTGGTAACTAAACTAGCCTTCGTGTGATACAAAACGCTACGCCCTGTTATTAGAGGCATAGTGATTTTTACCTCTAACGTTTATCACGCGTTACGGGAAGTGGCAGCGTTGTCGCATATTCAATGTTCATTTATTTTGAAAGCGAAAGCATTACTAGGCTATGTCGGCACCGGAAGTGTCCACAAAAAGTGTTCGCAAAATCTGTCCGAAAAACGTGGAAGCATGAGTGTTGTGGTGAAGTATATAAAGTCACTGATTAAACAATATGGAGTCAGTTATTAGTCATTGTTCATTAACATTAGCCAGTAACCAGTAATACTAATCAACAATCGTAATTAAGAAAAGTAATCAATGACGGTAATTAATTTGTGTTAATAAATGACACCAGCCAATCAGAGTAATTAACTGAAGTAATTACTTATGCTAATTTAAGGGTAATTAACGGTGCCAATTCGTTACACTATGAGTCGTCATAGGGGTGTGACGTCATTCCTTACGTCTGATGATGTCACGCCTACAGCCAATTAGAGTAAAACAAAAAACGGAGCCCTGAATGTTGGTGTCTGAGAAGTAGGAGATATGCAGGTTTTCAGATAGTTCTAGAACATTCCATATGACGTCATATGGACAAGTGCTACCAAAGCCAACTAGGAGCCACCAACGGCGCGTCAAACACCAATGCTTTCGCATTTCTGTAATTCAGTCTCTACAGTGCTCTCTAAGTTTTATTGCGATAGCAGTGCCAGTGGCACTTTGCGAAAATGCCATCGTTGTCTGTGTGAAGCCTCGGAGACTGAAGCTTCCACCCTCCACTAACACCACCCATCCATCAACCCACACCTTCATCCCCTTCCACCCCTCACTGAAAAATAATGTCGCGTGTGTGAAGCCTCTGTTTAGAGTAAATGCTTTCATTGCAGTAATAGGACCAAAGTAATCATCGAGGGTAAATCCAACTGCTATCGCAGCTTTCTGGCGTCAAATTTCATTATTGTTCTCTCAATTCTTTTTCCTTGGTGAAAGCAAGGTTATGTCCAAATGGGTGTTCGGCAACAAGGGGGTTGCATTTTGATGGGAGCGAAATGTACAAACGAGCACACTTTGCCATGTCAGTGCACACGAAAGAACCTCAGGTGTTCCAGACTGACCACGAACCATCAGCTACGGCGTCTCTCGAAGTGCACGTGCAGCTTTGAGCCTTTAATTATCACATTCCACTAAGGACTCATTGGCGTGGATAGCTTTGCATGTCAGCGAAGAGGAGGAGGAGGAGGAGGAGGAGGAGGAGGAAAAACATTTATTCAGAGCATAAAAACTGGGTGGGTTCAGTACGAGAACCCATTGGTCGCCATCATAATCCGGCCCCTCTCAACCAGCGATTTCTGGCCGAGGGGGCTGTGGCTATGAAGGGTTGCCTCCCAGCGCTCATAAGTCGGATCGGGATTGCTGCCCAAGTCTGGGTCTTCTTGACATTCCCAAACCGCGTGAAAGAGTGTGCTAACTGCTCCACAGAAGGGGCAGGACGAATGGTAGGTGCCTGGGTACCATTTACTCATTGGGTAAGGATTGGGCAGAGTATTAGTTTGTAGTCGCCTGATTATGTGCTCTTCATATTTACTTAGGGTTTTGTGAGGAAGAGGATATTTCCTTCTTGTGATCTTATAGTACGCCGTAATTTCTGCGTAGCTTAGTGAGGGTGAGGGGTTGTCAACTGTGTCAGAGAGAGGCTGCGTGCCAGATGCTCGGAGGAGGAGAGCTCGAGCAGCTGTGTTGGCCGCCTCATTGCCCGTCGTTGAGAGGTGCCCTGGCGTCCAGAAGATCTGGATGTTGGAAGGCTTAGACCTTTCCAAAATTTCCCAACACGGAGCGCCAACGCGGCCTCTGAGGTAAATGCGTACCGCTGCTTGTGAGTCGGACATAACCGTTGCCTCGCTGTTCTTTGATATCGCTGGTGCGATAGCTGCTTCTTCAGCCGATGTGGTATCCACCGCTTGGATAAGGCTGCTTGCAATGATATGCCCCCGGGGTGAAACTGCTGCAAAGCGCCGACTATAGTGGCTATTTTTCCTTCGTATGACTCTACAATCAAAACAAACAAGAATATGTCTGATCATGCCACGAACTCGAAATGAACAACTCCCGGCTAGCACTGAGCGCTGACGGTATGGGCATTTCTAAGGGCTAGGAAATAAAGCACGAAAGAAAAAGAGTGCGCATGTTGTAGCGCGTTATATAAGCAGCCTGCATGATTGAAGTTATCGTCGCTGGTCACGTGGTGGGCCCTGTGTTGGCGACGACGTGAAGGGAGTCTATTTAGGCAAGGCGCCGCTGAACAGCGTGCCTCACATTTGATATCGCGTCGGCACGTGTTTGCCACGTGCGGCCTTTGTCGCCTGGTGAAATGAGGTCGCAATGCGCGGACTCATTCTTCTTTCTCAGTCCTTTCATATAAATGCGTGAATTCACTGGATCCATGCGGATTGCGAAACGCAAAACACTTCTATATCCTTTTTTGAGCGCTTGAAAGTGCCTCCTCGTGTTCAGGACCGTGCGACGCGTTTTGTATTTTGCATTACAGGGTAGCGGTGGCGCAGTGAGAACAACGCTTTTTTGCAGATTCTGGGACTGGCTGCATTCTACTTGGTAGCGTTTCTCAGAGATCTTAATTTGCCGTTTCAGAGCAACGGCATTCAATTATTTTCTCAGTAAAAATTGTTTCTCTTGGTACTTTTAGAAACGTTGACATTTGTCCGGTAACAAAAGACGTGTTTATCGGCGAGAAAATTGCATTTTAAAACATTCCCGAGAGTCGATCCCAGCTCGTGATGGCCTTACTTAGAAGAAAGAGTCGGCCCCGTTTTGACGAGAATGGCGTTGTAACGTAGCCTCTGAGATACGCGTCATAAATCTGTGTAGGCGCATGCATTTTACTTACGAAATCCACCAGTGATGGCGACACTTGTATTTTGTCTTTTTTTCTTTTGTACGTGATAAAAGCTGCATTTTCAGTCAGAGCGTTCTCTTTGGAATTAGAACGAGGTAACCTATCGATATAGGCAGACTTCTATTTGTACTCCGTGCGTTGTCCCAGTTTGCTTTTATTTTAAACGGGCGGTATAGAAGTTCGGAAGTAGAATAGAAGCTGGCCTGTATGAACAGATTAGCCCCAGGCCAACTTTATTTAATCTCAGTGCCCCTTTAAAATGAAAAGCTATAAAGCTATTTGGACGACCCACTCTTTTGATAGAGTAGCTTAAGGAGATGAATACTGCTCGTGATGAAACAATCGCAAGAAATCCTGACTTTTCGTAGCGTTGCTGCTAACTTGCGCTTTCCAGGTAAAAAAAAAAAAAGTAGAGTCGACACTTGAGACAGTGAGGAAGAAAAAGGCATTGATGCCGCGGCAAAAGCGTGAGGAATTGCTTCAGGGGCGACGACAACAACTGGCCCTGTCGTATCACTTTTTCGCAACTCACGCTGAATAGAAGGGCGGAGCGCCAGCATAGAACGCGCTTCGCAACGTGTAATAATGTTACTTCCTGTCATTGAAGACGGTGTCGAAAGAGGTGAAACAGGTGCAGTTCTTGTTGCCTCCGAAGCGACAACAACAGCAACAGCTGTTGCAATGACACGGGTTGTTCTCGTCTTCTTCCACCTCCGCTGAGCGGAGAACAGTTTTTAGAGCTTACTTTTATACCTCACCACGTTCGTTACTGTCGTGTTTTATTACGGCCTAGTGTCCCGTTACGAAACCAGGACGTCAGCACATCACAGGTGCGTCTTGCCGCAAGATCTTCAGGTTTTTTTTTTTCACGCGGATTACGTGCTTCGTGAAGTAGGCGACTCTGTCATGTATAGATGAGAAGAGTTTTTTCTTCAGAAGAAGTCACAGAAAAAGGTCAATAGGATGTTTAGCTCACCTCTTGTTTCTCTATTTTTGTCTTCGCATTTTTTACCCCCGATATATTTGTTTTTTCTTCAAGTTAATGCTCACCAAGCTCCCTGAAGATTATTTTCATCAAAGGTTATCTTGAAACAAGAACATGTACTAGACTGGTACCCTGTGTAGAAGCGAAGTAGACTGAAAAACACTAAACAGAACACAAACGATAACTCAAATAATCACAAAAATTAGTCGTAACCGCTAATTTATTACGTGTTCCGCAAGGCAGGACGTGATTAGTGTTCACATCTTCCTGCATTAACTGCTAACTTGCTAACTGCTAATCAGGAAGGATGGTGATAATTGCTGCCTTGAGGAAACATAAGTGCACACGTCTTCTTTTATAACAATTGGCCTGTATTTGCTTCCGTGTGCAATATCGTTCAACACCGTTCAAGTTCAATATCGCACTACGCCTAAAACAAAATTCACTTAGCGAGCTCTATAGAACGAATTTATGACGTCACGTCAGCTCAGCAGGCCTTTCGCCTGGTGAAAGCTTTCACACGACCAAATAAACAAAACGCTGGAGCACTGACGAACTATCGATGTAGTGATCCAAATGGAAAAACCTTTAGCGATGCCCGGATGCACAAAATGCCACGGGCTGTCAGATTATTACGGAGCCCTTCATTATGGTGACGTTGTTTGTCTCACTTCTTTCAGTCCCTCCTTCCTCCTATCCCTCAAGGCGTGGCGCGGGTGTCAACCACGAGTAAGATACTAGGTCATTCCTTTGATCATAATCAGTTATTATTATGCTTCAAGGTCCCGACTTGATATGCCAGTCCGTACTAATGTCCCTTCCTATATGTAGAATGCTTACACCCATTCTGAGAGTGCTGTGCGCGTGTGTTTTTATTGCTCCATCAGGAAGTAATGACTCGCGCAACCTGTACACATTTCTTGTTGTGTAAATAGTTTGTGTTATTACCTCTTCCCCTATCCTCGCTTCCTCACCTCTTTAATTTCATTTCTCCATTCTGCCTGCTATCCTTTATTTCCGTTGCCCCTGCTCAGGTGCTTCAGTATCGATGGCAGGTGCCGGGGCTAGCAAATATCTTTTCCTTCCTTTTTATTATGATTTTAATAAATAACCACTTACTACTACTTCAATACGGGAATCACGGCTTTTGTTTTTTTAATTACAAATCCGCCTGCGTAGATCACTGACGGGAATCGCATGCCGCAAATCCATGACGTCATATCGCGTAATACTCAGCTCACAAGCCACACCAGTGCTTCGCTCCGTGCGAGTGAAATCCTCCTTTCGCAAGCATCGAAAAGGCCGTTCGAACAACGGAAGCGCAAGGCAACCGGAGCAACTTGGCAAGTCGCTTGCTTTGTTTGTTTGCTTGGTGCCCATTGTGTCCCGATGTGGTGGCCATTTTTCCTTCACGGTCGGCTTTCCGCTTTGATGAGATCGCGTAGCATGCATTGTCGTTGAGCGAAGCGCCGTCCAGCAGATCCAGCGACCTGGCCTCTCTGCGCCCGTGTTTGGCTCAGCTCCAAACCGCTTTCAGGTGACCGAAGCAAGCCGTGTCTATGCCGCAGGAGCGTAGGGCCCCGACACCCGAGAAGCAAGATTGGCTTGAGTGGCGCCTCTTTTCCTGTATTGCTGCATATTTGTGTCTTGCTCTTCATAACTTCGAAAGTAAGTTTCCGAAAACGCGAACTCTTCACTTTTATTTTGTTGACCTGGTAGAAGAGAGCCAAAGGGTTCTATCAGAATGTGAGGCTACCGTCTGGAAGTCTGCTCAAGTGCGACTGTTTCCAAAGTTTTTCATGGGAAAGCTAAAGAGAACTAGAGAATTCGGGAATCTGGCGGTCCACATAGCCCACATGACCCCGAAACACCTAGACCTTGTTATTTTTGATGACATATAAATGCGAAAGCATTATATGGCTCATTCATCAGGAAATGTGGCTTTGACCGTTCGACCACGAGAAACGGACCGAAAACCCTACGTCACCTCATCACGTCATCGACAGTGCATAAATCATCAAGAAATAAAGAAAAATTTCTTCCGAAGTGGGTTTTGAAACCGGGCCGGCACGAACAGATAAGCTTCGCTGACTGCTTCATAGAGCACTACGCCACCAGAGTATTTTTTTTTCAGCATAGTATTACACGCATTTATATGCAGGAGAAAGCTACATACATTATTTACAAAGCAATTAGCCAGTAGCCAGGCAAGTTAAATGGAAACACACCACTACACAACCGTAGCACAACACCCCGCGCGCTCAATGCCAGTGTCTCGCCCTGGGTTTAGGTATCGTCGTCTTCATCAAGTACCATTCGGGCGGCGCGAACAGATCAGCTTCGCTGGCCAGACTGCATTAGAGTAGTACGCCATCGCGCTGCCGAACACCCCGCGTGCATGCTTTCGCTTTCACAGCACGTAAGTAGTCTCAAGTGCCCTCCGTAATTTTTTTTTTATCGAGCACGGTTTGTGCCATGGAGAAACCGCAGAGTTGGACCACATTATTTCGTCAGGAATGCCACCACTGAGTTTTGGTTACGACAGATTACAAAAGATTACACCAGACTGTGCCAAATTGCGCAAGATTGCGGCTGATAACGGAGCGAATGCTGTAAATCATTTTGAATTCTGCGGCTCACGGATCTTAAGTACCCTGATGTCTGTGCCATGCACGGGCTATCCCGATGACGTTTCTCCTAAATGGCGGCGTTTAGTTTTCGGAACATGCGTATCTAAAACATGGCGTGTATCACCAAGCCACCCGCACGGTGGCGCAGCGGATAGAGCGTTCTTCGGTAGACCACGAGGCTGGGGACTTAATTCCGGGCATGGCGGCCCAATTTTGATGGAAATGAAACTCCAGTGCGTTGGGCAATTTCAGTGGTCGTCAGATAACCTAAGACGTCGAGTTTTATGCGGAGCGCTAAACTACGGCGCCTCTCAAAGGCCACGTCATGCTGATACCGTACCGTATGGCACCGTACAGTACTGTACCGTACAGTACCCTACCGTATCATTAGCAGGCAAGGATAGGCAACTGATCGGTTCGCGACTACATATATGCCTAAAGGAAACAGTTACTGAGCCAATAACATAGCTGAATGTTTCTATTTTGTTCATTTGTAGTGTTGATCCATGGGAAATTAGTAGTGTAACCGTACCTTACCTGAAACATAATTGATTAGAAAATAGAAGAAAAAGCAATTATATGCTAAGAGGGCTTTTCTTCTATCTTGCACCTTCGGGGGTACTTATATTGCATGTTACCTAACCATGAGAGTGTTCACCAGCGCCGCCCTCGACCACAGCGCCGGTTACGCTACTGATCGTTGCACTGCTGATGGTTACACTAATAATTTCTCGTTGATCAACATCACGAATAGAAAAAATAGAAACACACCGCCACACTTTCGTTGGTTAAAGTGACTGCTCGGTTTCTTCATACATGCCACACCAGGTATCACCTAGCCAAGCGTATTTGGGTCAAGCGTATCAGTCCATAATCCCTTCGCCTTCACCATAGCTGAATCAGACATGCAGATAGGAGCTAAAGCAGAGCAGAAGGCCTCCTTAATTGGTGGTATCGCACGCAGAGCAAGCGACGAAGCGCCTTACAAATTAGATATCGCTTTCTCCTAGCCATCAACACTCCCCCCTCCCCCTTCGGGCGCGCGTAACATATCGCCCTTCCACTCGTCGCTCTTGCGCACGCGACGCGAGTGTTAGACGTGCAGTCGGGGCCCCGTGAACGACGCACTCTTTGCAGGCATTGCGCCCCAAATGAGATCGTGACGCCGAGCGACAATCCGGAATGGAACTCGTTAACTGCTGATTAGAGCCGTGCCGGATGCAATTAAGGACCGCAGGGCGGCCCGCCTTCCTTTGGCCCCTGCGTTTGCGAGAACAATTCCAAGATACAACGTTTCGCCGATGCTTCTGCTACCGGAGTCAGTACAGATGCTCATTTAGCCGGCCCCAAGGCTACTGCAGCCTTATTTGTTTTTATTTACATAAACAATAAAGGAGAGGTGGGTGCTGCACAGCGGCTCCGGCTACTCCTTTTCACTAATTCATAGCAACCACTTCGTCCGACGTTGTACTGTTCAACATAACGCAAACAGTACACAACCTATAAAACAAAGTACAAGCGTCAGGAAAAATAGCCTTATTATTCTTTCAAGATCTATTGGCCTTATGCGCTCTCAACAGCAGCAGATCGACGCCATGCTGTTAAAATCTTCGATTCGAAAAAAAGTTTTCTAACATAGTTGGCTAATCGCAGTTGACTAGTCGTGCTAGCCAACGAAATTGTAGCTCACTATTCCAGCTAAAAGAAGGTCTGCGCCAGGTCGAAGATTGCAATAAAAAAGAAATTAAGTTTGCTAGACTAACCCGTAGGATCGTAACTTTTGATTATTAGTATGCCTAGAATATTTCTAAAAGCGGGCTGAGGCTTGCTGACCAGTAATTGCGGCACCGATAGCCTTGGTAAACTTCTTACGCATCTTATACTGATAATGCTGTGTTCAGTGCTGTTGAGAGTATTTTGCCGTGATATGCTAGCGAGTTAAGAGCTCGTAAGTCGGAGAGCGCCACCGATTACTGCACGTTTTGCATCGAAATCTCGGACCGTGTTGTCGATTGAGCAACGCGAAGATCATCGTTCTTTGTGCCATATCTGTTTGCATGCTTGTTCTGCACTCTGAGGGCGAATGCGGATATAGACGAATTGCAAAGTCTATAACCACAAGCGTAATAATGAATATAACCGGTTGAAGTTCATAGTGCATTGTGTGGGACATAATCCGGCAGTTATTATATGCTGGGATAGGATATGCGTGAGAAGAGAAGGTACATGAAGAGCGTGAGTAGAGAAGGCAGCTTGAAATATCGTTGATAAGAGCAGCATCGCGTAACTGGTGGCCTTTGAACACCTCAGTACCGCCTTTGACGCAACGAAGCTTAAATATGTTGACGTGTTTTTGTTTTGCGTCTGCGTGCGTAGAAGCCCTCGCAACATAGTAATCACTCCTTCTTGCAAAGACGCTGAAGAACCATCGATACATGATTCGCCATCATGTAAGCCGTTTGAAATGGGGCAATGCCGCCACAGCTCTTTATTCCTTCCATTCCTTGCATTCCTGCGTTACTGCAGTATCTCAGTATTCTTGTGTTCTTTTTTTCGTTTTTTCCACAATCGCGCCTACCATCCGTTCTGCTGATTGCGACCAATCGGAGAAACAGGCGCCCTTTCAGACCACACCATCCTGGCCGGGAAGGCAGCTGCCGTCGTCCGCGCAGATAGAGCGCTTAGCGTCCCTGAAAGAGCGGATCCCAAAGCCCGGCAGGGTCAGCGATCCGTCTTTGACAGCTCAGGGTTGTCAGTGGAAGACGCCCTTCCTTTATGCTGGCGCAACCAATGCGTGCGAACGCATCCGGGGCAGCTGTCCAGAGCGTCTCACTTGGGGATCCGTGCAGACAAACTGAGCGGAAACGCCGTTCGCTCTGAAATCAAGCACGCCACACCTTGGTTCGCAGCTATATGCACGCACCGACCTCCAAAACGTTTTCGCTGCAGGGCACACCGCAAATCCACGAGGCTTCGGGTTGGGCGCGAATGCGGATGGATTTCTATTCATTTGGTTCGTTTCGGGTACGCGCTTTGCTGGTTTATTTCTGTGGTATGCAGAACGTCTGTGTCCGAGCGGTAGCTACAGGTGCGAATTAGCATTTGATAGGTCTAGTTATTTACTACGTGAAAATGCCTTTGTCCTCTCCCGCAAAACATGGTTTTGACTAGCGTTGGACGTACCTAGGCTCGACATACGATGATGATGATTATAATATTGTTGCGCCCTTGAAAACGGCGCATTTCATTTATTTATTTATTTATTTACCACCACAATATACATGGTGACAGGGTGTCCATAGTAAAAGCGGCCTCTTGGACCACTTGACCTGGCCATGGACACCCGGCTGCGAACTTTGGTTTGTTGTCTAGCCGCACTAGGATAGTGAAGTAGTAGTGGCAGATAAATTCGCACTGTTCTGCTCTGATGTGCGAACTAATTTTCTTTAATATTACTTTTAATCTAGAGACAAAACATAAAAAGAAATAGGGAAGGGAAGGGATGGATATTATCCAGAGGAGTTATCCAAGTGCTTCACTCCTTGTCCATGAGTGCGTTTGTATCCGCAATGCACTCTGCCGTGGGCATGTGCCATTAAGCTTGAGATCGTCATCACGGAAGTTCACGTGCAGTCGCTCTGCGATCCAAGCAGCGCCTATTTTTCGATGTGCGCTATCCCTGGCGGTTCTGAAATGAACACGTTTCTCACGGCTGCCAACGGCTGGAAAGAGCAAGGCGAAGAAACCCCGACCATGACGTTTTTCCCAGGAATGCCGCCGAGGGAATCTCGAGTCACTCATCGGTTGTGCCTTGTTCTTCTGCTTCTCACATGCTGAGCTCTTTTGATTCTAAGTTTCCTTCTGAGGCTTCTAAGGAAGGGCGCCGATCCGATCTGTCACTCCTCCTGTCCCCGTTGGGCGAGATTAGCGTTTCTCCCGTCTGCTTTACCCCCACGAGGCAGTGTCAACCGTCGGCCGTCGTATTGCTAGATAGTCTGTGTCTCTCGCAGCGGGTCTATTTTGTTCCGTGGGATGTTTTTTTTTTCTAGAATGCACGTATTTTGAGTCGACGCAGAGATTATAGGAAAGGGAAAAACGGTGCGCTACTTGAGGCAAACGAGTGAGGTAAATCTCAGACGAATGACAGACTTTCTTGCGCATTTCGAGGAAAGACAAATAAAATTAAAAAAAATGGCTGGGGTTCAACGTAGCTTGAACCTAGTTATACGAGCGAAAGCTCAGTTAAGTATGGGCTCCACTGTCGCAATTAAATCGTCAAGGTCAAGGTCAAAGGTCAAGGTCAGGTACCCAATGGTCATAGTAATATGATCACTTGGTCATACTACCATAGCTTGGGCTATACCACCACGCGGTCAAGTTCGGTTCGACCTTCTGAGGCATTGAAGGTCGTTGTCTCATTTACATCGAAATCGGAAGTTGTACCTCGATGAGTAGACCTCTCGCTAGAAAAGCATTGGTCGCATCCCAGCGACACGGTAAAATACGAGCTGCACTATATGGGCTTTCACTGTTATCAGCAAAAATAACCAGTGAGGACTCTGACTACAGCGATGCAGATGAGGTCAACTACAAGGTTACACAAACGAATATGCGCTTTAAAAGTTAAGCGGTCATCGACTCCGAAATGCATCGTTGCTGGATTGTTGAGATCACACTAAAACGGTTGAACGCAGTATGTCTGTAAATATTAGAAATATTTAGAACAGGGGCACTCTATTGGTTAGGTGGATAGGGGGTTAGTGGGGCGCCAGTATGCAGGCGCAGGACAATCGCACCCCTCGAGTTACTGTTATTCGCATGCGCATTGGATCCCCGCTATTCACCTATCCTCCTAACCAATAGGACCCCTTTATTCTAAATGTCTTTAATATCCCAGAAAATTAAACCCTTGAACGGGTTGATGACGCGTAATTTGGCGGCAATAGCACTCATTTGAAAACAGATCTTCAATTTTTTTCTTTTTACGACAGAGCTACGACTTTAATTGTGATTGCGGACGGCCAACAGGCCGCGGTGCTCGCGCCAACTGGGTCTACTTCAAGTAACTCGGTTTCAAACCCATTTCCAACGCGTTTTTTTTCTTTTATTTACGTGCACATGTCCCCTTATTCCTGCTCTACCGCTATGCGCGGCGTATCGCAGAGCGACTCCAACGTGTGCGCTGCCTCAAAGAGTTCCCGGAATGCGGCCGAGCTGGTCGAATACCTCTCGCATCGACACCCTCAGCGCGAGTCGTTAAATGAAACGCCGTTCCACGCTCCATTATCCGTTACGCCCGGCTCGTTCCCCGAAACCGAAGCGGACTGACGCGAGAACGGCACGGAATTACGCTAGGACCAGCGCGGAAGCCGGAAGCGATGGGAATGAAGTCATCTCAAGGGCGCTGAAAACGAAACTAAAGGGTTCTTCGGGAAAATATAACGGGGTCCACAAACACAACGTGCTGGGCTCGAGAAATAAAAAAAATAAATAAACGATTGAAGAAAGACACAAAGTAGAAAAGTTTGCATTGGATGGATGTTGACGTAGAGCAAAAGGAGTTTACCGAGAACAATTTGAACGCGGGAAAGCGAATTCGAGCGCTGGAAGCGGTGCGTACGGAAGCATTGCACTCTGCGTAGCATACACTCTAAACACAAATACGTCTATATGGGAGTGAATAGGGAGTAAACAGTCCTTCTAGCGCACTCCATTTTATAAAAGGGAATGCGCTAGAGAACAGCTTACCCCCTTTTTGCTCCTTTCCGTTTAGTGTGTAGTGCTGGTAGGTGCGTTTGTTACCTCAGCGTATCAAATGAAGTCGATTATAGGCAATTTGTTATTGTAAGTATCCTCTTCACCGCCCCCCCCCCCCCCCCCCCCCCCTTTCTCCCGCATGGCTTATCCCATCATTTTTCTGAAGATCGTACTCAGAAGAAAAAAGGATAGGAAAACATTGATGTGAGTGTATTTTCAGTGTGCGCATCTCACTGCGAAGTTCGCGACACTATGCATACTCTAGTACCCCACGTGCAATAATAATAATAATTGGTTTTTGGTGGAAAGGAAATGGCGCAGTATCTGTCTCATATATCGTTGGACACCTGAACCGCGCCGTAAGGGAAGGGATAAAGGAGGGAGTGAAAGAAGAAAGGAAGAATAGGTGCCGTAGTGGAGGGCTCCGGAATAATTTCGACCACCTGGGGATCTTTAACGTGCACTGACATCGCACCGCACACGGGCGCCTTTGCGTTTTTCCTCCATAAAAACGCAGCTGCCGCGGTCGGGTTCGAACCCGGGAACTCCGGATCAGTAGTCGAGCGCCCTAACCACTAAGCCACCGCGGCGGGGCCCACGTGCAACTTGGCGACTTGAAATTGCGGGTACTCAAATTTACCTTATTGCGGTACATAATACTATAATTTAATACGATAAGACGATGGATTAAAAGGCTTGGATTGGCCGAAACGAATATCATTATTTTTAAACCGGCCTACAATTTAAAACGACCAGTTATACTTGCAGACGGAGAGAACCAGTTCGCATGTTCTTATGATCACAAAACATGTGAAAATGTGGGAGCATTCATTTTTCAGTGTTCAGACAAAAATTCAGCTACAATGATTTGTTTTTTTTTTTGTTTTATATTTCAAAACGCGCGTCAGCGTTATTCGCTCAGTCCCCGAAATCACCCACACGGCGCAAGCGGACTCTGCGCATGCGACATTTGAGTTACGAAATTTATCCTGCATATAAGGTTATGAAACGTAGGCTTACCGGTAAACGGAAATGCGCTGCAGAGAAGTAACTGTGAGCGCTGTCGAATCGCGCGAAAACAAGATCAGTATGCCTGCGAAGCGAGCGGAAATTGTGTGCTCGCGGAAGTGTCGAGTGTTCAGGCATATGCGAACCTAAACCACCTTGCGTCACTCCTTTTCATAAACAAAATTCTTTTCTCCATTTGCCCTTCTCGCCGAAAGACCACTTTGCATGAAATGAAATTGGGATTTTAAGCACTTTATGAAATTTTCCAGCCTACATTATTCGATTTCTTAAAAGCAAGAGCAAAATTAAGTTTCTTCGCTGACTTGTCTACGTTAGGCTTAAGCAGAAAATCGTGTGTTAGGCTTAAGAAGAAAAGCATGCTTCCATTCGGACGGTGCTCCGCGCTGGGAAATTACCTTATCGTCTGCATGCACTTAGGGCGTAGTTGTAGTAAAATGTCTATATGGTCTTGAAATACCAGTAAGAAAACTGTTCTTAACTGTGAGTTATAATATATTAGCATAACCATTACCATAAATCAAAAGGTGATCTATAGAGACAGAAAATTACTAGAAGAGGGAGAAATATGAGCTACAGCTATAACACACGGGCCGCTAAGGCTGTTGGTAGGAGAAGAAACGTGAGGAAAATAAAAGCAAAGTGAAGAAGGCTGCTTAGGAGAACGAAAATCAGTGCGGTCGCCGGAGCAAAAATTGTAACATTTTGCGCGAAGCTGCCTGAGTAGAAGTAACCGGGACAGAAAATTGATCTTTTTGCACAAAAATGAGAGCCTCTCTGAATATTTATCCAATGAAACCTGAAAGCCAACAATGGCAGAGCTGCAATATAAAATCTAACTATCCTTTCTCTGCGGTAAGCTTGCGTCCGTTTCACCAACTTGGAGGAAGAAATACGAAAGTAGGCCGCCTATTTTATGTAAGCCTGTAAAAATATGAGGTATTAACAGCAGCCTTAAAGGGCAGCTCCGCGTGTTTTTCGAGGTCATCATGTTCTAATAAAATTCATACTGTAGGTTGTTATTGTGTTCCCGATTACTTCCAAAAAGTTTGGTAGCCATGCGACCTTAGATTCCGGCGCAAATGATTTTAAAGTTTGTCGTCTCCGTGGCCTCCTTTCAGGAGATTTCTACGCGCAACACTGCATTTCGTCGTCACAAGCGTTCCTCAAAAGTCAGCCCCCCCCCCCCTCCCCCTTCTATGCTTCACTAACAAAATTTTGATGCTTGAATTAGGTCATCTCAGCTATCTCATGAAAGAAATCATCGTTTTCAGTCGCTAATTCCGCTATTGAACGCATGCACGAGTATTTTTCTAGTAACGCCGTGTTTTTCACGTTAGCACTGCGATACCAAAAGCATCGTGCCAGCCGCGGACCGAGTTTCACTTTCCGTTTGCTGTTTGCACTGTTTTAAAACGGTTCCACTTTGTATTTTCAAAAAAAAAGATTTGACGCGGCATAGAGAGTTTACATTAAGGAATGTGATGTCATTTATAAACTCAAATTGTTCAAAAAGCCCGTGGAGTTGCCTTTTAAACCTCACGTTCTGTAACGTATCGGACACTGACATGACCTGTTATACCATTAATGCTTGTTTCTGGCCTTCCAGAAATAAAGTTTACTTTTTGTAGTGGTAAAAAAAAAGCAGTTACATTCCAAGAATTTGGTTGGTTTTTGGGAAAGGAAATGGCACAGTATCTGTATCATATATCGGCGGGCACCTGAACCGCGCCGTAAGGGAAGGGATAAAGGAGGGAGTGAAAGAAGAAAGGAAGAAAGAGGTGCCGTAGTGGAGGGCTCCGGAATAATTTCGACCACCTGGGGATTGTTAACGTGCACTGACATCGCACAGCACACGGGCGCCTAGCGTTTCGCCTCCATAAAAACGGAGCCGCCGCGGTCGAGTTCGAACCCGGGTACTTCTACATTCCGAGAAAGGAATCAAACACAATTATTTTTGCCTTCCTGCACGCACTATTCTGTTTTCTATCATAATATGAAACTCTTTCGTCCATTCTTTTCCTTTCCTTTCAGCATCAGGTAGGCGTTGCGCTTGTTTAGCTGTGAGTTTCCGGCCTGTTCCGTTTGCATTTGAGTGCGTTCTTTGTTTAAATTTCCAGACTAAAAATTGAAAAATGGTGACGATATTAACAGCTAGGGGAAGCGGAAAAATAGAAGGAGAACAAGGAAAATGAAGCAGAAGAACAATTTCAAAGGTTTTTCAATTCACTCGCATCAAAGCTGACGGCGATAAAAACTTACAAATCGGGCAATCGCGCATTCCACACAGCGCATCAACAGCATCAACACCGCTTGTGCAATTGCTCCTTCCTTGCATCCTTCATTTCTTTCTTCCTCCGTAGTGATCCTTAAGCATTCGATCTGTCTTTACCACAACGCACTCAATGGGCGTCACGCACGTACATCTCGAACGCTGCTGTCTATGGTGCACAGGAGGGAAGCTCGGCGCACGCCGTTTGCCCCAAAATCGCCCTCCGTGGACATGCGCTCATTTCAGGCGCCGTTTTTCGCATCTATCCCCTGAAAGAAACCGCCGACAAAAATGGCACGTTGCTTAACACGCAACATATCATGAAAGGGAGCCGTAAAGAAAGTATAGACTAAGGGTAGGCAGAAGAGACCCAACCGAAAAGGATGAATGATGAAAAAGAACAAACCATTCCGGAAAGAAAGTATGGACAAAAAGACCAGATTTCACATCGATGGCAACGACGAGATTTGTGAGTCGGATTGTTTTCTGTGCTGAGAACTTTGTAAAGACAAAAGGACCGGCCTTGGGAGTTGCGGAAGCCGGATTCTGGAGGGCGAGAGAGGTTTAATGGCATAGAAGGCATAAGCTGGCTTTAGCGTTAACGAGATGTCGGAGTAATCGCGTGCGACTGCATCTTCAGGCTGGTGAGAGTCTGCAGGGAAGACAGGCCTTATTTTCTGATAACCATGAAATAATTAAATCTCTCTTTTTTTACAAGTCACAGCCAGCGTAGCCTATTTACAAAGCATCGTTATCACAGCACACGACTGCCAGTCGACCAGCGGCAGGGATAAGACCATGTACTCGAGGGGACACTTCAGTTCCGCCTTAAAGGTGTACTGGGTTATTGCACACATGTATGCAGAATTGCTCATTTCCTACTCTACGTTCATAGATAGCTGGGAGTCCTCATACCACTTGGAGCAGTGGTGCAGCGGTTAAGCGATGCGCCATTGCCCCGACAGGGGGCTGTTTCAAACACGGCCACCGGTGGGGCTTGTTTCCTCACAAGCCGGTGGGCAGGCTGTGATGACGTCATAACGTCACGTGACCTCCGTGGACCAATCAGAGATTCTCGCGATGAACTTCAAATTTCTCGGTGCTCTCCGATCGGCCAATTGCTCTCACATGCTGTCAGTTGCTGTCAGTCAATCGCTGTCACTTGCTGGCACAGCGTAGTTTCCTTCGAAGGCTGTTACAAAAAGCAGGGCCCATTCCAACGCCGCGTAGCATGCTGTTGCGATCAGCCCGTGCCTTCAGCTGCGGAACGCGGTGCGTTCCCATGGCAGCATTCGTGATGCTCGCGCGTATCCTCGTCAGGCCTGAGAAAAATTTCGACCTCCCAACGTTAATCCGAATACGTATTTCAAGCATCGGTGGCCCCGTGAATGTACCCAACGTTTCCTGCCGTAGGTGCAACAGCTTTTCATCTATGAGTTTTCTCCAGGCTTTCTGCTTACGAGCCTCTTTGTCTATACATAAACATGCTACAACGTTTTATGGCATATATTTAGTTAAATACATGAAAGAAAAAATGCATATTTAAATCAAAATGAACAAGAAATCTCATGAAAAAACACGAGAGAACTGAAAGCTTCTTGGCCGCTGGGAGTGGAAGTCTGGCTTAGAAAAATCAACCCACTTGGAAGGCCACTGAGAGCGCCCATATTGTTACACAGTCCTTAAAATTGTGACTGCATGGGAGCACAGTGAACACTTTCTGACTACCAATTCCACCTAGCCTGCAGAAGTGATGCGTTTTTTTTAGAATTACGTAATAGACAAATGTGCATTATAATGTACCGTACGCGGGGTCTCACTAGGATATAGCCTCCAAGACTGGTCGACGCGGCAGCGTTGAGAGGCGTGATCAGAGGACTGACGTCACGCCTGTTATTTGAGACCATGGCTTATAATTTTCGACTTTTTCATCAACTGAGGTCTGGCGCTGGTTTGTTCACCATCGTCATCAATAGCAAAGTGTAATTTTCATAAGGCCATGATGCAACAGTCACAGACTTAATACACCAACTTGTGCTGCGTGACTCCTTTTGGAGATGAGCGTTGCGTCTTACGGCAGCTACAGCTTTAACTACATTAGTTTTAGCTCAGCAGCTACAGATCCGCTGTCTGGCATGAGTACTGGTTTTGTCGGAATATTCACACAAGTAGTGAATGATGATACCATTATTCGATTCGTATTCGATTCGGTTTTAACTACGCTATTCTTACTCGAATCGGTTTTGAAAAAAAAGTAATATTCGCACAGAACTAATGCGAAAGAATAGGTTTCTGCGGAGAAGATAAAGCTGCAGCCTGATTTGCCTGTGTCTGTAAGACGGATCTAAGGTCGATTGCTCATCTTCGTATGTGCACTGTACAACTTCATCAAACTGTCAATCTCCCTCGCACTCCCCACTGATACTATGAGCAAAGTAATTGCGGGTTCTGTCTGAGAAGGCAGAAGATAAAATTAGAAGGATATGCGTGAGAAGTTGTCGACAGTACGAGTATTTCAGCGAAAAACGCGGCGGATGAAGTTATGGGGACACTCACATGTCTGCAGAAGCATCGTAGCAGATCAACTAGGGTTCCAAGTACAGTCGATTCCTTTTATCGCTTCTCACGATAAGCCTAAATGTAGCTGGCAAGAATGAGAGGAAAGTAGAAGAGGATTTAACATTCGTCTGCTATCGGCTTGCCAACTTAAGAAGGAAGCACCTGATAAAAGAACTACAGCTCAGTTATGTGTATGAACTAAGAGAGCAAATTCAGGCAATAGCTCTAGAACTAAGCATGCAAAGCGGGTACGAAGCCCGGATTTTGGAAGGGGGCGACACGTACAGCAAATAAAAAAAAACGTGAAAAAACGGCAGACAACGTAGTACCTTACCGTGACAGATCGGCACTAAGTCATAGGAGAAGGAATGCCAGTATAGGGGTGCTGCCAATCTTTTTCGGCGAAGTTCAAAAAAAAAAAATATATAACACTTGCTGGGTGATAACCTCGAAATTCTCAAATTCCTAGATAAGATTAAAAAAAGGGGAGGGGGCGATTTCTGGCGAAAAGGACAAAAACATAAAAACGGAACGAACTTGTAGATGTAGGAGAAAGAATCAAACAGGAATATCCAAGAAGGAAAAAAAGAAAGGCTCATTCCTACGTACTCTGTGATTTCAGCTGTCCGTCAAATTCTCGAATAAAGGCGATCGACAGGCAAAATTGTCCTTCTTGTCATGTTCGAGGTCGAGGTTTTATTTCTGTCAGAGACTTTAAACGCTAAAAAATGTGACAACGGAAAGAAGGGACCCCGGGCTAAGCGACGGACATCAGAAACAAACCAGCGTTAAATCTCTGCGCACGTACTCTGCAGTTGCTGGCTCACGACAGTCCGTGAGTCTGCGCTGCTGCTGCGATTTTTCTTTTGAGCCTTCTCCACTTCCTCCTGGAAGTCGTCCAAGGGTGCAGAATCGGCGCTTCTCTGCACCCTGATCGAAAACCTGCCGCGCTAGTAGTGGCGCGGGTTCATTTGGCGTCATCTTTCCTCCATCAGGAGGCCATTAATCAGTAAGCGCAAATCGCGGAACGTACGGATACGATGGAGTGGTTTGACGGGCGGGTGGTCATTTCTCGTCTTTTATGCTTGCCTTTTTCATCGAAGGAAACAATAACTAAACCTCTTCTTCCGCCACCCTCGTTGCAGCTGTTAAAGTTACTCGCTCATCTTACGTCGCGAGCGAGACACTTGAGGACTATCATTACCCAGCTCCCACTGCCCTCAACACCATCATCCCTGTGCCAAAGTGGTTGAAAACGTAGAGCGTGCTCTAGGGAGCGCTGCTCGTGATTTCGGCGATCGTCAGATGCGTCCCGTCAGGCATCACTCATAACACAACTCCAAAGCTTAGTGAGTGTCATGAAATAGAAAAAAAAACAAGTTGTTGGGAATATTCGTGTAAGCGGAGTCACTCAACCCGCTTTTGTTGAGAGGCCAGCGCTTTTAGCAGCACTATAAAAGTCGCGCGGCGATGTCAGCGGATTATGGGGTCCCTAAGCACGGCACTGGACTCAGCATTGATATATTTTTGGGTTGGGATCCGTAGAGTATCTGATCCGGGTTCCATTTGAACCCAGCATATTTTTGGAAATGTGGCGGAATGCTTGAAGGTTGCTTCACTTCCGCCCCCAGTTGGCCCGGTATTGCACTGCCTCCGGGATCGGCCTGGGTTATTATACCGCGCGTCTTTTCTATCCTGTCTTTCTATCCCATCTTTGAACTCTCCCACTATCTGCACATGGTAGCGATTGTGGCTCGGCTTGAGCCAGTGGGCAGGCCTGTGCACTTTTCTTTCTTCCTGGCAACAACAGACAGACAGACACCGGTAAAAACAACCGAACCGTTATCGAAAATTGTGCGAGCATCGGTTCGACGTCAGCAAAAACAAGTGAAGCGGAGTGTTCGTTCCTTTACTGTAGCCGTAATACAACTCCTTTTTTAAATGCGCTATGTCATTTAGGAGCTTCCCGCCGAGGTTCATCGTCCGCAGTTCAAGAACGCAAATTTCTAAACGTGGCCGCAATTTTTACGCTTAGAATAAATAGAAGAAGTTTGTCTAGTGTGCTGCGAATGATATCTACGTAAATTTCGGTCCTATATAACTATCTGTACACATAGACAGAGAGAAGGTAGGAAGATGCGTTTCATGACAACGCACACAAAGTGAACAAGGAATGATCAGGATGCCTCGGGGTGCTTATCCGGCGTTTCGACAAGAGGAATTGTCTTCGTCCAGGCTAAAAGCTCATAATTGGCCGGGAAGTGTAAACCTTTGAATTCATTCCTAGAAAAACCGCTCATATAGCTGCGCTACAAAGACGACATTTTCATGATATAAGAGCACGGATCTGAGACCCCAAAAGCTTTCGTCTTGCAACTTAATTCATTCTACCATAGCATTATATTTACGTTCCACTAGTCTAGAATGCGTTAATTTGCTTGAAATTACAAATGAGTAAGCCGGTCTAGTTGGTACATTCTTTGCATAAAAATAGCTTAGCGCCTGTGTTTGTGTCTTTTTTTCTTGGTCCCGTCTGCTGCGCTGTTTCTTTTTTGACATTACAGTTCGTTTAGAAAATCGGCAGCTTAAAACCTCGCTCTACAAGAAGCCGACAGACCGAGAACATTACTTAGATTTCACTAGCCATCATCCATGACAATGTAAGCAAGGCATAATTGTAAGACAAGCAACGCGCCTTAGAAGAATATGTAAGGATGGCGACTATATTTGCCGTCCAGAATAATTTCGCCCACCTGGGGATCTTTAACGTGCACTGACATCGCACAGCACACGGGCGCCTTAACGTTTCGCCTCCATCGAAACGCGGCCACCACGGTCGGGTTTGAACCCGGATACTCCGGCTCAGCACGCAAGCGCCCTAACCACTGAGCCACCGCTTGAGGTAAGTTTTCAGATTTTTCAGTGTGAAGCATTTTTTTTCTTTACCTAGGGGTGCATTTCTGTGTTTCTCATTGGCCAGTACGCGTAACGTACGAATAACGTACGCGTAACGTACGTAACGTACGCGCAGTGTCACTTGTATACTTTGCGCAGGTGTACATCATCCATCACCGATCATCTGTCTAGCCGTTAATTTGCTAATTTTAAGCTGCCTTTAACACCCCTTGTTTGGTAGTAACAACTCCACATGGTGGCAAAGTTTGATGAGGTTTCACAGAGGAACCGCACAATGACGAGATTTGCATGGTTTATGCCAATAACCAGCAGAGATAGACTCGGAGATGCGTGATTCATTTACGAGATGAGGAACATCTCCTATTGCTTTTGGAAGGCAGAGAGGGCGGTTCGTGTCTGAAAAAAAGGTATTTTGAACAGGTTTACCTATCTCCACAGATGGAATCCGTGAAACATTTTAACACATGTATTAAGAGCGGCATTTAAAAGGTGCTGTCTCGCTCGAAGCGTGTTGAACAGATTGCGTCGGTAAAATTTAACCTCTCACTATTTTTCGCGACCAATTCCGCATTCCTGAGCTCCCAGACTCTTTTTAGTTTATTCATATGCTCTTCGGTTACAGCTAATAGTTGCTACCAAGCAGTTGCTGCATTTTCTTCTACCAGGTTACTAAGCCTACTACCACGCAAAGAGTTTTGCTTAACTAAACGATGTTTCTAATTTTCAAATACCATCATCAGAACGCCAGATGTGCGTAATCTTTGGAAGAATTCCCTTAGCCGCTGACTGAAAAAAAAAAGTTGGCAGAAACTGCAAGCGGCAACGGATGAGTTTTTGCAGCTCTGTCACAGTTGGAAGCTTATTGTGTTCTTGACAGCAAACAGTATCTGCACAGCGGCTCTAAGAGCCCAATTATCGGCCCTCTTTGAAGCTACGACTTCTTTCAGACAGAACAAAAACAAAGCGAACACCGAAATACCTGCACTTTTATTATACAAGCTGGGAACGTAGCCACACGGACAGAAGAACAAATGGCGACTCGGAAAGCGACGCAGGAAAAGCCTACGGGAGTCGTTATACAAAAAGAAAAAAAAAACCCCTTAGACGAGACATTCGCTATGTAACAAAAGCTTGAACATTTTCTTGCCTGCTAAAGGGCAGGAGCTCGTGGGAAGTAAAAATCAAGGTGGGCATTGCTAAGACCCTCATTACGGCTTATCGCCGCTTCCGAACCGAGTAATTAAGCGGAGTGTGGAGCCAGAGTTCATAACAAGCCCCGGGCCGCAATTCAGGCCCTGCTATGCGTGCATGACGTTTAACTCGGCTGGCCGACGATCGAAACGAGTCGCCGAGCTCGTTCGCCGATAACGAGGCGCCCCCTGGATCCGGATAGAAAATTTTAATTCTCTAATACCGGCCGCGGCACGCACGATTATTGATTAAGCGCGCTTTCGCCGCGTTCACTCCCTGCTTCATTCCTTGTCTTGCTGAAGTGTTTTGTGTCCAAACACTTACTTTTCATACTGTTTTTCGTAATCTTCTGTGAGATTAGGGGAGCCCTTTTTTTTTCTTTAGTCGAGAAGAAAGTAGTCAATCCTAAAAATGTGCCTCGGGTTCTCAAATTTCGTCATAACATTCTTCAGTGAATACATTGTTACCTGTTCTGTTTGTAGTGTGTTTACCTCGGAGTAGACTTCCGCTCGTGCGTGTGTGTGTCCCCCTTCTCCGCAAACACATAGGCACACGCATGCACGCCCGGGCACCCGGGTTCGAATCTGGCCGCGGCGGTCGGGTTTCGATGGAGGCGAAATGCTAGACAATTATGTACTTTACAATGTAAGTTGACTTTAAACAACACTAGGTGGCAGGCACGTATCCAGGGACGGGGGGGGGGGGGGGGGGATCGCGGGGACGGAGTGGGCCTGCCTTCTTCCTTCCACTGAAATCGAGCTCCCCCTCCCCTCCCTCAGGCTTCCTAGAAGTTTTCCTAGAAGAAGGGTTCTTAGAAGCCTAGAAGGTTTCCTACAAGAAGTCCCTCTTCCCCCTCTTTTTCAGGTACAATAAATTGCCTTGGGCCCCTCCCGAAAAAAATTTCTGGCTACGTGCCTGCTAAGTGGTCAGTATTATCCCGAGCACTCCACTACAGCACGTCGTTCTCTCTTCTTCTTCACCTCAGTAAATATGGCGCATAGTAACACGGGGGGATTGGCCAAAGTACAGGTTCTCTCTTCTTTAGCTCTCATCTTCCTCGTTTCCTTCACGGGAGTACCCCGAGAAGTGAGACAATTATTGCGCCTTCAATTTCCTGATAACCAAACCTTCTTTCGAAATACATTTAAACGCCTTGGTTATGTGAGCGACGTGTAAAAAAAAATATCAGGCGTCCATCAACGAATGCATTCAAGATGTCCCACGTAATGTGGTCCAAGGGCCCATAAAAATATTTGGTGGTCAGCAAGGGTGCTGTGAAGTTCAGCACTGACTGGTCGCTTAACTACATCTGATTATAATGCTACTGCTGAATGGCTCAAACTCAAATACTCAAAACCGGTCGGGCTGGCGTTGAACTGACGCCCTAGTGCCTCATTGGCATGACTGTGGTCCACCTGTCATCTGCGTCCGGCGGCTGCGGATCCGCGGGCGCGAACTTTATGTTCCTGGCACTGTTCTGTGACCCGCCGCGGTGGCTCAGTGGTTAGAGCGCTCGACTACTGATCCGGAGTTCCCGGGTTCGAACCCGACCGCCGCGGCTGCGTTTTTATGGAGGCAAAACGCTAAGGCGCCCGTGTGCTGTGCGATGTCAGTGCACGTTAAAGATCCCCAGGTGGTCAAAATTATTCCGGAGCCCTCCACTACGGCACCTCTTCCTTCCTTTCTTCTTTCACTCCCTCCCTTGTACTTTCCCTTGTGGCGCGGTTCAGGTGTCCAACGATATACGAGACATATACTGCGCCATTTCCTTTCCCCCAAAACCAATTATTATTATTATCACCGTTCTGTCTTCACCACATCGCGAGCTTGCATGCTACTATGTTCTCGACGTTGACGCTTTCTCTCCACTTCACTTAATAATTATAATGATCGGTTTTTTGGGGAAAGCAAATTGCGCATTGTCTGTTTCACACATCGGCCAACACCTGAACCGCGCCGTAAGAGAAAAGATAAAGGAGGGAGTGAAATAAGAAAGAGGTGCCGTAGTGGGAGGCTCCGGAATAATTTCGACCACCTGGGGATCTTTAACGTGCACTGGCATCTCACAGCACACGGGTGCCTTAGCGTTTCGCCTCCATCAAAATGTGGCCGCCGCGGTCGGGTTCGAACCCGGGAACTCCGGATCAGTAGTCGAGCGCCCTAACCAGGTCGCTCCGATACTGATTCGGAGTTCACTTGAGCGCAACTTTAAAACTAACGATTTCACCCTGACCTGTGACCTGCTTTGACAACCCTTCTACTGCCTTTCCCTCTTCTTTTTGGGGAAATAAGCGCTTTAACAACAACTCTAGACCTTGACGCAGTCTTTGCTTGAGCTATAGCGTCCACGGCAACATTGCTAATGTTATTCTGCCTGAGTCTGTTTGGGACGTTAAACCATCATCAACTAAACCTTCTGAACACTGCTTCAGCCGGCCCACCTTCTATGCACTGGTAGCGAACGACTGTGCGATGACACACTCGTAACCGCGGTACCGCGCACGCCCGTGACCTTGCGAGAAATTGGACGCCGAACATCGGGATACGGGCCCACGTTCTCCTACACTGCTAGTGCAGCAGTAATATAAAGAACTTGCTTTAGCACGGGTCCTTTGCTCGTTTTTGCCGCCTGTCTGCGTCCTGTGACGCCGGTGCAGCAGAGAGAGGAAATGTCGCCGTTGTGGAACGACAAGCCGCGCGCGGGAAGCGTGTCGCAAGAGGATATGGAGCAGCGCGACAACGTCAAACGCGCTTTGTCCACCTGCTTCTTCGAGCGCCGAGCGAAGGTGACGCCCCCTGGCGGAGAATCAATAAGGTCTTCGCGACGCCGCTCATATCCTCCCTCGCGGCTCAACTCAAACTGTCTGCCCTTCGCGACGGCGTGTTTGTCCCCTCGCGTTTCTAAACTCGCTTCACCTCCGCTGCGCCCTCTCGCGAGAGCGTGTGAGATGCCTCCGCGGCCAGTCGACAGGTTAGAGAAAATTTGATTTCATGGAGCAGGCGACGCGTTTTTTTTCGATTTTCTTTTACTTTCCTGCCATTCCTTTCTTTCCTGCTTCCCTCTTTTCTTCCTTTCTCTCGCCTCTCTTGATCCTCGCCTTGATCCATGGCTCGTATGTTGCAGGCTGTATGCGTGGACAGCTTCGTGTTTGCAGACAAATAATGCAGATATTCAGTGTCATACGTGTTGTGCGTCAAGCTTTAAAATAAAAATGTAGCCTCACGCTGCTGGATGATAACTTATCACTTGTGAATCGAGCAGGAGTATGCGTATAATTAGACTACGGCCCTAAATAATTGGCTAAAATCATTTTATGCAAGTTTCAAACAGTTGCACATGAGCCGGGAACTTCAACTAAAAGCTCGCACAGAGTCGAAGGAAAGCAAGAATCACGCGATTTCGAGACAGTGGGCGTTATCGTGAATAGTGTTTTTTTTAAAACTTTTCTGCGATCTGAAGCGGGTGCGCGACACACAGCAAGAACACGAGGTCAACCAAAGTTTCTTAAATTGCCGCAGTTCAGACACTCCCTATTTGAATCCGGGCATGACCTGTGGTTAGTTCTAACAGGTTATCATACGTAGGCAGTGCCGATAAGACAGGCAAGCAGCTTTGAGCAGCGCCTTCTGAATCGTTCCCCAACCGCAGCCATGTAGTATGGGATCGCATTGCAGAGTTGATGTGAATTCTGCAGGTGGCGGGGCTCTTTGTAAATCTGGAAGGTTTTCCCCAATCAGGGTCCCGGATTTTGATGTGTGAGTCTATGGTTAGTTACTAGACTCATGTGATCACACAACTTTGCCGCAAACTTAAGTGCGTCTATCACCGGCAGGTACAGAGGTGTTGGCTCGTTAAAGCGGGATAGTCAAAACTGGCATCACTTTCGCGCGAATTTGCTGATTTCGCGCGCTTTATGCAGATAAAGGAAGATACCTGTACAAAAACGCCAATGTGTAACGTATCTGTGTAACGTCAATGTGTAACGTAGCGTACGTCGTGTCTGCCCGATACAAAGGAAACAGCCATAAGCCTTCGTCATCATCAGCCAGAGTGAATCTATCGCACTCTATAGCATTTAGTTGTCATTTGTGTTTTCAATGCATTCTCAAAATTTTCGCTTTTATATCTGAGCGAATATCAGAGAAACTCCAATCATTCTTTTCCTTTGTGTTGCTCGTGATGATGCCACCGCTGTAATCAGCAAGCTGAGGATATGCATTCGTGGCTTCACTCTCGAAACAGCTGTGCTTAATGCTAGGACATCTGACTGCATTTCACAATGTACCCACAAACTGGTCTCTATTCTCTTAGTACGGTGAACATGTTCTTAAATAAAAATGGACAGCAGAATGATACTAACTTACGTGCTTACGAAAGCATGCAAACGAAGGGAAAAAAAACTAAGACTAACATGCTGGAGAACATGAAACGAACATGAAAAAAGAAGACGGAAGTTGAATTAAGGGAACGCTCTATGTAAACTGCATATTTTTAGTGCGTTTTTTCATAGTTTATTATGATGAAATTGTTTTATGCGAAACGTGTTGGGAGACACTTTCCACTTTCTTCCAGTGCATGTGTGTCAAGAAAAGTCAACCGAGAACGCCGTACGAAGAACAAAAAAAAAGTGGGAAAAGATCGCGGGAGGTGTTTGTTTCAGCCCCCAAAGCTCCAGTGTCTTTTTTTTTTTATTCCTCCAGACCTTCGACAGTGCGTTCGTTCGTTCACGCACTGTAAGGTTGTTTTCTCCTCACGCATACCAAATTCAAGCCACAAAACGAGCCCGTCGGGGTGCATGTCTTAGAGTAGCGTGCGAAAGCGTTGTGCGGGAATCTATGCATGGAAACAGTTTCAAATGCGACGCAAAATTCCGCCAAACAGATTCCAAAAAGAAGCTGAGGAACAGCTGAAGTATCCTGACTGTGAACAAGCGCTCATTCAGCGAAGAGGCTGGGCCATAAGTAGGTGCATCTTTTTACTGTTACTACACTAAACACAAACTCGCTGAAGGCAAATGTTACAAAAGGAACCAAACAACTCAATGCACGCTCAAGCCGGTGCATATGGCACCATTAGGTGGTGCGCTGCCTAGGCATCTTCCATCAACCACCATTAGCGCAGATTAGCATTTGTGCCACGACGCCGTTATCGGCGGAAAACTCTCCTCCTTGGCGAATAAGCAATCATAAATATACGGTATCAATAGCAAAAGAGGTGAAGCCTAAAAAGTGGTCGGTACTTGGGTACGGTACCCGTGGTGTTGTGCCCAGATCAATGCAAACGAGGGGAAGGAGTTGCCAGCCTGATGCGTCCGAAGCATCTGTCGCGGGTGGTGCACTTCAACAGGACTTGTCGGGCTAGTTGGTTGATCATAATGCAAAAAAGACGAACTGCGCAACAAGAACACGGACGAAAGGGAGGCGTTAGTGTTAGTGTGTGTCTGCCTCCCTTTCGTCCGTGTTCTTGTTGCGCAGTTCGTCTTTTTTGCATTATGATCAACCAACTAGCCCGACAAGTCCTGTTGAAACATCTTTCTAGTACCACGGGCTCTTTTCTATGTACCCAAACAAAAAAAAAAAACTGCGTTAGTGTGTGTCTGCCTCCCTTTCGTCCGTGTTCTTGTTGCGCAGTTCGTCTTTTTTGCATTACGGTGCACTTCAGTTCTAGCATTTGTATTTTGTTTTCGTCGCTGATTTCTTTCATTCCCTGTCTTCATCACTTTCTTTTTCTTACTCTCTTTCTTTATCTCGGTCGTTCTTTCTTTTCTCTAGCGGTTTCAGACAAGGACCCGTTAGCAAAATTCCTTTATTTTTTTTTTCCGGTTTCTTTTTTTTACAGCAGCGGAGCTGTAGACAGAATTCGTTCCAGAAAACGATTGTGGCGCTATCAAGGATCGGTCTGCTTGAAGGTGCCTGTAAAAAAAAGCATACTGTTAGCACACCTGCTATCACATTACTGTAAGTCTATTTAACACCTTGGTTGTCAAGCCTCCGAAGAAACATACATGTGATGACAGTACAGGCATAATATAAACTACAGTAAAGCGGAGTATAGGAATAGTGAAGTATTGAACGCCAAGAAATAAACAAACAAACAACTCAAATTGCGTCAAGAAAAACCATTTGCTTGCAGGAAACGCTTTTTGAGGAGAAAAAAAGTACAAATCAGTCAAGCTAGATTTGAAACTGTATAGTTACCTTCTGAAGCTTATGACTTGGGGTAACGGGTATGTTGCTTTACGTTTAAAATAAAATGTTATGTCGAAATTCAGGGTTCATGAAGGCATACAAACGTTCTTGCATATAAAACAATCGCTGATGAAAAGAAAAAAACGCGGAGTACCTCCAGTCACAATCCAAGTGGAAGTGACAGAATATAAATATATTTTCAAATGTAGAAACCTCCCCAAGACAGGAGGCGTAGCAGTAAATGTGTGTAAGTACTTATGTAAGTGCGGAAGTCCCATAATAGCGCTCTTAGAAAACAGTGCGTATTTACCGCAGTTCTACTCGCCCCAAGAGCTTCGTTTCCAGCGTTTTTCCATCTAATGAGCGTAATACAGCGCCCACCTTCTTTCTCCGGCACAGCAGACTTGAAGCAGCTGTCTCTTGCTTAGCACCAGTAAATAGGTGACGGAAGATAAGTCCCAAATGCGAAACGTAGCACAAAAGCCACACAGGCATGCCGGCACCGTCTAAGCTGAAACTTCGAGTTGTTAAGATCACAACCATAGCTAAATCTAGTAAAAAGACTGCGCGAAACGAACGTTCTTCTTCATTGGTCTCTGTGTATTCCTTACAAAAATTTCTTTAAACAACCTATAGCCAGTCCATAGACTTCTGCCTATAAAGTCTTAGACAAACCCTAGAAAACGGTCTATATGCAATACAAATCCTAGAGACAGTCTATAGACAATCTATAGATTTATGGACATACACTTCTAGTAGACTTTTGCCTATAGACTATATACTATGAATAGACTATGTCTGTCGACACAATCTATAGACTATGAATAGACAAAAAGAAATACTTATAGGATGGCAATAGGCCCTATAAGAAGTCTATAGACTGCCTATAGACTATTTTTGTAAGGGTAAAGGAGAGTAATAATAACCGTACACACGCATGATGGCGAAAATAAACACCGATTCATGAGAGCGCTGGAAGATGTGCTTGAACTTATGTAAGTATGCGCAAAATATATTGCGTTTAGTTCACCTCGTAAATAGGCTTGAGATTCACTTAGTAATTTCCGAATGCTTTCATTGCAAAACAACAAAGCAAGCAGATCGTTTAAGCACCGGTTCAAAATTAATGTGCTCTAAAGGAGTCCTTTAGGCATTAACGCAGAACGCCCTCTGTGGGCACGGGTCTGTCGTTTTGCAGTCTGCTTCCACCAGAAAGTTCGGACTGTTTTTCTAGCTAGATTTCTCGGAGGCGTGTTCGAATACCCTGCAAAATGGGCAGAGTCCGAATCACGCACGCTTCTTCGTTTGCGACGCAGGGCATATCTCCTCTCCACGCAGTTTTCGATCCGAGTTTTAACGGTTGGTATTGACTGCTTTTTTTTTTGTTAAATGTAAGGAAGAGATTCTACTACCTGTATCACAATCGCGCTCGGACATGTACTGCGTAAGAAACACTGCTTAACATCCAAAACGCCAAAATGAGGATCCTTGTCAACAAAATGCGCAAGAAACAGTTGGAGAAAGCCCCGCCGCGGTGGCTCAGTGGTTAGGGCGCTCGACTACTGATCCGGAGTTCCCGGGTTCGAACCCGACCGCGGCGGCTGCGTCTTTATGGAGGCAAAACGCTAAGGCGCCCGTGTGCTGTGCGATGTCAGTGCACGTTAAAGATCCCCAGGTGGTCGAAATTATTCCGGAGCCCTCCACTACGGCACCTCTCTCTTCCTTTCTTCTTTCACTCCCTCCCTTGTCCCTTCCCTTACGGCGCGGCTCAGGTGTCCAAAGATGTATGAGACAGATACTGCGCCATTTCCTTTCCCCCCCAAAAAACCAATTATTATTATTATTATTAACCGATATCCGGGTGCATCGAATGCATTGCATTCCACCCTCGTCTCGTGCTCGGTTATGCGAGAATGAGAGGCAGCAGGGAACAGAGCTGAGCGATGACGTCTGGCCACGGCGCGACATCATTAATGTCCCGGTAAAGAAGCGGCCAGCGGCGACCCCAGGTTCATTACGAGTGGCCGCACGGCGATTTATGGGCACGCGTCGCAGAGGTAAGCTTCGTAGCATGCGGCAGTAGGCTATTTGCAAGCGAGCTGCTGTCAGCGTGAAAGCTCGGCTAGCAGCGGAGAAGATTACATGGTAATCACGTACCAGCCGCCGCAACAGAGGATGCTGCTCAAGGTAGCTGGGGTGCCTGCGGTCATTTCCATGATACGCTAGCTGCGATTTCCGTCTTCGTTTTGAAGCAAACAGATTCATTACGCTAGGTAAAGCAGTCGTCGCGTAGGCCGGAGAATGACCTTGAACGACCTTCAGCCCAACCATGTTAGCCTTGTATGACCATGTGTTGTACAGTTATGGTGTCCGACCCTTGACCCCTGACCTTGACCCATGACCTTTAGTTGGACTTTGACCTTTGATATTGGGCGACTTTTGGGTTGACCTTTGACCTCAAGAGCATCCGATGGGGTGATGTGAAGGCGCGTGACGACATCCGATGGGGGTGTCGTGTAAGACCATGTGATACCACGTCATAGCCACGTGGTCGTGTGGGTACGTGCTTGCTTTTTGCTCAATTCCAAGGTTAGCCACGTTAAGCCACTGCCATATTTTTAACTCGCCTATTATAGCATATACTCTTGAGACCAGCTGGTTTCTTAAAGCAAGTAGCTGTAAAGCACACTGCCGTGTGATTGAAAACCTGCCTCTGCGGCTGCATTACGCTATAAGATAAGTGCACCAGTCACCCATAAGCTGTGCGACGTCAGCGGTCCGCGGACGTAGAAGCCCCACGTGGTCCAAATTCATCCGGAGCCCTCTACTGGCGCGACTCTTTCTATCTCTCTCCATTCAGTTCCTGTTTTGTCCCCTTCTTTGCTGCGCGTTTCGGGAGTTCATTCTATTGAGATCGCTACGTTGTTTTTGCACGTAATATATGCAGTATATGCGTAATATATACAGGCACGGATGCAGCTGCAATATGTGTCTGCAAAAATTCACGGGCGCTCAATGCGGTTGATGCAGAGGGAATGTGTTACCATGTGGGCTCAGATTCTATGGGCGCAGTGACTCGTGGCTTCCGCTTTACGCAGTGACGTAATCTAGCATGTGCGCCACAGAAATTCGGTGCGCTCTCTGCACGTCTGCGCAAATTAGTGCCAGAGTGCAAGAGGATGGCAGTCAAACACGCGAAGAGAAAAGCTGCTTGGCGTGCCTTACAATTCTTTCTAATAATTTGTGGTATTTTCCAATATATTTGCGTGAGATGTACAGGTTGATCAAGCGCTTGATCAAACCAACTTTCTGTTGGTGCCACGTGCGTGAAAGTGCCGACGTTCGAAACAATTAGAGGTTTCCCTCGAAAAGAACGGGTCATATGCTACGCACGTACAATGATGATGAAGTGATGTCAGTTGGGCCATTACAGGAACAGCACGCTACAGCTCAACTTTATGACGTTTCCACAACGAAATGTATGTGTCTTAGGGAGCGTACTACGCGATAACTCTCTCCCACGTTGCTTTAGTGTAGAGGTTGGAGCGCAGGACGTATAATTATTTGTCAAGGGTGAGTGTAAAGCGAGATGACATTTGTCACGGCAAGCACAGCCTTCACTGGGTCTGAATTGTTTTGTACTATCCTTGATGCCGCTTATTTCAACTGAGCGTATATACATTAGAAAGTTAAAGGAAAAAAAAAGACGTGGCTCTCGAGCCGTGACTAAGAAGAACGTACCTTGACAATGCGCAAATGTGCAACCAAAGCGGGCGTTCCGGGACCTCCTGGGAATATCAATGCCCAACATTTGTCGTTCCCTGTTTCACGTTTTCTGGCGCTTGCCACTTCTATCTTCAGCACACGTCAGCAGCTGGAGACGGGTGGATATCAATCTGTTTGCAACACTTTGTCGCCTATTCTTTTCCACATTAGCTCGGATATACCAAAATATTGTTTCTGTGCAACGTCTTTGTGTCCTGTCTGAATTAACCTGGACAGCCGGGCAAAATGTCTTCCTGGCAAACATTACTACCCACTGGTCTAAATGGGACGGCTCAGATCGAGTTCTCCTGACTTTGCAACACGGTCGCTGCTGTAGGCCGTGATTGCTACTTCACCTGATGCTTAGTTACCTAGAGATGTTGGTAATTAAGGCTGAGAGAATTCCACGGCGAAAGGATGCTAGAGTGAATGTCTTCCTATGCCCTGTCTCCACGCTGTATCCTTGAAAAGATCTTGAATCAGCTAGCGAAGCTCTTAACTGTTGCAAGTACATGCATTTACTGCCCAGGGCTCTGTTTTGGGTTTCACAGCCGCGGTTCCCTGCTTTCAGTTTCAATACGGTGCCAAATTGGGGGTTCAAGAAAAGTGTCAAAGGTTCCCGCAATCATCGTGAAGAAAAAGAGAACGTTATTCAAGGGAATAATCGAGCGATGACAAAATTGAACTTAAGAAAGCTATGCCTGGTTATTTTAACCGTACGAAGCGGAAACGCAAGTGCGAGAAAAGTGCGCCTTTGATGAAGTTCTTGCGGTTTTTGGTTTTCTTCACCTTTGGAGACGTTATGTAAATTACAGGAAGAGAGAAAATCCACGCAATTTTTTGCGTTCTAGATTGCTCAACGTCTAATGCAATCTGGGCAAGTGCAGCTTTTAAAATCTTAAACGGCTTTGTATTCTTTTTTTATTATGATACAGGAAGATAGGAAGAAGGAAGGATAAGATCGCGGCAGAAAGAACATTTAGACTCTCCACTACGAGAGCGATGTAGAGAAAATTCTTCTGATGAGCTAGAAGCTACGGAAAGAGGTCAGAAACCAGACGGCGGAGTGCTTTGTGTTTCGATATCGCTAGACCTCTTTACAAAAGTGGTGGTTCAAGATGCTTCGACTTGCGCACAACGCCCGAGAGGCCCTACTTGATGCCCTGTTTTACTACGCCGTTGTTACCTTTCTTCCAGTTTTTTAAAACTTGTTTGTACTTTATTACATGGCCTTTGCCTTTGTGGCCTCTGCATTTTTTCTTTTCTATGCCTCTTTACTGTAAAGCATCACTTATGACCCGAATTTCAAGCATTTGATTTTCATTTGCATTACGCCTGCTTCCTGTCGATGTCCGATATTGTTTACCTTAAAACGTAGAAGAAAAAGCATTCAATCGCTTGTTTCTTGCTCGTCCGTATCGAATGCTTTCATCCGTTCCGCCTGTCCACGCCCAGCTCCCTCTCAAGCATGTTTTTTGTACCATTTGAACCTCGACTAACATGCCACCGAATACCTTTCTTTGAGAAGTATTGCCTCTGTATCATCAGCACATTACAGTTGCACACCATATACTTAAGACGCATTACAACACTTTGGTTCATTTAGGTCTCCAACAGGATGATGCGCTGTCGTCAGATGATATTGCGCTTTGGGTGCAAGCAGCCTCAGTTTGACAGAGAAAGATCTACTCAGTAGTTGGCCACCCGTTAGCTAGCCCATGGAGAAATTGTTATAAAGGCTGCAAAAAGCCATATGTCTTTGATTGACTGGTGAAAGAATAACTCTTAATTACTTCCCGGATCATACTGCCTCCGGAAGTTTGCACTGTAGGGCATTGCTTGCTGCAGACATATTATGTTGTACGTGTATTCGGCTGTGCCTAGCGTCGTAAGATACTGCTCTGGAAGCTCAAAAAAGGTGGCTAAGTTGTTTGATTATTCACTCCGAAAACTTTAACCCTGTAGTGAAGAAATACAAATTGGTGAACAGGTTATACACAAGGTAAAAAAAATACGAAGTCCAAATCGCTCTTTTCAAGTTGCATACGCGAGTATGCAGAGTGTTTTCACGGTATTCCACTACCCTGAAATCGCACAGAGTATTGTCCGCAGATTAGATTTGTGGTTTAGAATCGTAAGTACGTGCGCCTTGGATAATGAATTTTGCAAAACATGAAAACTAAGCACGAGTGTTCGTTAACAGGGCTTCATCATTCGTTAAAGAAGGACGTCGGTCCAGACAGGGCCCAGCCATCTATAGTGTGCCACGGCACATGGAAACACGCACGTGCCATGCTTTAGTTTACCGTAATGAAGATACTTAAACGTAGTTAAAGAAATGCCTAAAGGTTACATACCGAAATATACAAACTTAATTACAAAACCATGACTCGAGAAATGTAGAAATGCATAAACATACAGGCGAAGAGACCAACAAGCACAGCAAATAAAAAAGAAAAAAATCATTGAGCGAATAGCTAGGTAAACGATTAAGTAAGCAAACATATAAATAAAAATAAATATCAAAGCAAAACAGGAAGGCATGTAACAGGGATGCGTAATTAAATAGGAATGTATATGGCCCTTTTTATAAGGAACGAAAGAAAGACAAAAAAAAAGGAAGCACCTTGTTCAGAATATTGAAGCAAGCACTTTGCGACTGCACAACACCGCTGTCTCTCTCCTGTCCCGTATTTGGGTCCTGTTCCGTCGATTGATATTGCGTGAGCAAAGGAAAATGAAATGAAAAAAAAACTTCAACCGTCTTCAGAGCTTTAAAAAAGGTATAACTAAAATTGAGGTCGTGCTTTCGGTTATCCGGCGGGGCGCATTAGAAACAGACGGTCCGAATAGCCGACTACAGCCCCTCTCAATTTCAAAGGGAAAATAGCCTCTTATGCTTCTCCGTCCACGTCTTTACGGCACAGAGGAAGAAAAAAACAGGAGTGAGTGAATGCTGCGCAGAATAATGGTGGCCTCGAAAATTGCTTTCTATTGCAAGCGCCAGTTATGATACTCAGGCAAGGAAAATTGGTTTTGAGGAAAGCAAAGACGCAGTAATTGTCTCACATCTCAGTGGACACCTCAACTGCGCCGCAAGAAAACGGAAGGAGGTGGGAAAGAAGGAGAGAAGGAAGGGAAGAAAGTACCGTGCTGGAGGTCTCCGGAATGATTTCGACCACTTGCGGATCATTAACGTGCACTGACATCGCACAGCACGCGGGCAGGCTTTAATGCGAAAGCATTGTTGGTCTCATTACGAGATAAGCCGGTGTATGTGTGCTAGTGTGTGTGTTCGTGAATACTCGCAGATGCCAAGAAAATCCCAGCGAAGCCAAGATATGATTAAGGGGACATCACCAAGCGGCCGTATTGCGCACACAACAAGCCGAGCGCCGCCACTCCAGACAATCCTATTCGTTCGTTGGTCTATATATATACTTGCCACTGGCCGACCTCCATGTGGCGCCATTCATGTGGCGACATTCGCACCTAATGTGACGCAATCGTTTGTCGTACAGCGTTCCGGCTGGTGTCGTACGATTTCTCGTTGCATATTGATTACAAATGCTAATCAAGCTTCAGTCTACCTAGCGGCAGAGATTCGACATATATCCTGGGGATGAGCCGCTGGATCTCGAGGCGAAAATCGAGTGGCAGGGGCATAAAGGTAAAGAGTAGGGATTGATCGGACTGTTGGTTTTGTTTTGCCTCACTCGGTTGGTTAACGCTAGAGCTGAGGCGCTCGCCCCTTTTTTCTCCTCCAGTCTTTCATGAACCGGCGCCCACGTGACCTGATGGCATTCTTCCTGCTTCGGGCACATGATCTGAGTTTCCAACAGCAGTGTTCGCCCGTTGGTAAAGTTCCGACAGACCTGTTGCGAGTCGGTGACATGAAATTTCCTGCCCACCCTGTTGTCGTGCTTGATGGCTAACGCTGCGGATATGGTTTCAGCCGCAGCTGGGCTCTCTGCCCTGACGGAGGCCGCGAGAGAGAGGCGTCGTAGTGGAGGACTTCGGAATAATTTCGACCTCCTGGGGTCCTAATTGACGTGCACCGACTTCGATTTTGAGAAAACTAAAGGCGGAGTAACTGTCTCACTTTTCGGTGGGCACCTCAACCGCGTCTTGAGGGAAGGAATAGAGGAGGGAGTGAAAGGAGAAATAATTTCGACCACATGTGGTTCTACAACATGCATTGACATTGAACAGCACAAGTGATCGTTTGCATTTCGCATCCTTCAAAATGGGCTGCCGTGACCGAGTTTCGATCTCGTGACCATCAACTTAGCGACCGAAAGCGCCAGCTACAAAGCCACTGTGGCCAGTGCTAGAGAAGTGTCTTACCATTCAGCTCGCGGTTTCGTGTAGTGCTAGCCATGGGAGTAAGCTTTTTCGTGGCTTCAGGATTACGAAAACTTTTGCAGGTACCTGCAGACTTATGCTCATTTCTAAACTTTACGTATTCTTTTGGACTTGGCGGGCTTCACGAGTGAGGTATTGGTTGCGAGGTTGGCTATACAAAAAAAAAATCTTGAAAACACAAATGCGCGATACATAGAAAACATCATGTAGAAAAAAGTCCATGGTAGACATATTGGGCAGATGGTTCTTGACAATCGCAAAGTGAACGAGGCTTTCCTCTCCCTTGGTCACTTTGTATGTAGAGAAAAGGCACTTACAATTCAGCTTTCTGCATGTCACGCCTAAGTAGAATTCTCCCCATGTTTTTTTTTCTTTCAGTGATAGCGTACCGTTTAATTTGGAAGTTAGTAACCAACATCGTCGCAGGTCAGTTGGTTAGATTTCATCTACGAGCCGATCACGAAGTGTAAGTCTATCGTTATGCATTATGGAAGCAAGAATTCGGTGACATTTTTTTTACCCTTGCATTGTGTAGTACACACTACGCGAGAGTACCTTGCGGCGAGTCTACCCTGATTAACTCATTGCAGTTGGTTCGCTGATATATGTACTTTGGTGTTTAGAGAATGAGCATGAATAAAGCAACGCTGTTACTGTTCATATCTTTATCTTCGTAAAAACGCCATGGGCGCACTTTTTCATTCAGTGTGGTCGGCGAAAGAGACCGCAAATTGTGCATGGCAAAAAACAAAACAAAACGAAGGAGCAAGGCAAAAGACACAAAGTAAAAGAATAAGTGATCAGTTAGAGCTTAAGTGAAAAATTTCATTCAGGAATATTGTTAGGATAATCCAAGCCTTCATTTCTTCTTCTGTCAGCGCTTCGGATCCCGTCTTCAGAGGTACCTTTACGTTTCCTGTGCATGTTCAGAAACACGCGGACTGTAATTGCGAAGCGCAATTACCCTCGGGGAATGAAGAGTAGCTGTGTCTGCAAGAAGGTCCTTCCTGATACACTCCACAGGCAATTGTGCTTTTCGTGTTGGTAGTTTGCTACCTGAGTAGGGAGCTGCGTCAGCAGCCATTTACTTTCCCTTCAGGTGCAATGAAGAAACAGCGGTGAAGTCACATACGGGCGCTGGATATGATTTCGCTTTTACTTCACACTGACATCGCACAGCACACGGGCGCCTTTGCGTTTCGCCTCCATCGAAACGCGGCCGCCGCGGTCGGGTTCTATCCCGGCTATAATAATAATAATAATTGGTTTTTGGGGAAAGGAAATGGCGCAATATCTGTCTCATATATCGTTGGACATCCGAACCGCGCCGTAAGTAAAGGGATAAGGAAGGGAGTGAAAGAAGAGAGGGGCCGTAGTGGAGGGCTCAGGAATAATTTCGACCACCTGGGGATCTTTAACGTGCACTGACATCGCACAGCACACGGGCGCCTTGGCGTTTTGCCTCCATAAAAACGCAGCCGCCGTGGTCCGGTTCGAACCCGGGAACTCCGGAGCAGTAGTCGAGCGCCCTAACCACTGAGCCACCGCGGCGGGTTGTTTTTATAGATCCCCAGGTTGTCGAAATTATTCTGGAGCCCTCCACTAGGTCATCTCTTTCGCTCTTTCTTCTTTCACTCCCACCCCCCTCCCTTCCGACGCGGTTCGGGTGTCCACCGAGATATGTGAGACAGTTACTGCGCAATCTCGTTTCCTCAAAAACGAACTTATAATTTCCCCTCTTTATTTATTTATTTAGCAAATACTGCCGGCCTGTGTTACAGGCCTTAGGCAGGAGTGGGGTACAAACATATTGATAAAAATGACAAGTACATTGCAAAAGAAGCAGATAGCGAACAGAGCAAAAACCAGTACATACAATATAAAATCGATTACAAAGACATAGAACATATGATGACATCGATCCTGGCAGCAAACGAAGGCATCGGACTTGGCCCAAAACAAGGATACATAAGAGCCCTATACATCCTTCAGGGCTTGTAAAAATAAATTCACCGATTCGCAATTGACAACATCAGCAGGTAAACAATTCCACTTAATGATAGTATGGGGAAAGAACGAATACTTAAATACATTAGGTTTGCATGAAAACGCGGCAACTTTCTTAGTATGGTAAGAGCGTGTAGGGTGTCGAGTTGTGTGCTCAACTAAAATTCCTTCCTCTATTGTTAGTTTATTGTGATAATACAAGTAGAAAAACTTTAATTTTTCTCGATGACGACGCATGGCCAGGTGTTCAAGTCCTGCGGTTTGCAGTAGGGTTGTTGGGGAAATATTCCAACTGTAACAATTAAAGATAAATCTAGCAGCTTTGCGTTTGACATTTTCTATTTTAAGTTTTTTACTTTCGGTCCAGGGATAATAACAATTTGTTTTTTGGGGAAACGAAATGGCGCAGTATCTGTCTCATATATCGTTGGACACCTGAACCGCGCCATAAGGGAAGGGATAAAGGAGGGGGTGAAAGAAGAAAGGAAGAATGAGGTCCCGTAGTGGAGGGCTCCGGTAATAATTTCGACCACCTGGGGATCTTTAACGTGCACTGACATCGCACAGCACACGGGCGCCTTAGCCCGTGTGCTGCGGTCCAGGGATCCCACACTGCCGCAGCATATTCCAACATTGGCCGAACAAATGTTTTGTAAGCTAAAAGCTTTATTTCTTGTGTGGATTGTGCGAGCGTTCTTCTCAAGTAGTGCAGTTGTCTTAGAGCTTTTTTTCTATATACGATATGTGCTCGTTCCATTGAAGGTCTGAGACTATCTGAATTCCTAAGTATTTAAAAGCGTTGACAACTAAGAGGGGCTCATTGGCTAAGCGGTATGTAAAACTAAAAGGATTCTTTTTACGTGTCACAGTCATCGCTACTGTCTTGTTGGAATTCAGTCATTTGCCACGTGGAGCACCATTTTTCTACTGCAGACAGTAAAATCAATATTTCACCATCGTTTGCCAGTTCGTACGAAAGACGCGGTCTCCGCACTTGGAAGTTTAGCAGGTGACGATGTTAAAAGAAATAAACAAATATATAAATAAAAAACAAGTAAATAAATATTCGAACCTTGCGCGAGCTCAGGGCGAAAGGGACGAATTCGTTTGCGTCCTCAGAGACGACGGCGGTTCTGAGCAAAGCAAAACTCCCGCATGCCATGCGACCGTTGCTGGTATTATCTGATCTTTTACGCGCACCCACCTCGTAAGCGCACATGAGTGAAAGCGAGCGCCAAAACTTTGGTGGCTTTTCGTCTCCGGAGGAAAAGGCGAAAAGAAGTGTCGGAGGGAGGAAGTGTCCCAGGACGCTTACTTCCGGGTTGGTGCTCTGCCTCGTTCTGTGGCTGCCTGCCACCTCGCTTTCTCGCCTTATCTGCGGCCATCTTTGCACAACAGACGGGAGGCAGCCAACTGCGCAGCACGGCTGCTGGGCGTGCATCCCTGCCTAGACCGCTGCAGTTGCGAACATCAACGAATGGGTGCGAAGCCTCAACATGCAAATGCTTGCTCCATCTTCTTGGTTAGTTAACTCCCCCCCCCCTTTCTGCGTACTTGTCTCTCTTCCCCCCAATCTTTCTCACTTATTTATACTTTGAAGCCTTTTACCTTACTCGTCAGGTTAAGAAAGAATGTGAGCTCTCACGTGCAACAGAAGAGAAGTAAGACTGCTTAAGGCTGATGCCAGAAATTCATTAATGAAGAAGGCTACAAGAAACTAGAAAACGGTCAACTTTAGAAATCGGGCAACTGCACCTTGTGAGTGAAAGTGTGAGGAACGCCTCGATTTTTTTTGTTTTGTCTATTATAAATTTAGAGTGCTGAGAAGATCGAAACGTGAATGTTTGGGCGTCTGAGGAAGCAGTCACGTATCCGCAACTTATGAATTGCCATAGGCACACGTACTGGCTGTTAAATAGATCCCATATAGAGGCCCTGAGGGCATTGAAACTGGGAAATGTAAATTACCGTTACGTATCTTTAGGCGACCGTAGTAATTGAAGTGCTCTGCAGAGTGCCGCGCTTACCTTGCTGCTATTGATTGTTGTGCACGCGTTGCGTGATGCAAGGAGTTGCCTCCTTCGCAACTTAGAAGTCACTACAGCTGATCTAGACACAAAGACCAAAATATTCATCAAGTTGCAGCATTTAAACTTCTCACAGGCTCGCATTTTAAGCCTATAAAATGACTTATGTCTATTTCCTGTGGATTCATATTACTTGTCGCTCACTCATAAGAGAGAGGGTCCAGTGCAAGATCGCGTGCAAGGAATAGCTTCAGCTAATGACCTGGAAACTTCAGCGAAAATGTACGTCGGCTGCTTTATGCGTACTTTTAATGCGTGCGAAACATTTACAATGGTAGGCCGAAATAAAGAAAGATAAAAGGAAAGAAAACTAAAGGAAAATGCAGGCTTCACGCCCTGCCGACAATGGCTGTCCAAACGTCCAGACCAGGTCGATCGTACGTCGAGCGTCGTTCGATAAGGCGGCACCACGCTGACTGCCCCGACACTGGACTTTCTCATTCCCAACCTTGTCATAATTTTTTTCATCGTGGTTTTTTTGCCGGCTCCTTCCACGTGCCCACTTTTTCGCTCATTTCCTTCCCGCCGGCGTCAATAATCTGAGCGATGTTGTCCCGCCTGCTTGCGCCATGCACTCGATGGCCCTCGACTCGGAATGCTCTTCTGCCCCACACCGCATGCGAGCTTCGATGTCCTCGCCAACAAAACAACAGAGACAGCCCCACAAAGAGAGTGCATTGATCTAAGCGCGTTATGCAAGCACCCTGAATCACGAACAAAATTCCTATATTGCTGCCGATCTGGTACAGCGCACTCCACCCTGTTTGGTATAAAGCGAGCGATATTGTTTGTTCTTTAAGTCACGAAAGGCTTATGTGCATGCCTACTTATTTGTCTGCTTTGCGCACGTTCCATGAAGCGTGTACCACGTAAACCAATATCCGATTTCTGTGCCCCTCTTCCTTGAATAACAAAACAGAAGCAGAGACTAGAAGATTTTTTTTATGTTGCGCTTTGCCCAGAAGAAAGCCCACCTGATAAGCGGGTGGCAGGTTAATTACAATGATTTGTGCAGAGTGGTTTTGAAGCCGAAACTAAAAGGTTTCCCTTGAGTAGGACGAATATCCTACCAGAGGTGTACGCCACATGCGTCAAACTGTCGACGATAGTTGCAAGTTCTGAAATCTTGCTCGCGGTTCACGGGAATTTCCTCTACTCGGCACTTCTGCTGCTACTTGGTTATCTTCATTTTTTTTTGTCTGGTTCAAAGCCGTTTTGAGTCGGAAGTTTTTATTTCCGCTCCATGCATACCACGGGAGAGGCTCTCGCTCCAGCGATAAGCATCACTTGTAGTTACCCTATTGAAAAATGTATATAGGTTTGAACGGGTCAGCAAATAGGATTATGGCACATTTGGTTTGACTTTATAGGATGGACGTCCCAAAGCAGCTCAGTCTATGAGAGACGCCGTAGTGGAGGGCTCCGGATAATTTCGACCCTCTGGGGTTCTCAACGGGCACTAACATTGCACAGCACACGGATTTTTCGCATTTTTCCTCCACCGAACTGGTACCATAGTGGGCGGGTTCGAACCCACGACTTGCATGCACTGTGTGATATAAGTGCACTGTAATTAACCACGGGTAATGGTAGTTTTATGGAGCTCTCCACTAAGGAGTCACTCAAAGGCTGAATCGCTTTGGAAGCTTCCTCCTATAATGTTAAACGAAATGTGCCATAATCCTATTTGTCTCCTATTCAAACCTGTACGCATTTTTCAATAGGGTAGGATAGGCACTACATACACTGCATGGAGTGATAAGCACTGCGTTCGTATATCAGCGTCATAGCGGGTTCCCAACAAGATCAAATATACGAGTACTCTAGTGAGAAGATAGAAACGCTTTGCGTGACCCAAAAGATAGAGTCAAACCCAGTTAGACGTAGCACCTCTCGCAACACTGGTTGTTGCGATTGCGATTAAATCGTTATCGGCTGATCGTGGCATGCATGTATCCGCAGTCGCAACAGCACTTCCAGAAGAACGAAGCACCGGAACAAATCGAACCATTGGTGTCCACATACCTGCCCAAAGGACGGTCTTAATGCGCGTGTGCCGCCATGGCTACTGACTCTTATTTGGTCGCGTCCCTAATGAAGTTCTTCGCGCCATCACACCACGGCTGTGGTTACAGCTTCGGAATGTCTCCCCTGGCGTTCCGTCTCACGAAAGCAACTGACATTCCTAGGCAGCAAATCAGCCGCCGCGCACTCTGGCGTTCGCACGTTCCAGGGCGCAAGTGAGAAAGCATGACAGAGTTTCCCAACAGAACGTAAAGAGCACTGCGGTCGTTTGACACGGGCTTCGCATTCTTCTAAATAACAAAGGAGAGGTGTCATGCGAAACTTATACTTTTTATTGCTTATCACCTTCCCATTTCTACCGTTGCGCCCCCCCCCCCTCTTTTTGTGTTCTCTTTACTATCTTGAAGTCGAGAGTGTGACGGAATCCCGTCTGGCCGGGGGGATACATTTCAAAACAAAGAGACGCCGACCAGTAAAACGAAAAAATTGTATTGACGTTTCGGCGCCCAGAACGGGGGCCTTGTTCACAATGGAAACACACCAAGAGGGTTCGTCTTTTTAAAAGCTATAGTAATCGCCGTAAAGATCGCGCGTAAATCGGGTTAAGATTGCCCTCGTTACGATTAAGCGTGTGAGCCGTTGTCTGTATCACCAGGGACTCGAGATGAAGCCGTGATGTTGTCAGTTTCTCTTTTTCGATGATTCTTGCTTTTTCCCAATCTATTCTGTGATTTGCCGTCACCGCGTGCTCTGCCAAGGCGTTATTGCGGGTATCTTCTTTCTGCACATCACGAGCATGTTGTTGTAGGCGCTTCTTGTAACTTCCGGTTTCGCCGATGTAAACACCGTTGCAATCTGCACAAGGGATGGCGTAGACAACTCCTGGGAACTTCTCTTTTGGCAACTGATCTTTGACGTTCATCAGTTGTTGTCGCATTTTCTTGACAGGGACATGGGCAACTTGCACGTCATACTCTCGTAATACACGGGCGAGGCACTCACTTGTTTTCGGCACATAAGGAATGGCCGCACGTTTTTTGGGCGGAAGAGGGGCGTCCGGATGACGAGGCCGTGACAGCCGTCGTTCTGTGGACCTGATGAAATGGCTTGGGTAACCACAGCTAGTGAGATCTTTTCGTACCCTTGACGCGTCCGCAGCGGCGTCAGTGGTGTTTGTGCATATCTTCTTGGCCCGCTGCATTAAACTGCTCACAACGGCTCTTTTTTGGGCGGCAGGATGGACGGAACTGAAATGTAGGTAGCGGCCTGTATGTGTAGCCTTTCTATACACGCTAAACGACAACTTCTGGCCTTTCCTTGAGACGAGGACGTCCAGAAAAGGCAGACTGCCGTCCACCTCTTCTTCCAACGTAAACTGAATGGCGTCTTCCTGGCTGTTCAGGTGTGTCAGAAACTGGCTCACCGCGTCCTTGTGCAGAATGCAAAAGCAGTCGTCGATGTAACGGAAGAAGACCTTGGGGGCAGGGTGAAAGGAGGTTAACGCGCGTCGCTCCAATGACTCCATGGTGAGGTTAGCGGCCGTCACCGAAACAGAAGCACCCATGGGGGTCCCATGGACTTGCTTGTAGTAGTTTCCCCTAAAAACAAAGTAGGTATTGCTCAGGCAGAAAGCAAGCAGCCGGCGCAGGTCCCGTGCTTCTATCGGCGATCTTTCCGGTAGAGAGGCATCGCTATCGAGCGCAGCGGTGCATACGTCGACAGCAAGGTCAGTCGGTACACTCGTGAACAGGGACTTCACGTCGAAAGACACCATCAATTCACTGTCTTCGATCAGGGTGTTGCGGGTCTTCTCAACAAAGTCGTATGAGTTGCGAACGTGGCAAGTCCCATGGCCAACAAGCGGGGAAAGAACACGGTGCAAGAATTTGGAGAGGCTGTGCAGAGGGGAGCGGGTAAAATCCACGATAGGTCGCATTGAAACTCCTGGTTTATGTATCTTTGGCAAGCCATAAAACGCTGGCGCGGAACCATTGTGGCATAGTAACGTCATAGTGGCATAGTGGCATACGTCGGCGAGAAGCTTCTGTAGTTCCCTCTCCAACTTGAGTGTAGGGTCCTTCTTGAGGCGGACGTACGTGTCACCGTCTTCCAGGAGAGACAGTATCTTGCGGTCATAGTCAGACTTGTCCAAAAGGACTGTCGCGTTGCCTTTGTCTGCTGGCAAAATTACAATATCTTTGTTGTCACGGAGGCTCTTCATAGCGGATTGTTCCTCGCGAGACAAAGCAGAACGGGAAGGCCCGCGATGAATGGCGTTGAGAACGCCCACCACCCGTGTGCGGGCCTCTTCGCGGCGAGTGTTCTCAACTTGGCTGATCGCATTTTCCACAGCGCATACCAACTTCTTCCTATTCGGTGCAGCTCCTAGGCTGAAATTCAACCCCAAATTCAGAACAGCCTCTTCAGCTCGGTTGGGCTTATACGATGAAAGGTTATGCACAGCGGGTTTTGAAATCATCGTCTGCCCTCTCTGGTGCTCGGATAGGAGCCTGCCTAACTTATTGTCATGAGCACGCTCACCTTTCTGGCGTTGACGTTCCATCTTCTGATTTGCGTGCAACTGAATGCTGGTGAACTCATTAGGAGATTGGTGTTCTAGACGACGACGAGCAAAAAACGCTTCGTTCTCCAGTGCGCGGATTTTTCCTTTGCAGTCCAAGATTCTTGCTTGCAGGAGCTGACGTTCCGCTTTGCCAACCACACTGAGCCCAAAAGGCGTCGACACCGGTCTGTTGAGACGCAAGGAGCGGGGAACCAAGGCGCGGGCTTTGCATGTTAGAGTAAAATTCAGGTGAGCCTTGAATGAGGCAATACGGCAGTTGAGGCCAACATACTGACGAATCTTGGTGATGATTCCTTGGCCATGGGCCTGGCGAAGGTTGATGAAGTCGAGAGTGTGACGGAATCCCGTCTGGCCGGGGGGATACATTTCAAAACAAAGAGACGCCGACCAGTAAAACGAAAAAATTGTATTGACGTTTCGGTGACGGCCGCTAACCTCACCATGGAGTCATTGGAGCGACGCGCGTTAACCTCCTTTCACCCTGCCCCCAAGGTCTTCTTCCGTTACATCGACGACTGCTTTTGCATTCTGCACAAGGACGCGGTGAGCCAGTTTCTGACACACCTGAACAGCCAGGAAGACGCCATTCAGTTTACGTTGGAAGAAGAGGTGGACGGCAGTCTGCCTTTTCTGGACGTCCTCGTCTCAAGGAAAGGCCAGAAGTTGTCGTTTAGCGTGTATAGAAAGGCTACACATACAGGCCGCTACCTACATTTCAGTTCCGTCCATCCTGCCGCCCAAAAAAGAGCCGTTGTGAGCAGTTTAATGCAGCGGGCCAAGAAGATATGCACAAACACCACTGACGCCGCTGCGGACGCGTCAAGGGTACGAAAAGATCTCACTAGCTGTGGTTACCCAAGCCATTTCATCAGGTCCACAGAACGACGGCTGTCACGGCCTCGTCATCCGGACGCCCCTCTTCCGCCCAAAAAACGTGCGGCCATTCCTTATGTGCCGAAAACAAGTGAGTGCCTCGCCCGTGTATTACGAGAGTATGACGTGCAAGTTGCCCATGTCCCTGTCAAGAAAATGCGACAACAACTGATGAACGTCAAAGATCAGTTGCCAAAAGAGAAGTTCCCAGGAGTTGTCTACGCCATCCCTTGTGCAGATTGCAACGGTGTTTACATCGGCGAAACCGGAAGTTACAAGAAGCGCCTACAACAACATGCTCGTGATGTGCAGAAAGAAGATACCCGCAATAACGCCTTGGCAGAGCACGCGGTGACGGCAAATCACAGAATAGATTGGGAAAAAGCAAGAATCATCGAAAAAGAGAAACTGACAACATCACGGCTTCATCTCGAGTCCCTGGTGATACAGACAACGGCTCACACGCTTAATCGTAACGAGGGCAATCTTAACCCGATTTACGCGCGATCTTTACGGCGATTACTATAGCTTTTAAAAAGACGAACCCTCTTGGTGTGTTTCCATTGTGAACAAGGCCCCCGTTCTGGGCGCCGAAACGTCAATACAATTTTTTCGTTTTACTGGTCGGCGTCTCTTTGTTTTGAAATCTTTACTATCTTCATTCTTCTACTGAAGGCTTGGAATTTCTGAACTGCTTCGCCGTATATTTTTGGACCGTACTTAGCGCAGACCAAATAAGGCGCATGCTCATGCAAACATTCGTGAATATATTGCTTTATAATTAGCGACTCTTGAACCGTTCCCGACAGGGCAATGCATCAATTGTAGGCGAGTTAGAGCTGTATGGTGTGGTGCAGATAGCTCGTGAGATCTGTTAGGTTAATCTGGATGCCTCCGATGTTTAGTCAACAAAATCCCCCCTCAGCTTCTGATGCGTCTTTAGGTAGTTGTTTTGAGTTCAAACAAAACGGTGGCGTTCGGAAAGCTCATGCATGTATCCGGCGCTTTATCGCCCTGATTAAAGCAGATAATATTCAGGCAATTGTGTCTGAAAAACAGCACTGGTGAAGGTTGTTGATACATTTCGTAATTACCGCAGGCTGCATGGAGAAACAAGCAGCGTTCGCTGACCCCCCATTTTTTCCCTCCCAAGGTGGTAAAAACTTTATTGATGGACCAAGTAAGGGAAGGCGTTAAGGGAGGTTTGGTTGGCTTGGTTCTTAATCCCGGTTGGCGGCCATCAGTCCATGACTTCTGGCGACCTTCTCCGCCCATTCCACCAGCCTCTTCTGTGAGGCCGGCTCTGAGCTAGAGACCGCGATCTCCCAACCTTCTAGGTCTGTGAGATTCCAGCGAGATGGTGGTTGGCGTTCTCAGCATATGAAGAGTATGTGTTCGAAGTTTGCTCTCGGAGCCCCACAAAGAGAGCATTCGGGCTTGAATTGACCCGGGTGTATTAGTGCCAGATAGGCCGTTGAAGAAAGCGTTCTGAACTTGAGTTGCCTCCATATAGTCTGTTGTTTCTTTGTGATGGTGTGGTGTGGTGGCGGATATTTGAGCCTTTCCTTTCTATAGTGTAGCGTGATTTCATTGTAGGTGATTAGTCTGTCCCGCGCGCAGTCCCTCTCGACTGTTTGGCCTGCTCGGCTGACGTACGCTCGAGCAGTAGAGTGCGCCTCCTCGTTTCATGGGTTGCCTGCGTGGGCTGGCACCCAAACTAGTTGAATTGGTCTGGGGTCGTGGGGTCTTGACTGAAGAATTTTGTAGGTGGCAGAATGGATCTGTTTCTTTCAAAAATTCTTGATTGCGGTTCTGGGTCTCATTATTCTCTCCCAAAGGCGTACCACATATTTCTGAAATAGGTAAATGAAGGTAGCGTTAGGTAAGCTACTTATTCTTAAAAAAATTGACTGCAGTTTGAGGAACGAGGTTCTGACACAAAACACCGGACAATTCGCAGCGCCCCAGCCACTCTCCACAGGCACTACGTATGGAAAGGGGGGGGGGGGGGGGGCACAACGTAATCATCGTTCGCGATCAGTCAGCGCATCGTCCGGCCCCGAGCTCTCGGTAGTTTCTTTCAGGGAAGCAGCTATACGCGTATGCACTCTGTGCGTTTGCCGTGAGATCAGTCGAGCGTCTTCGGCGTCCCCAAATGCCACAGTGCGCAGTTCGCCCGAACGCGCGCGCCTCACTGCTCCGCACCGTCGAACAGAAGGCTGTATCTGCTCCCCTCCTCCTCTCCCATCCCCCTCTCCCACACCTTTTCTTCCCCCTTCTCCTCTCTGCTGGGCTCAGAGGAAGCCTTCCTTCTTACTCGCTCCACTGCTGGCTAATTGCCAACGCCCACAGTCCGGCGCTTCCATCTTGAACCTGAAGCGTTCATTAATTAACAGCTGATCAGCATTCATTAGCTTCCATTCTGGGCCGACGATGATGCCACGCCTCCGTCTGACGCCGGGGCCCTTACACTCTCTTTGCGAGTCGCTTACTCGTCCAGGCGCTTCGCTCTGTCAGTTTGTCTTTACGGTCATTGTGTTCACTGTCCGTAATGGATTTGTTACCTCAAACGGCGTCTGCTTAACGGACGCCTTTTTTTGCATCCCGAAAAAATAAATATGATTTTTTAAAGTTTACAGTTTTGTACTTGCCGAAGTATGTATAATTAGTGGCAATTTTTAGTACGATAACATTTATTTGTTCGGCTATACCGATCCGCGCTTTCGATGGTTGTTTTTTCTAAAAAAGCTCGAATACACAATGGACGATTTCCTTTCACGGCGAATATATTTTTAGTTTCTAGGCCTGTGAGATAAGAATGTTTGCATGACGGTCTATAGTAAGCCCTTTTTTCCAGACTCCGCCGTAAGCATTAATACTGTTGTCTATAAACCGAGAGGATGCGGCGTAGAAGCGAAGCATCCATCGCAAGGTATTTCACGGAAGCGGATATCTAAGGGCAGTGAAACGGTTAAGTATCAGCGCGTAAGTACTGACAAGAGAAGAGAACGCTTTAGGATGCCTTTAAGTCGAGCGAAGAAATTCCACGTTTGTGCCTTAGCATACAAGCATGCAGGCGCGAGTATGAAATTATGAGTTTTGTTGAACCGGTGTTCTTCGTCGCCTAATCTGACATCCAATAAAAGTATTCTTTCTCTAAGCCGTCTTTTTTATGATTCTGCCTTAGGCGATCCTATCGGATGTTTTACTGCTTTTGGAGTTATTCTCTTCACTACTGATTTGGCGAATTGGCTTCGATTTAAATTTAAAACATTAGCTAGCTTTTAAAAATTGCATTAAACCAAATTGTTATTTCTAATATGCGCAGAGCTAATGGCCATTCTTTAGCGTCTGGTAAAGCAATCATAAGAGGAGGTGCTTCCTCAGGTTATTTGACAGTGAGGCCAAAGAAATCTATCGTGCCCCATCACTGTTCTCTATAGCCGAAACCTAAAATCGCAATTTTACTTACTTCTGCTTCTTACTTTATACTCGCTGTAAAACGGAAGTTCGTGCTGTACAAGGCTGAGTTATGCACGCATGACTGAAAGCCCGAACAAGCGGTCTTTGAAATATATGACATTTCAGTGATTGTGACGTCTAACCGGCGTTGATAACGAATATGCGACTGTAACTGGTGTGTGCGGGCGAATAGCTGTTCCCGAATTGTGAACAGATTCCTCTGGAAGTTTTATTTCGCTTCTTGCCGTCTCTGCGGCTATTCTCTTAGATTTTCCTTCTGAAAATTTTTACAAGCTGCGTTAGAGCCCCGCGATGCGGCCGCGCTTTAAGCGGAGCAAATGAAAAAAGTCTCTATATAAAGGAGCGCACGAGAACGTTGCTGTGTTGTATTCAAAAGTATGATGGTGCCTTTCAGCGTGATATCGCTATAGGGGCCAGTTCAGTGGAGAGACTGCCGTAGTTGGCGTGTTTAGAAAATCGGGGTTGGTCGAGGGGGTCGTGACGTCACAACAAGATTACATCACGTGGGTGATTAGAACGCCCCGAAACGATTACACAGTGCAAGAATGATGACGTCACTACACAATATTTTATTGGTATACATGGTTGTGACGGCACTTCACTACCATGGCATTGTGCCTCTAAAGAAACAAAAGGCAATTGCGCTGAAAGGGAAAAACGGTTGAGCAGGGATTCGAACCGATCTCCTTTGAACCATGAGCCGGGCGCGCTACCTCTCGACCACTCGAGATTCCAGTTTGTTTATTGCCTTCAAAGGCATGGAAATGCAATGCGATACAAGTCACGTGGTTATCTACAAAACTTCAGCACTCTTAGCTGGGAGCGACCATTACAACTTTTTCAGTTGTGTTAAGATATCGAAACAGCAACACAATTTCATCACCGCAGTCTCTGTCTTTCTTTACATTATACATACTTGTACATTCTTTTGACTTGGGTAATGTAAGGCCAGTTAGAAATAAAATTAATTTAAAGAGAACAAAATAACGCAATATGAAATAAATGAATAAAAAACAGTGTCCGTGTCTGCGATGTGATATGCAAAGATGACCCCAGGCGACCAAAGGGACCCATTGACGCTGTCGCGTCATACCCTTAAGGTGGAGCGTAAGTGCCTCCTGAATTTTTTTCAACAGGTGAGAGTGCAGCACAGCCACTTCGTCTCTGGGATCCTCGAGGTATAGTTAAAGAACTTGTTTCACCAGCGCACCTTCAGAACTACGGCTTGTTATACCGCTGCACCTTCAAACGAAAGGAATGCGTCCGCTGATGTATTTGACCCTGCCGAAGCTGATGATCCCCGTGATGATTCCCATGCACACGTGGGTTAATGGGTATTCACTCGTGTGTGGAAGAGTGCACTACCCATGTCACGCTTAAAAAGTAAACAATTAATTTTCCGTAAGCTCCTGATCATGCCAGTTGCGTAACGCCCTACAGAATTCGCGTTTAAAATTCCCGCACTCTTAAGCGGTCCGGAACTAAGTAATTATGAGGCTGTCTGGCCATCCACAACAATCATGTGAATTATTGAGCTCTGCTGAAAACACATTTATAGTATAAAAGCACACATCGGCGGGAACCACTGATGATTGATCTCCCAGATTATAGGTAGTACCTCCGTCTGCAAGCCTAAAGAAGGTGATTACAGGCAACATTTGAAAATTGGGGTTAGTGATTGGTAGTACTTAAGAACTCGGAAAAAAACCGCTGCTCATGCCGGTAACCATATATTCAGAGGAAGTGTGCGGCGCGGAAGTCATTGGTGCAGAGAATAGCGCCGCGCCATTTTTATTCGGATGTAGTAAGCAGTACCATTTCGGTGCTTCAGTCAAAGCTGCTACAATGCTCTAAGAAATCATGCCACTGCATGTTCTGTGTAGAGAGAAGACACGTTCAAATTAGCACGCGTGCGTCCTATGGTTCCCAGCTGAAGGATGAATGGCTGTGGCTGCGTAGAACAAATCGAAGCTCTTTGACGACACTGCTAGCACTTTGATCAAACAGCCGGAGTGACTCAAGTTCCACGAAGAAGCATCGTTCGAGCTTTTAAGCGTTTGTTGCCTCCACGCTATGTTACATTTACTGCTGATAGTGGATTTCTTCAATTTTTTTTTCTGCAGCGGCGACTGCTCTCTGCGGTAGCATGGCACCGTGAAAGACGAACGCAGGCGGCAGCCTCCATCGTCCAAGAAGGCGTACTATTTCTCGTCAGACGTGAGTTTCATGTATACTGACGTAAAACAAAGAAACAACCGTTGCTAATACAAAAACACGAAAAGTTGAGGTTTCAAGTATGAAACCGCAGAGTCTGGGTGGAACGTTGCGAGGGGCGAGAGGGATGAAGTGATTATACGAACCGTAGACGCAGCTCTTGCGTGAGCGCACACGAGTATGCGCGAAGGCATGCAACGTATAATTTGTGGAGTCCATTTCCTTAAAAACCCTACACTGCTTCGGATGGAATCTTTCCTGTTTCGCTTAGAAACGGCTCCAAAAATGGCGCAGCCGCCATTACGAGCAACACATTAATTTTAGTTGCTAGGATACCGCAGCGTAATACTCTTGTGCCCAACAACAGCATCGCTTTTCCTGTCTTCTGCTCTTCCCTTGTGCGCCCTTGCTTGTTTCGACTTAGGTAATCCGAGGCGACTGCGTGCTTCTATTAGCGGAGGTTCGAGGGAGGAGGAGGCCAGAACCGCCTTCATAGCGGCAGGGTTTCTTTTTTCTAGCGCAATTCAAGCACGTGCCTTTATCGGTGTTCGACAAAGGGAAAAAAAGTACTCTGTTTAAATATTGCCGTCGAGCACAAGTGAATACCGTATGAAAACTACTCAGCTGTCCGATGAGAATGGTAGTTGTTTTTTTTAAGCAAAATTTATTGCCCTAGGGCATCAATGATGGGTGAACGTGCGATGAATGATGTAGTAGAGATTAAATGAATGATAAAAGGCTAGCAAATTTGATGAAGTCCAGTGAAGAACGATGGTACGGTCCCTGCGTCCAGGCAATGTATGAAGCAGGGTTGCTTGGTGAAAGACCTGCTACATTCAGGTGCCGGATCCTTTTAGGCTTGAGAGCAGGGCAGTCCCACAGTAAGTGATGTATGTCGGCTTCAATGTCCTCGTGTTTACATATCGAACACCATGGCCGAGGAAACAAATCTCGGTACTGAGGCCACTTCCGAGTGACGGCAGGTGTGAGGCCAACCCCGACCCGGATCCTCCTAAGCGCAACCTCATCTGCACGGGTAAGATCACGGGGGAGGGTTACCGCTCACGGAGGGATGAGAGCATGTGTGCGGCGCCGGAGGAGTTCCTTTCTTGGTGAAAGGAGGGTAAAGTTGTCCAAATGAAGGAGCCGAGGCAGTGATGAGTGTGGATTCGCAAGGCGTGTCGCTAAATCTGCCTGGCATTGATAATTCAGCAGATCCCGTGGGTGTCTTACACTAATGAACGGACGTTTGGGGCCTGCATCTTTTTTTTTTTGGAAAAGAACATGTTCACAGTATAGCTTATGACGGATGAATAGGATTTCATTTGAAAAAAAAAATGTAGTAAAACATTCTTCTCTACTCATTTGTTGAAGGAGCACGCCAATTTTGGACAGGATTAGATAAAGGCACGCTACAGAGATTCCTGAGATATCGAGCTCATTTTCCGGGTACAGTGCTCGAAAAGCGACTGTCATTTTACATCCAAGGTAGCGCAGCATTCGTGGAGGCTTGAAGCTGTGTACGGACTGTGAGGGGCGTTACGCGCCTTACGTCTGAAAAGTCATCTGTCAGGTCCTGGACACCGCTGAATCCCAAGGGATCCCAGCCTGCTGAAGGGGGGGGGGGGGGGGGGGGGAAGATGACGGCGGTGAGGACTCAAGTCTTCATGGCCCTCTGATTCCTTGACGGGTGCCAATAGAGTTATTTCATCATCATCATGCACTTTTCTCTACTTTGAGCATACACCATGTCTAGATGGGGAGTCGAAATGGGCTCTGTTGTGTCACCAATAATTTTTTGTGGGACCAATAATTCGCTGTATAGGCTCCTGTAGTGGCAGTTACTCTTTTCAGTATGTTGACGGAGCCCGAAGCCCACCTCCTTTGCATCTATGGGAAAAGTAATGTTATCTAGCGTTGGCTACCTGAAATCTCGGTTTTTGAATTGGTAGAAGTATCGTCGCACATAAGCTATCTTACTGGAGAGTGGCGCAAAACGTGACACGGAGCAAAACGTAACATCTTTTTAAAGAGCGTAACCTTTTACTACTTGCATTTGCTCGTTTCGCGTCCATTTCTCCATCCGCTCTCAGATTTCAAGATGGTGGCTAAATCACGTGACCATAGCTTTAACGCCGGCACGGCTGACAAATAGAACCTTATACTGTGTGCTAATGAAATGTCCGTTCGAGCGCTTATCTTCGTTCGTGAAATAAAACTGTGATGCGCCAAAGCCAGGGCTAACTTCCACAGCGCCGAACAATTTCATCGAAGTAAACGTAGGGCTTCTTAAGATGATAGGGAAAATAGATTTAGAGTCTTCACCTTGTTCAAACTCTTTAAAATCTACTGCATAACACTGAAGGTACGCTGCCGCCTATTTAGTAAAAAACAATAAAGGGAAAGAATTATAGCAGAAAAGGAAACAAAGTGAGACAAGAAAAAAGTAACCAAAAGAAAGCAAAACAAAAGGAACTGAAAGCTGGCTTGGAATTGTTTTCTTTTTTCCGCTGGTTTCGCGGTGCGAGTTTTATGTGATTTGACGGACCCTCCCACTGCTATGAGGAAGGGTGCAGGTGGTCTGTTGAAAGCTATGCGAGATTTATCTACAGTCCTTGCAAAGTAGTTTTGTGCTTGGCGCACGCATAATAGCGTAGTGCTCACGCATAGACGCACGAAAAAAATTATCGTTGAGAGCATTGAACTTGAGCTTGAAAACCAATGCCTCGTTTTCATTCTTAAATACGTCGACCAAAACAAAAGCAACATGAAAGAAGAACTTGGGTAACCGAGGATCCTCAAGACTTGCTTAATAATGCAATCGGGAGATGCTTTAAGAAAAAAATTGACCTTGCCAAGAGGCTTTCTCTGTTCATTTTTTATTCGAAATGTTGTTTCGTGGTTAAACAGCGAAAAAAAAACCCTACTAATTTATGGCTAAGTTGCTGATTAGGATACTTCTGGGGATAATGTGCCGAACAGCCCTGCAGGCGCAAGTAGTATGATAAACAGGAGCTTGCGCCGCTCGAAAAAACACCCTCTTTAGGTGCTACAGATCTTCAATACTTGAGTCATTATTGTTTTCTCCAGGACGCTGTGGCGTAACTACTAGACATGCATTGATTACGTTGAATTATACTAACTAAACTTAGGCGTCGGACAGGGAAGAAATAGCATTTTAGGCATTTTTTTTCAAATTGCATTTTTTTACATATTTTCCATGCGCCAGGCTAAACCAGTTTTCTGACTCATCAATTTCATGTAGATAAAACAAGAAAAGTTTCTGGGACACGGAAATTATGACAAACATTAGGTAATCAGCAGTATAGAGACATTGCAGGTGCAAATTGAAAAGGTTACACGGCGTTTTCTTTCCTTCCATCCTTCGTCTGCTGACATTCTTGGAAGCAGGGGCTTTGTCTTCGCTTACTGCTCGAATTAATTAGACCGGCCAGCCTTTTTTAATTCATTTAACGATTCTTTTCTTTCACCCGTTGTTACACATCCCCTTCATGCCTTTGGATATAGCGTATATAAAAAAAGAAGCTCACAAAATAGGGACCCTGGTGGTCAGAAAAAGAGAAAGAAGCAGGAGATCAAGAGAAGGATGACGAAAAAAAATCCGTGATATTTGATAAACTGTTTTTGTAGAAATAGTATGCCCGCAAACAACGTTTGTTGCTTATGTTCTTGTACTCAATGCTGAGAATCAGTTATACGTCTAATATTCGCATGATTGTTTCATAAATGCTAAGCATTTAGAACTAACTTGCGGAATAGTCAAAGGACGTCCTGTTGTTTCTCGAACAGCTCGTGTTTGACTTAAGAAAAAAAAAAAGGGGCTGATTGAACCACTGTTGTAGCACGGGCCGACCGCGGCGGCTGCGTTTTTATGGAGGAAAAACGCTAAGGCAGATGCCGGGGCTAGCAAAAACTTTTCCTTCCTTTTTACTATTATATTTAATAAAACCACTACCACCACCTAAGGCGCCCGTGTGCTGTGCAATGTCAGTGCACGTTAAAGATCCCCAGGTGGTCGAAATTATTCCGGAGCCCTCCACTACTGTACCTCTCTCTTTCTTCTTTCCTCCCTCTATCCCTTCCCTTACGGCGCAGTTCAGGTGTCCAACGATATATGAGACAGATACTGCGCCATTTCCTTTCCCCAAAAACCAATTATTATTATTATTGTAGCACGGGCGGGCGAGGCATCTTTTCAGGTTTCGTGCATATATATATATATATATATATATATATATATATATATATATATATATATATATATAGTATATATATATATATATATATATATATATTGCTTATAATTGATCGCTCGTCGTGCATTCTTTATTTCTGTCTAACGTCCCTTGGCCGTCGGATTGCGGGCCTTTGCTTTGGAATGTCTGGCCACTTTCGTTTTCAATGTTTTCCTCTCTCCTTCCTCTCGTTTTTCAATTTTATACTGAAATTTATCTTTAATTTTTTCAGCTAGTGCCGTGATATAGATGGTGTGTAAGTAGAGCACAGCGCGAGTATTTTATTTATAATACGCGCGGGCAGAAAAAGCGCCCCAACATTGGCAAACTGAATTGCATCAGGAAATAGCCTGGCTATAGGCTTTGTCAGCGAAAGGAAAAGGCGTCTGAATGAAAGGGTGGAATGCACGCTATCGGTATGTCTTACTAGAACTAAGCGTGTAGTTGGGAGAAAGGCTTGCTTTTCTTGCCACGTGCGCCACACGCACATTGACAGAAAAATAAATATGAAGGGGGAGGCAGAAAACCACCGGAAGCGTGCTTCAATCCAATATAATACTTCCTCTTTATATCCAGTTCTCAGTGTCAACGCTGAACCCTGGATGAATAGAGGAACCAGTTTGAGATTCCGCGTCGTTTGTGACAGTCTTAGCTATGGTGAGACGCGATCACGCTTTTGTTCGAAAAAAAAAGAGAAGTGATGCAGACACAAGAGCGGAGACAGACCGGAAATCGAGTTAGAAACCTATTTTCACTGGTCGGCAAAGCTGGCTTGCTTTTCCTGTTCTTAAATATATAGTTAAATAGGATTAGTTGCTGTCCGAGTGGGCGCGTTTCTATTATAGCAAAGAGCATTGTGCAAATCAAGCAAATGGCAGGATACCTCCGTGCAGCCTGCCTATAGACTGGGCTGGGCGGAGCAGTCATCTCTGTCGGAAGTAAAATGAGTCGAATGCACGTCATCTTTTGGCACACATTCATTTTTGATCGGCTATGCGCTAAATAGACGTTGCCACGAAAAAAAAGGGGTAGAGACGACAGGATAGAAGCGCAACTTTCAGCTTTAGACTTTCAACTTTCAAAAGCTGAAAGTTGCTCTTCTATCCTTCTATCCGGTCGTCTCTATTCCTTCTTTTCCTGTTAACGTCTACTTAGAGCACAGCCTATCAAAAATGATTATGTACCAACTAGCCTGTCAGAAAGCCTTACTTTGGCACAAAGCTCTCCCTAGCCTCTACATAGTACCGTGTCGGTACTGCGTAATCGCGAGAATGCCGCTCTTGCTGAGCAAGGTCAGCTCAAGACGAGGACGCCACCTTGGACGCCGTGTTAGGCGCATAAATGCTCGACGTTGACAAATTTCGAGGAAAGTTTAAAAATGTTCCACCATAAGGCTGACGAAAAAAAAAAACGGATCGGAAACTGAAGTAGAGAGAGAGAGAGAGAGAGAGAGAGAGAGAGAGAGAGAGAGAGAGAGAGAGAGATGAGAGAGAGAGAGAGAGAGACTCTTTAATGAAGAAACAGAGAATTTAGCCGGCGTTTCAATATCGCTGGCATGCTACTCTGCGTAGGGAGGGGAATTTGGGAGATAAAGACTGAAGGAGAGCAGCGTGGAAGAGGTGGAAAAAAAAACGAAGATAAAATGCAGCCATGAAATGGGTACTAAGGATGCAGTGGCGAGTATTGATGTAACCTATGGAATGATGGAGTGCATAGTCCGACGAATGGGCTGACGAAGTTCACTGCAAGAAGAATGCATGAAGGTAACCTGCAAGTGAATTTAGAGCTTTTCGAGATGTCCAATGTCTTTTAAATATGTAAAAAGAAAGTTCATTGCAAGTCTCTGTTGCCTGAAGCAGGCTAAGGTAGTGTCGCTTTACAACACACTGATTGGCGCTACTTGTCCAGAAGCAGCCCGTATCGTGTCGAATCGTCCGGCCATTTCGCGCCATCATTCTAATTGAACGATTTAAATAGGAGCGGTAAGGAAAGAGTTAAGGGTCATTAAGTGACGCGTTACATTTGCTCTCAGTTAACTTTTTTATTCATTTAAGTCCCTTGCTTTTGAGCCCCCACTTTACGATGGCTAGTGTCGTGCTCACTCTTAGATTGAATGGTTGCTAAGCTTACGGTAGCCCGCTTGTGTAAACCATAACCTAATCAGCGCCCTTTATAACTTTCCAGAATGAACTTTGTAAAGAGCTGCCCAGGAATCGTAATTTTCTTTCTTATTTCTTATTTTTCGTCCCTTATACAAATGAGATTGTATAAAGTACGATGGACGCAGATGTGCCTTCAGAAAGAGTTCATTGACTTTCAGGGACTGCCTAATTTGTTTCGCGTTATGGTGACCTTTAAAATGACTCAAAATTTAAGAACCCAATATTGTGACAAATGTCGTATGATTAGTGCACCAGTTTCGCATAAAGATGTGCTAAAGGCAAGGAGAGGAAAAGGAGAAATTCAGCGAAAGAGCTGCTTTGGTTTACTAATGAGTAGGCATTAGAAGCCCCATCATGAAGAAAAAGTGTGCGGCGTCCAGCGGCGTAATGTTTTCTACACCACATGCACCTTCCACGGTTGGTAAGCGGCAAAGTAGAAAGACGAAACCTCCCTCTCCACTTATAGGAAAGGAAGGGGAGAGGCCGGATGATGGCTACCACGGGAAGAACCTCAAAATGAAAGTGATTAGGAATGACTGAGCAGAAATGAAAATTACTAAGAATGTTTCAGCATAAAAATCCTAGTACCTGCTACAGTTGGGGAGTGACAAAGTGGAGAGAGGAAAATTCCCCTTTCCACTTATAGGGAACAGGAGGGGTCGAAAGGTGGCTGACACGGGAAGAACCCAGAGGGTGGCTATCGTGGACGGAGGATGTTCTAATGCGGGCGTAGGTATGTGCGACCTGGGGGTGGTTGCCATGGAAACAACCCTGCAGGTGGCTACCATTTAAAGTGGAGGGTCAATCAGTCAATACCAATCAGCGCTCACTGATTACAGCTCTGATCCGGCAACCGTAGCTCTTCAAGCAAGAGAAGAGCTAATGCTAATGCAATGTCATCACAAATGGCCCTCATAAAAAACAAAAACAAGAAACCTGGGTAGTAACCGCACGTTGCTAGATAAAAAAAAATCAAAACCAGGGAAAATTATTTATCAGCCTCATTTTGCAGCCTGAAGTACCGGCAATTAGCTCACGAGCCCTTTCCACGCATTACCATTGTGCCGCCACCTCGAGTTACAGTTTGCTTTTCACCGCTTTCGAAACGCTTTATACAGGCTTCTAAAAGGTTGCTGTTTGAATAAGGCTGGCGCTGTAGCTGATTAATGAAAAAAAATGCAATTTGCACAGAGTCAATTTTCAGGGCGACAGAAAAAAAAGCAGTTTGAGCTCACACTCGGAGAGAAAAACGCAGGCGCAAACTATTTATGCCATCGTCGGCAGCACAGAGAGCGAAAGGAATAAAAAAAAAAATCGTGACAGAAAATGTGTTGGTGCGCATGGTAAAGAAAGGCGTGAGATTAAACAAAGTGAAGGGGAATATGATGAGCAGAAGCATGGTGTTAACGCTGGCAGTGCTGCATCAAAACCGAATAAGGCGGTCTGGATGTAGCCAAATCATACTCTCTGGCTCGTAGCAAGTGTTCGTGAAGGCGCAATCTGTGGGCAAATCAATCATCATTTCTGCTAGCAGGCGCGCCCCCGAAGAGAAGCTGATCTCGATCTGATCGGCTAGCCTCTACGCGCTCTTCTCCTTAGTAGTGTGAATCTTCAGCGTAATCTTATACTTTATTATAATTTACTCCCCTGGCTCAGAGGAAAAACAGTAATCTGAAAGGAAAATGTGGATAGAAACGAAAAAGCGACAGGATTCCGGAGAAAAAGTTTGACTTTCTGAAAAGAGATTTTCTTATGCCGGAAAAATTACCCATAGATGCTTTTTAATATCTTTCATAAGCTCTACACTATCTCAGATGGTGGCGTTTTATTCCTTTTTTTTTGTTCTTATTTTCGAAGCGCTTGTCAGGGTCGGTGGCGGTACACTTCACTAAACGTTCTTTTTGTGACCTCGTAGGTTCGCTAAGCTTCCGGAGCACCCGCTGGAAAGTCACCGTGTTTCATCTTCTTTGTTTGCTTTTGCTTTGATGTTTGTCTTTGGTTGTACGCCCTTGCATTTTGGTTTCACACGTTTAGGTTTTTTTTTCGTACCAGCTCAGAGCTGCTATGCGAAACGCAATGTCTGTCAGACTTCTCCATTGAGCAGGGCATCGCATCCGAAGCCTTGAAGACGAGGACGTTGAGTTAAGCTTGGAAAATCTGATTGTGGCCTGATCGTAGTTGAGAGGCAGTATAAGAGCTGATTAGTATAGTGCGCAAGTCCAGGTCCGTACCAAGGCTCTGACTTAAAGGCCTCCTTATTAATTACAGTATTCCCCATCGTTCCCAGCTCCGAATGTGCAGTGTATCCAACACATCATGGTATCATGATCACAGGGAGGAGCGGATGAACAAAAAGGCACGAAAAAGGCAACACATCGTGATATCATATGTTGCCTTTTTCGTGCTTTTTTGTTCATCCGCTCCTCCCTGTGCATGGTTTCTAGGGAAAGGCTGTTGAGGGGGCTGGAGAGAAAATGTAGAGGTTGTCTACTGCCTGTGAGTCGAAAGAGACGCATATTCCGCTAAGCCTGCTGAGCAGGACGTGCTCAGCCTTATGATCGAGGTAACCCTGGATCGAGTACTTCATGCATGATATCCTTTGTCTAGCATACATGCTTGTGTGCAGTAAGCGGAAATCTTTACTAGCCCCAGTGCGCCTAGGCAGCTAACGAAGCTTTGTCGTGCACCTTTTCAAGTTCGCTTGAACGGTGAGCCGACGTTAGAGCGCGCCGTAATGAGGAGAGCGTGCAGTGATCCTTGCCTCAAGAGTATACACAGACTCTCCACCAGTCTCGTCTTCGTCCTTGATCGAACTTTGAAACTCTAACAAGCTGGCGCAGCTTTTCGACAAGCTTACCGCCGTGTATCTATTGTCGTTAATATTTTACGCAGCCTCAAACTTGCCTTCTATCGTACATAAAGAACTGCGCGGCCAGTTTTGTCGCAGATTTGAGAGTACCTGTATTGTGCTTAATCCTGTTGCTTGAAAGAGGGAGAGAGAGAGAGAATGAAAGGTAGGGAGTGAGAAGAGGAAAATAAGAGTAGAAAAATTTGCCTGACTAAAGTCCTGTTGGCTAGACTGCACTGTGAAGAGGGTAAGGACATATATGGCGTTCACCAAGCAAAGCCTAACGAGTCTGTTGCTCAGAGTGCAAGGGACAATTGGTGCGTGTGCGAATGCGGACAGCCGTGCAGCGTTCCGTGCCGAACTGTTGAACATGGTACTTCACACCAGCGATTTTCTTCGAGTACAGGCCAGGAATGTCACAGTCAAGATCATAAATGTTATAAAGTATTTTCAGTTGCTGCTTCTCTTCAGAATCTCTGAGGTAGGACCTTACGGAGCCGATTTAATGGTTATGATTCGTACTTCGTTCTTAAACATCGCCAAAGCTGCATGTAAATGCATTCTTCTTGAGAAACAATAATGGAAAGGTAAATTTACGCGTGCTCTAAAATTCTCATCGCCAATCAGCGTAGCATTGAGCTTCCAAAGAGCACAACGAGTTTGAAACTTAAGACGGGTGCATTCACCAGCACCACAGTAAAAACTGAAATCATGCGCATACTCGCTTCTCTTAGACCCTATACACTCATTGTTGATGTAATGTGTACATATTTAAGCCTGAGCCGACCAAAAACCACCACCACCACCACCACCACCACCACAACCACCACTGCCACCACCACCACCACCACCACCACCACCACCACCACCACCATCATCATCATCATCATCATCATCATCATCATCATCATCATCAATAAATAAAGTAACCATGTTGTGATCACAGAAAGGCACTGGCTTTATGCAACACGAAATGCGTCGGGTAAGGAGAGAAGAAGATACATAGATCCTGTCCAGACGGGCACGCTAATTTCCTTGGATGCGTGTATAGAAGCAGAACGTCGGCCTAGATAGCTAAGTGCCTAGCAGGCCGGCGTCTTCAGTGATGCTAGATAGCACTGCAGAACTTCTATATCTCCTTCTGCTCGGTCCATAAAGAAAATTGCGGTTACAAACGGAGATCAGGTTAGTCATAGAAATAATGTGACACTCAGATTAAGGAAGAGCCCCTAGGTTTTTAAGCACGCAGCCCTCTGCCCGGGGAGAAGACGATGAAGTGGTTCTTCACCAGAACGCCGTCCCTTCGCCTTTTCAGTTTTTCCTGATTTACGACATTTTAATGAAACCACTGTTTCTTTTTTGATGACGGTGATGGAAGTGGATGCTGTTGGACTTCAGACCGATGGGTCAGCCGCTGCCGCCCAGAGGAAACGTCTTGGCCTCCCGAAAGGCGCAAGAAGCCAGGCCACCGTAGTGTGTTGGCTCACCAGTGATGACTCTTCGGCTGACGACGGCTTCATCAGAGTCCTAAGCAAGAAGGCCAAACGGAGACTGAGCAAAGGTGAGGACTCGTCGTCGTCGAGTACGTCCACGATCACTCCGGAGCGAGGATCTTCGGCACATACTGTCCTATTTGTGCCAGAGACTCCCGCCGACAATCTCAACCACATCAATAGGCAAGCCACGTCTGCGTTCCTGGAGGCTCGCGTCCCGGGAGCAATTAAAGATGTGAGGGTGAATCGTTTTAGGAATGTCGTCGCCATTGATGTCATGGACCGGAACACGCTTGAGTGTTTGAGCAACATCAAAACGCTCGGTGGCAGCAGCGTTCGTTACCATGTCTTTCTAGGCAGTGCCACTAGAGCAGGCGTCATTTACGACGTCGACGTAGCCATCCGCGACTCTGATCTGCCCATCTTGATTCAACCAGCTACCGACGGTGTAGCCATACTGCAAGCTCAGCGTCTTGGGAGGACAAAGTGCATCAAGCTGACCTTCCGAGAGGACTGTATTCCAACGCACGTGAAGGTTGGGCACTTTCGGCATGTAGTTAGGCTTTTCGTCCCGTAGCCTCTTCAGTGCCGAAAATGAATGAAGATAGGACACGTGAGTAGTATGCAATTTCTCTATCGTGTGCTCATGGTATACTCAGCCAAACAGCAGCGGATGCCTGCCGGACAAAAGTACTTAAGTGTGCCAACGGCCGCGGCCCTCATAACGCTGCCTCAAACGATTGTCCTCGCCTGAAAAGGGAACGAGCGATACTCAAACAAATCGCAAGAAACAATTCTACGCACAGAGCAGCCGCCGCTAAGGTGCGACGACGTCGTCACCCTCGTCACAGGCCTTACAAAAGTGTAGCGAGCATTGGAAAGGGTCGTCCAAGAATTTCCGCAGCTTCTCCTCCCCCTCCGCATAATACTTTAAGGAACGGGAGCCATAAGACTGGCGAGGGACAGGACGGTTGTCGCAGACGGGCCTTGGCCATCTCTTCCTGAACTGCACACACCCGAAGTGACCAAGCAGGTATTGGGTAATCAGAGTCCCGAGCCGATTGCTAATCAAGCACAAGGCCCAACTCCGGTCCAAGACCGGGACCGGGAAGTGACTTGGCCATTGCTCCCGAAGCACTCCACACCCTCAATGATAGAACAGTCACCGCTAACCCAGTGTGTTGAGCCTACTGCTGGTCGGGTAGTAGGTCAGGGACGGCCCAAGTCGCAGACGAGCAAGTGATTGTAATGCTGAAGCCAATCGTGAATGCCATGCGTGTGCTGCTTTCCAGCTTGCACATGCCAGCTGCACAGAATGCACTGCAGATGCTGGATTTGTTGAATTCAGTGCTTACAACTGTCCAATAGCTGGCACGACGCATCCTCCAGCTTCATAGTTCCGAGAAGAAGTCGGAATGTGTTACGTTGTCATTAACGTTATCAGCAGCAACGGCAAGCAACCTTTCCGCACATTAGATCGTCTACGCTACCTGTATGCCTCGTATCAGTAATAGAGCGACCATAGATCTGTTCTACTCAGAGTTGCAGTGCTCGGCAGCCCTCAAGGTGTGCAGGCTACTGCTGCGGCGGCCTGTGACTTTCAGTGCGCTTGCCATTGTTTGTCGTGCTAGATACAGACCACATTTCTCTACTTCTTATTCTTTTGCGCCCCCCCCCCCCCATCATCCCTCTCCCCCAGTGCAGGATAGCCAACTGGAGCATTCTTCTGGATAACCTTCCTGCCTTTCCTCTACCACTTTTGTCCCCCCCCCTCTCTCTCTCTCTGCCCCCTGCCCGATCAACGAAGGCGTAAACGTTGACGAACCGCCACGACTCGCCATACATCCGAAAGTTGCAATATATGAACCACCCATCCGCATCTACTACGTACACAAGGTCAGAATAGGGTGTGCTCTTTTTCAGGAAGAGTAGACGAAGTAGTAAAGTTTCCGGGTATGCTGCCGGCCTTTGCCTTAAGTAGCGAATGAATGCCTAAAAAAGTACAACAGCACTGATTAGTTCAGTAAGCGTTGGCTTCCGGGTTTTGATTATTCTTTCTTGTAACCGATTGTAACTTGTACTAAAAGCCAGCAAGCTATGGCGGGTACCTGAATGATACTGACCTTTATTAGTTAAAACCGAAGTTAAAACTGAAATGGAAACTGAATGGTGCGTTCGTATACTGTTTTTGTTTCTGATCAAGCCAAAAGCTACGACTCTTACTTGTAATACTGCCGTTCAGCGCAGAATCAGGTACAGTTCATTCTTCCTCGCCTGTGGGCGCTGCCCACCTTCGTCCTTGCAGCATCTTTCTCTTTCATACGTGTTCTTTTCGCAGAAACCACTCATCAGCAATTTTCTTCCCACATCACCCACTGTCGTACGTTTGCACTCGTCAACAAAGCAGTTATCCAGGCTGACCGAAAACACCTCTGTTACGCGATTCACCGTCTCATGTCTTTTTATCCTGACAATAAGGTTTTGTTGTGGATATCTGTGGAAACTCAAGGCTTGTGCAGCAAATTACACGCCGCCTCGTTGGTGCTTGCTCAGTGCTTGAGAAAACATCTTCCAGCAGACTAGCCCTGGCTGCACCTGTTACCGACCGTCGTTGTCGTGGCACCGGGGTAGTGCGCGTATCCTCCCTGAAGCCCTTTGCTTGCCCCTCTTCCGGCGACCTGCGAATTGCGACCAGGATGTTCGCATCCGTCCGCGGGGAAAACTAGTGTACGCTCTATGCATGGAATTCACAAGTAAGCTATTCACCATCACCTCTGTACACAAATGACGTCAAAGGTGAATGTATCATGACACTTTGTGCTCGCTAGTCAAGAAAAGGAACGTTAGGAGACAGGGGAAACGCAGAAAGACAGTGTTAAGCGGAAGCGTCTCGTTAAAGCACGTGGTCATGCTTTGATAAATGGCTTTTTCGGGAAGTAGAATGCTTTCCTCGAACCACTACCGCGAAAGAAACCGCGCCGCGACTGCTGCAACGAAGACCCTACCTTACCTGCCTGCAGGGCTCGATGGCCCAGCCTGTTGACGACTCAGGAACCGAACACCCTTCCTTCCCGTCGCCATAAATCATCGCACTTCGCGACAGCAAGCGAGCTGGCCGGGGGGACTCAGGGGCAGCGTTATGCGAACACGTCTGCCTTGTTGTCCGCTCGGCGCCGATACAAGACATGGTTAGCCGTCGATAAAACGATCAATCAGAGCTCTGGCCCATGTCTTGGGAGTTACTGACTTCCTGTACGGATTTCGTGGCAGAGAACAGAATAAAATAACGTATGGGATGGCCTGAAATAAACACGCCGGCGTGAGGAAGCAGTTTAACAGGAACGAACCAGTGCAGGCGGAGAAAATGGTGAACAGAGAGATGAAAAAATTTCTATACAAGGCGTGAAGTGTAACACATGATCGGTGTGCGTTTTCTTGTACTGACAACCTTATTTTATCTTTATTAAGCTCATGCGCAATTTTTTTCGCAGAAGGACGAGCAGGGCTACCGCGTGCAGCAGTTTGTTCAAATTATCTATCTGGAAGTCATCAGAATGTAACAACAGCAATGCTTGCCCATTGTTAGTGTTGGCTGTTTTCATATGAAAGCCTTGGAAACACGCACGCAAGCTATCTTGTTGCGTGGAGTTCTGTTTAAGTCTGGCGCTTGGGTTTGTTCAATGAAGGATCAAGGGAGACAGAGACGACACCCTCCGGTTCTTCGGCCTGTGGAATGAATTAGGAAGGAAAGCATTAGAAGCGAGGCGATAAACTGAAGAGAAGAGCCGCAAATATGTGACAATTTCTACGTTTTTTTTCTTTTTCTCCATTTTCTTTTCTGCTCTGCTATTAAAGAATCTTTTTTATCTATGCTTTTTTCTTCTCATTAAATTAAACCCATTATGCTTAGTGGCACGGGCCAGAACCTTTTTGTTTTTCAGTCTTTTTTTTTACCAAATGCACTTTATTATGAGGCGCAACAATTGCCTGCATATGCTAATTGCTCCTTTTGGATTAAAAGTTGGCTTTGTTACAACATTACCATAAAGTGCAGAAGAAGCACGCTTTACAGGCAAACATTATCACTTCGTCGTACACGCTATGAGCTGCCAGCGCGCCTGCATTGTGGAAAAGAGCCGTTTCAGAGAGGTTACTTACGAAAGAATAAAAATTCAACTAGAATAAAAACAAAAATAAAGTGTTTAGAATGGGCAGCGAGATCATAGATGACCAGCAGCAATGTAGCGTGTGCGCTTACAGCACTGTTCTTCGAAATATAGGTTTGCCCTCTTTCCACTGCTGCCCGAGGAGAGCTTCACACGGTTTTCTTTTTGTGACAGCAGCTATTTTCTTACCCCAGGTTGCTGCGACCCCTTCACGCCACTGCTTATGTGCCCATTCGGCGCTGCACTCAATTTTAGTTCTTTTCAAATCTTTAACAAGGTCTTTGGCTTAATTAGTACCTAAGGAGAAACAACAAAACGAAAGCACATTATCCGCTTCCCTAATGAACGCTCGAAGTCGCGAGAAGAGGCGAGGCGGAACTTTCCTCTGTAGTTAACGTTATCAAGAGCTGGGTGGCCACAAACCTGGAGCCGCAAAACCAGGGTCTCAGTACCGGGAGGTTCGCCGCTAGCGGAAGCATGAGGCAGCACTCTGCATTGCCTCGGTAATACGGGCTGAGGTGAGCATGCTAATTTGCAGCTTTCGTCATAGCTACTAGTTAAGCAACAACATCGTTGTTTGCAGTTCCGGTCTCAAATTGTCCTTCTTTTTTTTGCGCATGAAGTTGCGTTTGTAAGACGTGGGTAAGGGTTCTTCTCTGTCGATGCGTTGCTGAACTGCAGCACGCTTAAACGAAACTCCTTGGCATTAAAGAAAGACAACTCCAGTTTTACGCTCGTCTGCATGACTCAAGCCATTGCACGCAAAGTTATGAGCTGTGTTTGAAAACGAAGTTCCGTCCCCTAATTATTTTCGCTGGAGTTGGAATCAGCAGTATGTCAGCTCCAGGTGAAATCAGCGAATATTGGACCTTGTTACTATTCTCCGCAGCATTTTACTTGGTGGGGGGGGGGGGGGGGGGTCGAGGGGGGGGGGGGGGCTTAGATGAAAACGCTTACGGCATTTTTTTTTCAGCGTTCTGTACACTGCACTGTACTGCACTGCCAATCCAGCACTGCCAATCCTACTGCGTCGACAGTTTCGTTTTCTCGCTTATGTTTCGGCGCAGAGTTGGTCCCACGCTGGTCACGGTGTGTAATTTTTTTTTGTAGCAGAGAGCCCCCTCTCTCCTTCTAAAGAATGTTCGTACTTTGGGCGCGAGAGTTAATTGTAAATGAAACACTTTTTTCGCGTAACAAAGCTCTAGGAACTCCCTTAGTTTTCAGATAAATCTCCACTGTTTCGTGTGCGCACTCTTTCCAATTGTCCAGAACGATGAAAGACACCTGTGACCGACACATTGGGAAGCTACAAAATACTATGCGTAATTCAGCATTAAAGTTAGCCCCTTTTCAAGCCGTAAGATATTAGAGGAAAACTACAGAGGAATACTCAGTCAAGCAGCTTTGTTAGTCCAGCGTAGGGTGATAGGCAACTATGTAATTGTTACCGAAAACTGAGCATTGATAAGCTTGAAATTTGCATAAAAGCACGTAAAAATGAAGTACACGTGGCGCTACCACTTGAGGGTTCCTGCAACTGTGCCTGGTCACAATTTGTTCTCCGCCGGCCACGACTGGTTCATTGCTTTCTCGTAGAGCGCTATTTCTACGACAACAAGCGCGTACCGTCGGTGAACCGACCGTATCTCATGACAGGCTCTAATTCCATCTACCATGTTGCCCTCATGCATTCTTCTTGCAGTGAACTTTGTTAACCCATATATCAGACTATGCACTTCATCATGTCATACGTTACAACATTTCCCGCCGATGCACCTCAGTAGGCATTTAGTGGTCGCATTTAATGTTCTCCCTCTTTTTTTCTCTTTAATTTAACCGTTCCCGCACCGCTCTCCATCCGTCTTTATCTCCCACATTCCGATCCCCACGCAGAGTAGCATGCCAGCGATTTTTACACGTCGGTTAAATTCTCTACCTTTCCATCAAAGGGTTTCTGTCTCTTTCCTTATTGGCATTATACTTGTAGATTTTTTTAAACGCATGACGTTGGTGTGCAGATGAGCAAGCGCGTCCCATGATGCTGCTTTTCGGAGAATTTAGACGTGCGTTGTGTGTCTCGCGGAAATTGTTACGGCACAGCAAAAAGATAATTTTTTTATGCCAGTAGCTCGAGGGCGCAAATTCACAACAACTAATAATGAAAATAAAAATAATTACGACGCGTCTCACAATAACATAATACCGTTGCTACACTTACTTAAAAATAGCTGCATTTCACCACCAATTTATGTTTATAGGCAGCGCCAATCCATATCAAGGAAGAACGTTTTCGTCATTGCGCTGTCACTGAAATGCACAGTGTAATGAATTCGTTGAGAATTACGATAAAAAAATAAAACAAAAATAGCCCCCCTGTCAAAGTGACTAGTTCAAAAAAAGAATAAACGCAAATAAAATATACGTTAACCGCATTGGCGAAATTTATTCCCGTTTGCGACTCCAGGAGAACTAAATATTTTTCTCACTTACGGCGAACGGAAAAGCACGGCGTACGTCTCTTGTACCACGCACATTTGTAACGCATTGCAAGGTTACAAATAATATCACGATGTTTTCGAACCGAAAAGCACATCAAAATGCACTTGGGCCGGGTATGTACATTACAGCAGTCACAGCTTCGGGATCTGTCGAGTTTGTTTTCGCACGTTACTCATAAAGAATGCATCATACGTGAGCTGATGCTCAGGAACGGATGCCAACAGAGGCTGCAGTCTTTTTTTTCGTGTCATCATCTTTTACTTACCTGGCAATCGGAGTTTTTGTATTCGCTCTAGAGATGCAGGTCCTGTATCAGGGCACGTCTTCAAGTCTTGTTCTTGAGTTTAAAATCACTGATGCGCCCCAACGCCGAACTACAGGTGCTCGATGCAAAAACGAGTCCAACAACAAATTCCTTCACTTCCTCGCTGTTACACGTCCCTCGGTGAAAACAGCAGCGGAGGCAGTTCCAAAGGCGCACACTGCACTAATTCGCCAATCGCATCGGCCACATTGCCGGCGAGTCACGCTAAATGAGGAAGAAAGAGTGGTAGGGGTTTAACGTAGTTAAACCGAGTACACATGCGAACAGTAGGGGATACTCAAGCTCCACCTTAAGGGCTGTAGTGGATTAATATCCATATAAGCAGAATTGGTTATTGTCTACTTAACATGCAAACAGGTACGCTTTACAGGCAAAGCCTATTCGTCCTAGAGCTGTGAGTTGGCGGTGCGACTGCATGACATGCCGCGGGCCGTGTGTATTGAGTTTCTCGTGTTTGCGATGTGAGTTTTTAATTTTGCTGCTCAGTGGAATTGGACACGCGCATTAAAGAAAGAAAATGCAGAGGCGACCTTACGACGTGATGTGACGAATCTTGGTTAATTGGAGAGTTTAACGTCCCGAATTGACACATGGTCTATAAAGGACGCAGTAGTGTAGGGCTCGGGACTAATCGGGGCCACCCCGTGTACACGAGAGTTCTTGTTTCAGGTGCTTCAGGCCTGCAAGGTGCCTCAGTCCGCTTCGATGCGCCAGGGGCGCTGGAGAGTGGAGGTAAGCGTGAATCTCTGTATCTGCAGTTCAGTCGCTGTCAATAAAACACGTGTCTTAGAGCGCGCGCATGCGCGCGCAAAATATGGTTCAAGGAGTCATCGATGAGCTGACTAATTGCGCATGCATGTAATCGTGGTTGACTTGATTGGTTCGGTTTCGCAGGTTGATATCAGCAACGGGTGCACTGTTCATTCGCATGGGAGCGGTTTCATCATTTATATATTAGTCAAACAATCGCTGTCGCTTAATTAGACCTTGAAAGAGTTAGATTTGCAGAATTCTTTAAAACAAAATACTTCCTATGCGTCAGGGCATGTTATATTCCACTGTGAGTGACACATTATGAGTCTACTTTGTGTCCACTAAACCTGTGAGTGTTTATTTTGAAGTATAAAATAATCTTCTCTCTATATCTTTTCTCGAGTGAGTCTATTATTCGTCTGGCATAAAAATACTGTTTTCGTGAGCTTGCCAAGAAGAAGAGGTCGTCATTTTAGCGCCACAGATTAACTTGAAGATGCTTTTCACTAATGCCAAATCCGCACCTTTAAGCACTTGGCTGGCGGCATTTCTTTTTCTCCAAGAACAGTCGTTCAGCCGCTGTTATCGAGAGGCAGAGTTGCTTGAGGTTAAGATTCGTTCTTCGTGGAGTCGTTGAGCAAGCTAATGCGGCATAGGCGAATGAATCAGTGACGGAATTTCGCCCAGCCTGGGACGTTTGTCGAAATAGAGCCAGGGTTATAAAATCCAGCGTTTCAGAGCAAAATTTTGATGCGCGGGTGAAGCCTTGTAATTCATGGCGCCGCTGTATAGGTTAACGACACACTCATCCCACTCTTACAATGAGAACGGGGCACGGCCGTTAAAGGGATTCCTGCCGTCTCTTCTTTTTCTTGCTCAGCAATTTGCTCGAGGGCAGGAAAAATACCGATTTAATTTGATGTTCAGCTATATCCCTGAAGTTGGCTGCAGCTTTGCGAAAGCAACGGAAGCAAGTGGCTGCACACGCAAGAATGCCAAACATTAGTACGCCGCTTCGCTCTGGAAGGCCTGCAGGCTTCACAAAGCCACGCGTCCTCGTTGTAGGCCATTATTACGTCACACTCCTCACTTTATTCCTTGTTGCTGGCTTCAGGAATTCATTATGCGATGCAGTGAAAGAAAGAAACAGATCATTCCGGCTTCAGTGCTGTTTGAAAAGAGAATAAGAGCCAACTCGCGCAGCGCGCTGCATCACAAACAGCCCGCTGGAATTCGCTCACTCCCAGCGCACTAGCGTGGTGCCTCCCTTGATTTCAAAGGCAAAGGAGTCTCCTCGCGGCGTCTTCTGTTAGCATTCTCGGTGGCTCTCGGAAGAAGAGCTTTAGCGCCCCGCGGGGTCGAAAGAAAAAGGGAACAATAATGGAACCCTTGAGGGAACCCTGATTTCGCGCGGGCCGGCGAAGCTAAGCGTCGGAGCGGCCGGATTTCTTCCCGATGCTAAAAAGAAGAGGGAACGCAAGCGAAGGGGAACTCGTTGCGCAGAATGCTCTCGTTGCATGCAAAGCGGCGGACTTTACATTGGTTGCAGGCAAGCCCAAATGGCCGCCACGAAATTTATGCAACTCGAGTTATTGTATAGCTTTAGAGGAAGATAAGAGAAAGTGGAAATGTGGAGAATTCGGCTGTGGGACACGTGGAATGTTGTGCTCAGATACAAAACTGCTGATTAAAGGGAAGCTTAAACGATTTTCTGAGAATTCGAGGTTATTCTAGAATTCGAACCTACGCAGCTTCTAGGAAGAGCATGCAGAATGTTTTTTCACTGGCATTTAAAATGGTGACGTAAGCGTCGATTAAAACAGCGACGATGATCAGGCTTCTCTTCACTGCGCCGGGGAAGTGCCAGGAAATTCGTAGTGACGTCATTATTGCCGAAACTTCAGATGTGCGCTGCCTTCGCCGGCATGCTGCCTTGCATCGCACGGTGCCCCCAAACAATGCTTCATGAGCTTCCCCTTCGTTGGCTCTGGTTTTCTTGCACGAAACAACTGTTTCTTCGCTGGAAACGTACCGTCGTCGTACGTGACCGCATTATCGGTGCCATTGCTGTGCACTGCAGAGAAGCCTGAACGCCAACGCCACTTTATTCGGCGATTACTCTGCCATTTCAAGTGCTAGGGCAAAACAATTTCGCAGGCTTTAACAGCATGCTTCACACTTTCGGACCTTTTAAAGTCACCGAATTATAAAATCTCTTCAGTTGCCCTTTCATTGAGGGCTTCAGCGAAGATTATTGCTAGGTTAAAAGATTAGGCAGTGGCTTAGCTCTGGTTAAGCCTGGATATACAAGCGAAAAGCTTCAGTTATGCTTGGTTTGACGTTATGGTTATACTTAGCTGGGATTGTATACATTGTTTATCTATAGGCGTAGACTTGGTTACTCAATGGCATATGTTTACGAGTTAGACACAAAAGCGATAGTATTAAACTTCTTTAATTATTATTTTGGGACACATTGTCTTGCAGTTTCTCTACAGCCATAAAGACAGCTCGGTGATCCGTGTAGTAGCAAGCGGCTGTCGCTATGGTTTCGCTGTTGTGCAGCCAACTGCCAAGCGAGTACTTCTGGATCGGACGAATTTAGTTTCTCAGCTTTTCTGCGTAGTCTAGCAGCAGCCGAACTCTCCTTCCCTTCCGTGTCGAGCGCGCACGCCTGTTCTCTGGCAAGCGCATTATATAGCCTTCTTGCGCATGCACATGACGCACATGTGCAGTAGCGCGTGGCTGCGCCGAGAGGTCAGGCAACGGAGTCTGCGGCGGCGACGGCTGCGGCAGCGGCGAGGAGCGACCACCTGCGCGGCGCGTGACGTCACTTTTTTTCGCGCATGCGTATAACTTTTCTCTTCAAAAAGCAGAAAAGTGCCTTTGCACAGGAAGATGAAACGTAGTACATGAAGGGCTACGGGGTGAATGCAAGACTTAAGCTGCTGGTTATGTATTACCGCAGTGCTGCCTGAATTTTTGTCGTCCTGTAGAACAAAGATTAGACATCGTGCGCAGCCACGCTTGTTCATTTGATACCGCTCTGAATTTTTGTCATCGGCGTTCAATTGCTACATCTTCATGTCACGTCATCAGTTTTATTGTGTCCCACTTCCTGGCATGTCACTACTGACGAACCCTTTAAACAGATTAGTTGCACAGTTAGGAAGAAGTAATAAAAATGAATGAGCTCATTAAAGCCGATGTGCTTTGTTGAAGGGATATTTGTCGAAGCAAGGTTCTGAGCACCCAAAAGGTATAAAACCCGCACTCCCATTACAAGAATAATTCTTCAGTCTTCACGTACCTTATCTACATCTGAATTGTGCTGTATCCGCTGACGTGTAAGGCTCACGAGTTGTTGAGATCAATTCTGAGCTTGAGTGTGAACGAGGAACTCAGATTGTAAGTGTTTTCTTATCTCGTGAAACCTGAAATGCGGTGGGTGGTGGTGTAAAACTGGCGTTACAGGGAAGCGAAACCCACAGCCACATTCTCAGAAGCCGAAAGCCAAATGTTCTTTGGACAGTCAAGCCCGTCACGTATTGTCGAATACGGAGTAGCTGGGATCTTCTTTACTTTCGTGTTGTTGGGATCACAGAATTGCTAAAACTGTCATTTGGACCATTTGAAAGAAAACACGACAGCAGACTGCACTAAAAAAAGATTAGTATGCTTGCACTGTTAGCTGTAGTAGCCTCAAAAAAGAAAATAGGTGTTTGCTTTGTCCGTCGAAAAACCTGAGCACATGTATGACTGAAATTAGAAATTTACACTATTGTTCATACCACTGCTAAATGTAAAATATCTTTCTTTTTAGAACAGCTAAATTCACAAGTATCACACAGAGGCGGCAGCAATCTTTGTTGCAAAGTAACTTTGTCTTGAGTGAAGCAGTTATTAGCTTTCCGTTATAAATTTTCCCAGCTACGAGTTCTATATAACTCTGCTGAAGTCTCTCTTAGATATCATAAATGAGCGTCATTTTACAGCTCATCTATGTAATCTAACTATGAGTGAATAATACGTTTCATAGATATTTAGTCGCAAATGTTGATCTATAGGCTCCGAGAGACATCGTAGTGGAGGGCCCCGGATTAGTTTCAGTAATTTGGAGCTCTTCAATCGTGACAGCAGAAGTGGGATTTTAGAGCTTTAAGAACATTCACTAAAAATAATGATGTTGCATCTCATTGATTATTATAGCTTGTTAACTTCAGTCACTGCTGATTTTTTCCCGCATGTTATTGCTTTGAGTATTGGTTATCCTCTAGTTAAGGAATTACTAATTGTACGTCATATTAGCCATGTAATTGTAGTAAACACATCTGTGCTTTTTAACGCTGAAATCTTTTCGTGTTGACGTCATAATAAGTTCTTTTGTTTGTTGCTCCTTGTTACCTGGCGCTGAGGCCCCAATAATCAGCGGATTAGTTTCAGTAATTTGGAGCTCTTCAATCGTGTCAGCAGAAGTGGGATTTTAGAGCTTTAAGAACATTCACTAAAAATAATGATGTTGCATCTCATTGATTATTATAGCTTGTTAACTTCAGTCACTGCTGATTTTTTTCCGCATGTTATTGCTTTGAGTATTGGTTATCCTCTAGTTAAGGAATTACTAATTGTACGTCATATTAGCCATGTAATTGTAGTAAACACATCTGTGCTTTTTAACGCTGAAATCTTTTCGTGTTGACGTCATAATAAGTTCTTTTGTTTGTTGCTCCTTGTTACCTGGCGCTGAGGCCCCAATAATCAGCGCTGTTCTGCTACTGATCACGAATGCATAGGTTCAGTGTCCGAAAGCGGAGGCCCAGTTTCAATGAAATGATATGTAAAAACGCCATTGACCATGAATGTGGGGAACAATAAAGGACTGCTGGCCAGCAGTTTTATTCCACCGTTGCCCACCGCTACAGCTGATCTGCTAACAGAGGTGATACTTTGAGTACAATTAACAGTATTGAATTATGTTATTTCGCTAATGTTCATCATTCAAAAGTTTTTAGATAAATGTTGCGATAATTTCCAATTCTGTTTAATGTCGCGATAATTTCCAATTCCGTTGAAAACATTAATGAACCACATCATCGAATAAATGCGATCAAAGGCAATAGGTGCCCAAGCGTTGTGCCAGCAGCAATAGGCCACGGCCGGAGCGGTGAAAAATTTGTATAGAAGCTTCCATAAAAAAAAAGTAATAAATCAAACCCAATTGTCTATTACTGCGACGAAAGCAGCGGTAGAAAAATATTGGCTTTCTGCAGGCACCAACCACTCGAAGGCTTATCGGAGGCATGAAACTTAAACAGCTCTACTGCTTGTGTATTTTTTTTTATTTGCTACTAAGCCAGCAATAAGTTCAGCCTTGCCTCACCAGCAGCTTATTGGACGCCTCGGCCCAATTGCTCTTTATCACTGCCAAAAACTTGCATAAGAGCTATGAGTGTTCACAAAAGGCCTCTCGCCAAGACTATAAAGTAAATCGCTGCACCTCTCAATAATGAATAGTTAAACATGCGTTTTTCGCGCGAACACACGCTTATCGCCTGCTTGCACGCTCTCCAGCTTGTAATTATGTCGAGCACACCCACCTCCTGCTTTTATTTTCTTTCTTTTAGATGTTTACTTTCTACGTAGACCTGGTCCGTCGGTGTGTTGCACTTGTGCCCATGATAAACAGTTGCGCGAATTGCTGCAGCATGTGATTACGTTTGGTCAGACTTCCAGGTGCAATACCAGCCATCCAGCTTTCTTTCCATCCTTTTTCAACCCTGTGTTACGAATACCATGCTGTGTTACAAAAGCTGGAGATGTAGTCAGGTCAAGGAAAATAGAATTTCCAGTATTCGCATGCAGTGCAAACTCGCGAGCGACCAGTGCAAGTTATACAACACAGCAGAAAAAAAAATCAGTTTTCATTTACGTCACCGTCAAGGCGTCGATATTAACTTGGCGCTAAACTCATCGTAATTCGAATGCCGGTTATCTTAGGCGAGCGCTGGCATTTTACAGCGCTGCATGGATTTAGTCAACAGACTTGCTTGCGGTGATCCTATCCCTGTCAAGCTTTTGCTAGCTCGGCTCCGCCGGTGACGAAGTTCGCGCGGCCAGAGACGGTGCGAGGTAAATCCGATTGCTCCTTAATTGAGTTTGTCAGGCCCGCCCGGTTCCCAGGCTCGCTGCATGCGAGCACGTTCGCTACTGTTGTTGCTACAACCGCTGCGTATTGCTTGCTCAGATGCGCCCCCTAGTGACGGCGTATAAAAGCGGTAAACGCCCCGGAGGCGGGAATGCTGACGACGGGCGGCATGAGTTCCCCCCCCCTCCCCCCCCCCCCCCCCCCCCCCAAAAACACTCTCCGGTTCGATGCGCAGGTGCCTGGGAGCCTGATAGATTGTTAACTCGGAACTCCTTCCCACTCTTGAATTTTTTCTTTGTTTCCACTCGGTCTATACGCGATCGAGTGAATCGGAACCAACTTTTTCGATGGTTAACAGGATGGTGGCTCTTGGCTTCTTTGTTTAGTTTTTTCGAGTGGTTAGGTTTACACATCGTGTTCAGATGGCCGCCCTGCTTAGCCAACCAGTTAGCGGAGCATTTCTCTCTCTCTATTTTTTACAACTACAGTTTCATGAGGTGGTTTCTTCGAGCTGAATGACGCCTCCGTAGGTGTCGGCCTAGTTTGTCTTCAGAGAAATTTTCACGTTCACCTGGATATCAACGGGACCATTAACCAGCTGTGCCTGAGCCACAAGAAATGCGTGGGTGGATGAACAGCGCACTCGTTAATTTTCCATCAGTTGGGATGTGACTTAGGTGGGCTTGGGAGAAGTATACGCGAGCGGAAGTGGAAAGAGACAGAGATACAGAGACCAGGGTGCGCGGAGTACAGCTAGTGTTGTGGCTGCTTCACCTCGAGGGAGAGAGAGAAATACATATTTTTCCGCAACCACATTCACAAAATTGTTTGGTTCACCTGAAACTCAAGAGAAAACATGCCGAGTAGTCCATTCACCAGTGGAAGCGCGGCAGTCTTGCACACTGTTGTCATTTGTCCGCAGATCCACTCAGTGCGTAGCCATTTTGTTCCCCACTGTTATAAGCATGCACACGAGGCTATCGAACGCTAAGTTCTGTGTTGTCGAATTGTTTGGCTTTTATGGATTCAGACTGCGGAAGAAGTTCTGCGGAGCTCAGCCAACCTGAAATGGTTTGTGCAGCCCAGTCTGGACATGCTTTAGCTAAACACGGCTCATATCCGTGACGCTTAAAAGCTGATTTGAAAGCAATAATTTACCAAGATCTTAAGTTTTAATGTGATCAAGGTAGGGTGAGATTGCAAAGACTGTTCGACGAAACCTGAACAGCTAGATTTTGAGACCTCTTAGGCTTTCTGAAGTCGTTCGCGAATTATTTGCCCAACTTTCCGACGCACGCTCTTCCTGAAGCTCTGTTAGAGTCAAACACTGGAGTTAACATCCAAATACCCCAGGATGAAACAGAAACAAAAGATGAGGAAAATAATGAGGCGCAATAAGCCTTTTATGAGGTGCCACGAGAACGTATTTTTATCGTCCTATTGTTCAGCTCTCTGTTCCTTTCACACGAACCTCGCCAGCGATTCGAAATAAATGCTGAAGGCATGCAATTTCGGATGCATCTCGGGACTCGATTCTCTCAAAACGAGAATAGTCAAGAATCTTCTGGCTGTAGAAAGTATTATATTTGAGGCTTCGGTTACGATCTGTCCTCTTGACGGCCTTCTCAGTTTTATTTTACTATACTGATTTTTTATTAGTTAACCAAGACCTCCGGTGGCGGCGTCACAATAAGACGAAGAAAGCAAGCAGAATATTTGAAAGACACCAGGCTGTCGTCCTGAGGATAGCTGCTGCGAGCTTCATAGAAAACCAATATAAATGTGGAAAAGCTGTCTCACTATGACTTTATCGGCACTAACCGCCAAATATCGGATTCTCGAAGAGGGCCCGCACCGCCTTTTTTTTTTTACCCCAGGCGCGACAGATCGCTGCACTCAGGCAGGAATGCATCAACCCTGACTGGTCTGTCTTGCTGCATAACTCGAAAAAGGTGCTGGTTTGCTTCGAAGCTGTATAGTGGGCTGTCATATTTGTTTATTTCGATGCAGAAATAAGGAGAGGCGAAGAAAGAACTTTCGTGAAGAAAGCTGCCATTTCTTGTTTTGGAAGTACAGGTGCGTGTTTCACGAAACATAGGCATCAAAAAGCTCCCGTCGCCCACTTGCTTCTGAGAGTATTTCCGATTCCAATCCTGCGTTCTTACCAGCAGTTATTGTCAGCGGCATATATGTTAACAGCTAGGTTCTTATACCTTGAAGAAATTCAGAAGTTTAGAGTGAAGTCTAAGTTAGCAGATAAGGCTATTGAAGACACTTTACAGAAAATTGTGGAAATTACGATACAAAAAAAAAGCGAGAAAACCGAGATGCACAAAAGGATTTATGAAGGTACGAAAAGACAGCGGCATTATTAGTACTATGAAAATAGTGGCTGCTACAGCTGAAAACAAAAGTATCTTTCTAGATTTTAATGCCTGCATCGTTGCGTGGAACGAATGCCATGCTGGGAGCAGTACTCACTGGATGTCTTGCACTTTGAATTTTGCAATAGTGGCGTGTTTGAGGGACCGAGACAGCCAGCATGGAAGAGAAGGAAACACAATATCGCACAGGTCACAGAATTCATAATAACTTGCGAAAAATTATTCGTAAGACAGAAAAATCGAAAAAAGACACTACGCTATAATTTGCTGATTATCCGTTCCTAGTTTTTTGTGAGCTAGTCTAAATGAAACACTGGCAGAGGCTGGCGAAACCTTGGTATCGAGAGAACATAAAACAGGTACAATGTCTTGCAAAGCTCAAAAAAGTTACTACAGTGCCTTCGTGCTGTATTTAAATCAGACATATCTAAATAAAATTAAGGACAGTCCAAGAAACTCGGTCCTTCAATCAGGCTGTCAAATGTGCTCCGCGTAAAGTAGTTTGAAGGAAGGAAAATAATAGTACGCCGAGGCGAAAGAAATGCAAAAAAAAGTTGGCGGTGGTTTAGCTCTGGTTAAACCTGGAGTGACACGATAGCTGCTGGCTGAGTCGAATTGCAAAGTCAGTCTTTCGCCGCTCTGTTTCGCTGGGCGTTCCTTCTTCATCTTCGTCCCACTTGACACGGCGCATGCGCACAGCTGTTGCAGCTCGGTTTCGCCGGCGCGCCGCGCCGCCGGCAGCAACAGCTGCTCTACACCACGTGGCGGTGACTGCGCCGCCACCGTCACATGCCACCGCAACGGTCACGTGCCACCGCCACGCTGAAGGCTCGAAATGCTACCGTAGTGTAGCTATCGCTACAAAACGAAATGGGAGGGACTAAAGATGCGGTAGCAGAGACAACCGCTGCCGGCTGTCCGCCATAATTGTGTTTTCACGAGGCGAGGAATAATGCTAGCCGCTGGCTCGTCACGCTTAAAACCTTGATCCGCTAGTCACTGCCTTACTGTGCACTAACTTGGCCACACAAAAATGGCGGAAAGAAAGCAGAAAGAGGAAGACAGGGAGAACAATGTGAAGAAAGATAACCCTGTTATCTCTTAGTTGTAGCTTACTTCAATAACTAACACAGTACCACAGTCTACATAAAGTGCTATTCTTCGTCGATAGCAGCACCTGCCATCCCACGGCAATGGCGCATCGCTTAACCGCTGCACCACTGCGCCAGCTGTGGTATGAAGACTTCCAGGGATCAGTGAATATAAAGTAGAGAATCACCGACGTCACGGCGTGAAAACAAGATGACAAGAATGAAGACGCTAAGAACGAAAAATAAAATAAAATAAAAAAGAAATCAGTGTGTAGTTAATGAGCGTAGTTCGTAACGGCGACCGCTCACGCAATTCCGTCCTGTCGCCCAAGCGAGCGCCATTGAGTTTTTTTTCCCCATTACTCTTATAATTTCTGGCATGTGAATATTATTCTGTATATGTCGTGCATTGAACATTTCGGGTTGTGGTCGTTTTGAGTTCTTTTGAACATTATGCAGTCAGTTGTAGCTATTTCTTTCTTTAGGTAAAAACATGTAGCCGGGCCCTTTTTTACTAACTGCTCATTTCATGCCCGTGCAAAAAAAAAAAGAGAGAGAGAGAGAAGGAGTGGTGGTGTCCATGTGGCTGCAATCGTTTGCATAAGTATGCCCTTAACTCGGCTTGTTATCACCCTTAATAATCACTACTAGTCACTACCCACATGCTTACTGCATACGTCTTCTTCCCGGCAGAACTCAGTGCACGCCATCAACAAGTTATCACGAATAGAACCAAAGTGCTCAAGCAGTATTGTATAGTGACGCCGTAAAACACTGATGGGGTGTGTGAACCTAAATGTGAGATTCGCGATCCACACAATGTGACCGCTATTACAGAAGAACTTTACAGTGCATAAGTTTCAAAAGTAGGACAGAAGGCTAACAGCATTCTTCACAGACTTCTCAGATGATAAACCAAGGCGCCTGGGAGCTTTTAATAACGACTGCACATTAACCGTCTATGCTTTTGAGTGCTTTCTCGACGTAACAATACGTCGCCACGCATACACCTCATTTGTCGAGCGAATCAGCTCCGCGCGTACACTGAAAATTACGTGCGAGGAGCTTCTAATTGGTAGTGCTTTACCACGGACAGTACTGCAATGAGAGTTTGTCCAGAACTTTTTCCTACTCAGTGTAGGAAGCTGGGCCCAAGATTTCTTGTGGCTCTCTCTCTCTCTCTCTCCCTCTCTGCGTATCTGCGGCCTCCGTTGTCGGTATCGCCGGCCCCGCGAACCAGTTCATCCTTCAGCCTTCTTGCAAGCGGGTCACGATTCTCAACACGGCAGTTTAGTTCGCTGTTCCTGGACTTCTTGTGAATAATTTGAGGTCTTCTGAGCGAGAACAACAGTTTTCCAGTTCACTGTCACGTTCTCCGAGGCTTGCATGACAAACATCGTTGTGTAGGTTTCTTAATCTAATTTCACTTTAGAGCGCTACCCCAGTGAAAGGACGTCCGTGAGGCGGTCATGTATTTTTTCGGAACACATTTGACAAAAACATTGAGACGCCAAATTATAGTGAATGTTGGAGCAATAGGATGAGTTCCGACACTACTGCGCCTCGTCTGCGGTGCTACACTGCACTAGAACAACACCCTCTCAATGCTAAGGCCTCTCCACCGGCCGCGTGACGTCACGCCAAGGGACCGTGCAGGCCCCGCGCTCCGCGATTTCAGCGCGCCGCGCCCGTCTGCACTATTCGGGTACTGCCGTACGTAGCTGCCTTATAAGTGATTCCTTCATTTTCATTTTTGTCGTTGCTGCAGAAAAGAAATTCGCTAGTTTGTGCGCGCCTTAGGCTATCATTTTATCTGCTTTATATATTTTTTTTATTGCAGAACACCTTATTGTCAAGAAAGTTCGAGCTGCTAATACAGTTTTTTATAATAAACAATTTAGCATACGGCCGCCAATTTCGCATTATTGGTCATTATAATAAAAAATTGATTAGTTAATTTCAATTAATCATCTAATTATTAGGTTCTATCACGTACATGATGTCTGCCGTGCGGTAAAATCCATCCGCACAGACCGCACATGCGTATATCTAGTTGTTAAAGTAGAAGTTCGTGAACATTGAAAAAAAAAACACCGTCTACTGCGCATTGTGTTAGTTTTATTCTGTATTGTGTTTTGCTTAAAGCTTTCACACACAGCAATAATGACACTCACAATAATGTTGCGCTGTTGAGTATTTGTACAGCTAATCTGACCCTTACAATAAAAAACGACGAGACACCAGCAATGAAGTGTGCGCAAAGCATTTTTATTGCTTGGGAATAAAACTTACTTCTTCTTAAGCGTTGCTGCTTTCCGGGCTGCGGCCTTCTGCTGCGCATTGTCTTGTATGGCATCATTTCTTAGTTTGCAAAAGTTGTTTAGAACAACGTTGGTTGCAACGCGTACTACCAAGCGCAGGAGAGTTTGTGCAGTGTGGCCATTTTCACATGTCTCAATGTCGTGTTCGTCCAGGAGGGAAATCGTCTGTGAAATCACGACACCACGTTGATTTCTACAGGAGAGAAAATCTTCCGCGGTTGCTCCAAAAGACAACTTCTCTGCAACTAGTTTAGTCATCAGTACCATGTGAACTGTGCATGGCTGGGGAAACTTCAGCCCTCCTCTCGACAGGTTAGCTATCATGGCAGTATTTTCCGCTTCGATCTCTCGATTTTCAATCACCAATGTGCTGAAGCAAGCAGAACATGAAAGCTTCTTTAAAGCAGCATGAGCAGCGTATCCTGCAATGTAGACAATAGCATCCATGTCAGAGTGGGCGTGTGTAATATCGTCGTCGCTGACAGCCACAGAAAAGTTGCATGGGACAAGATCCTCACTTACGTCTTCAAACTCTGTTTCCTCGCGTGGAAATGTCAAAAGTTTTTGAAGACGAAGCTTCTTCTCACATTCGTAGAGCTGACGCACGGAAATGTGGTACTGTGATCCTGCCAGCTGGCGGTAACGGCCGAACCGGTCTTCTAGCGCATCCGTCTGAAATTTGCCCAGCAGTACGTACTTGAAGTGAAGTTCTTCTAAGCAGTAGCGCGAGAGTTCTACCAGAGAATAGCATGTCAGTCGCAAAGCACTGTGAGTCTCTTTCGTCAGCGAGCCACTGGTGATGTTTATTCTTGCCCAAGCGTCCAACCAGTCCACAACGCCGCTCAGGAAAGCTAACTGTGTGTCATCAACAGACCTTACAGGGTCTTGCATGCTGTCCCTTAGCCTCTGGCCTTTGCAAGGGGTCTTAACATTGACTATTTGCCACCATGTGAGGATAACGTCAATGAAAAGAGCAGTCGACTCAGCTTGAGGAATCTTGAACGCGGAACCATGTGTCCTGAGGGCATTTGAAACAAACTGATTAATGACGTCGAGAGCGAGCTTTACATTTTGCCGCTCCATTGAGGTTGGATTCACGGCTTTTGCGTTCAGTCTGTAAGCAGCCTTCACAAGCGACGTCTTCTCTGAAGAATAAAGCTGCCGCACAGCTGCGAAAGAAGCAGCTTTCATACGAGGAGGCCCTTCGGGCATTGCTCCACTCAAGTCCATTTCAGGGAAATAGAGGCATGTTCCAGGGTTTTTCTGGTTAATCCAATTGTTCCTAATGCACTTCAAGAGATGCACAGGATCGACCACGTAGAAAAGAGGGCGAGCGTTATCGGCTGGATGGGGATAGACAATGCTCACCTGAGGACTTGTAGCAAATAACGACATCATCTTGCGGTTCAGAGCATTGTTGTCCGTTATCACAGCGATAATTTTGAGCCCCATTTTCTCAACATTAATGATTATGTTCTTAGCATGCTCGTGCAAAATTTCTGCGCTCAGTTTGCTCACAGGTAATATGTGAATGACGTCCTTGTTTGCAGAAAGGAGTGATTGTACCATGAACACATGGGCTGTTGTTGCTGGTTCCGTTGAATGAACCGACGATCCTACTATTGTGCCCCCTTTGTAGTCGAAGTATGGTTTTATGTGGATCTCATCGATCATCAGGGTCACTGTCTTCTCGTGGTCTTTCATTGATTTGACTCGTTCTCGGATGTAGGAGAGACAGTGCGGTTGATTTTGCTCCACAAGAGGGTCAGCTTTGTAATTTGAGCAAACACGGCGCAGTGTGGAAGGATGGGGCAGAATGATTCTTGATGCAGCTCTTGTGAAGTGATATGCGTGAGGAGAAATTGAATTCAAAATACTGGCGAATACCAGCAGCTCTGCGCTATACACATGCTGTTTCGCGAGGAGAAGCTCTATCTGCTCAACCAGAAATTTCAGCAAAGAAGACTGTTCTTTCGTCGTATCACTGTCCTCAATGAGGTCTGCAAGCAGTGAACCGACAAACTGCAATACTTTAGTATGTTTCGACTCTTTCGTCACCTCAGGTATATTATGCAAGCCTATCTCGAGTTCTTCTAGCAGCAAGGACAGGCTGGAGGTGTCGCATACTTGAGCTGGCAGAATCCTGCCTGAAGGAAGCGACAGAAGCTTCACTCCATTCAAGAAAACAGAAAGTGACAGATCAGGGAGAACTACCAAGGCGCATTTCACATTAGGTGAAGGATCATTCTCGATGAGAAGGAACCTAACGCACTGCTCATCGACAGAAACGGTCCAGAATTTCGTGTTGCAGATTCCAGGCAACTTAGATTTGAACTCCTCGTAAGATGAAACTTTGTTTCTTTTCTGTTCAAGCTCATTAGACTGAAGTGACTTCCTCATAGCCTCCTGCAAAGCAGCGTTTTCCCTTCTTGCTTTTTTCGTCTCTGGCGATTCACTCCGTCCAGGCGTTGAGGACAAGTATTTTGGGCAGTTTGGAAAAACAGAAGGCGCAGCATCAATCTTCAACTGTAGCCTGTCACGCTTCACCTCTATTATTTTCCCTGTCAGTTCATCTTGGTGTGACAACGTCGTAATGAAGTCGCCTGCGTGGAAGTGCAGTTCACACACCTGCACGAGAAAATGAAGCAAGGCCATTCGCCATGACTCTCCATTGCCTAAAACACTAAGTAAAAAGAGTCTGAATAGTGAACAGCTTTTACATATTTACACAGCTTTTACACAAGCCTTATGCACATCCACAGAACTAAATGCTTCCTGGACAATTCATACATAAGTGTAAGAAGTGATATCATTGCCTACAAAGACAGCATGCCTTTCCGGGAGCGACAGCTCACAACTAAGATAATTACCAGCGCCTATTAAGCAATATTTCAGAGTCTTACCCTCGAATGCTCTGTAGGTGTGAAATCCTTCCGTGGAATGGCTCGCAACCAGGCTTTTCTTCGTACTTCGTCTCTTGGGAAGCAATAAACACGTACTTTGGGACCATTCTGGTAGTTCCCGCGGCACCCGGGAACACAGCACCGGCCCATGTTTCACGAAGTTGCACTCGCTACACGGCAGGCAATCAGTTTCCCATTCGTGCGCTAGCACAGGTACGCACGCCACACAAGAAACGGCCACACGAAACAGACACAGCCGTGCGAGGAGCGAACGGAAATGCACCCAACGCCAGGCTGAAAGACTCAAGCAGCAGCTAGACGCTCACTGCAAGACTGCGTTCGTGTCTGTGCTTGCCCGGGCAAGCGCGAGCACATCGAGGGAGACAACCGAGCGGAGCGGAGCCGCGCTTGGTGAGCAGCCTGACCGGACACTTGGCGTGACGTAGCGCGTGTGGAAAGGAGGGCCTGGAGAGGCCTGAAGAAAGTATTTAGAGGGTGTTGACTAGAAGCGTCAGTTTTGCGCGCAGCCGTCTTTACGCATTGGCCGCTTGTCCTCACAACTGGCGAATGAAGCGGCGGCGCCGCAGTCGTTCACTCTCGAACGCGTTGCTATGGTGTTGCTGAGTTCGTCTGCAGACAAAATTGATAAAAAACGTTGCGACGCATTGCCTAGTGCATAAAATGACAAAATATTTCTTTTTGTGAGCGCAGCCAGTACTGCGGCAGTGCTTTAGGCAAACAAATGCTCCCGCTCTGATTCCGCAGTGTTTCACCCGCTTCTGGCAGCGCTGCAATCGGATACTCTTGAAAGCGGGTTGCTACTGGCTACGCCACTAGTGTCGCGAGGAGACCACCGTTCTACCGCTCCTCCTCCTCCTCCTCCTCCTCCTCCTCCTCCTCCTCCTCCTCCTCCTCCTCCTCCTCCTCCTCCTCCTCCTCCTCTTCCTCCTCCTCCATCCGCTGCACTGTCAATTCTATAGCACTGTAGCGGAGCGCCTCAAAGCAGCTGGTAAATGTGACGCGCGCCAGGGCGCATGCGCGCTCTTGCAGAAGACTGCATAGAGTTCATAATACATGCCCGGAGGGAAAACTGACAGCGCTGCATCTTATCCATCAAGGGGAAGCCAGGAACATGAGGTTTCGTATTTGCCTTGGCTAGAGTTGAGCCGAAAATATGGACTTAATCATAACAATAGAAGTTTTTCCGAAGCTAACCTCAAATAATTTCCTTGACAATCACTGTATACCAGTAATACTCATTGATGCTAAATGTCTTAAATATGTAACAAATTCTCAGTCAGTCCAATTTAATCTGAACAGGGTGGAAATCATCACTTCTTTTTTGGCTAATGTAGCCACTGCCTCGGCATGCAGCCTTCATTCCGTGGCAGAATCCACGTTTTCGGTCCAAGACTAGTCATTCCAAAGAAGAAACCTCATTTTGCCGGCATGTCTTTAGGGGATGAACCGTTCTTACGGAACTCGCATAGACGTTGGCGTGGTCTTTCCCTCTAGGTAAATGATGAAATTCTGCTGTGCCCGAAACCTTACGAATGTGGCGGCGAGGCGAAATCTTTCTACCATAACAAAATACTATAAACAAAATCCAATTCGGCGTGCCATCTAATAACTATAAATTAGCTTTCGAAAAGTATATATAAATTTAAGAAGTAAAGAATGAATTTATATTGGGTCAAGTGATGACGACCGAATTTATACGTTAGTGAAAATGCTTTGTGGCATTTAATCATTAATTAAGACAATTGGAACACACTACATGGAAGGGTGCACGGTGATCAGGGCACAGAGCAGTCACGGACTTTTGGTTACTTGTGTGGGTAAAGTAAGTACCTGCGCTTGTGCAAAGCAAGGCAGTAAAGAAAAGAAAAAACGCCGCCATGGCTAAAATGCTACCGTGCTTGCATGGTGAAGACAAGTTCGCAAGTTGAATTTCATCCAAAACGGCCGGCTTTCATTGGAAGTGAAATGCAAGAACACCCGTCTGCTTGGATTTCGGCGTGCGTTGAAAAACGTCATTAGCTCAAAACAATCGGGAGTAATTTACTATAGCATGTTTTGCGTCCCGCAGTGTTGCGCCATCAAACCAGTCTTAAATTATTTACCTATTCAGTCGCAGCTATGAGTTATTAGCAGTGAGCACGCTTTTTTTGGTTTGCTTTTTGTCTGGTTTCCCGAGAAACGACGCACGGGTGGTGGCTCGAAAGCAGTCGGAATCCTCGTAAATAAAACAGGTTCTGCGAAACTCCAAAGTTTCAAAAACTTCTGGCAGAATCAGCACATTCGCTTCTTGATAACTCCCACCAGTAATGCTTCATTGTCAGCTTTTATTGAGCCATGATGAATTAGTGGGAACTCTGAAAGTTGCGAAGGAAGAAGCGGTAATTGTGTTCTCTCGTGCTTCTTAGGAAACTTTCCTGAAACGCTGCGAAACGAATCGGAAGCGTTTTCGAGATTCTCGCTGTGCAATGATGAAATTTCTGGGCCATCAGCGTAACTTGCTGTCAAGAAAGGAAATCACGTGGTCGATATTACATCGCAAGTGGCGTGATCAGCAAATGAGATTGGCCAAGATTCTCCGCCTTGAATCGATGGCAAAGGTAACCTTAGCAGCGAAATGCCTGAGTTGTTTACGAGTAAGGCTTACAGCGCGCAGGATTCGGTTTGTCAGCCACTTTTACGGGAATGGGCTGGACCATTTAGTTCAGACCCCAAAATATCCTTTCTTATTGCGTGTTGTTTGTAGCTAGGATTGCACGCTGTGTAGTGGAAGTCAGCTAGGACGTCTGGAAATACAGGGCTGGAACCACAAGGTTATTTAGAGCGTACGATTGTTTCGTAATGGTTTGTGCATGTTCTGCCACATTTCCAACTACGGCAATTAAGCACACGATAGTCGAAATATATATTCTGCCCGAACAATGTTCTACATTGGAACTAAGAATGATTATGCACTTCAAGTGCTTACCTCTCTAAACTGTCGTTGGCTCCTCCTTTCATTGACAAACGGAAATAAACTTGACTTCATTTAATTTTTCTATTCCTTATCTTCACTTCAAATAGCGGTCGTTGTACGATGTCTTGCTTAAGAATGCACTCGGAAACCCTCATTCTCGTGGCAATCAACCCGCTGCCTTTGTCACAAGTAAAGAGGCCAAAGTGTTTGGTTTTAAGTCATGCAGTGGAGCTGTTGCAAATCCGTGGGAGTACTATGTGTTTCGGAGAGGGAAGGACGAGACTTAATCTCAACTGCAAGGGATTGCGAACGCTATCGATGCCCGAAAGCCACACTGCATACCCCCGAATGAAATGTTTTGAGCTTCGATTTTGGCGAAAGATGTGCAGTCAGGCCGGAATGAAACGCTAACAACGAATGTCAACAGAACAACGTATCTTCCGTGTATACTTTCAACTCCGGCATGCAACCAGCCTGATTCATGTTTCTGGGTAAAGCTCTACAGAAGTACATATTCATAAACAGGTTTTAAAGAACTATCTTCCTGCAAAGTAGAAAAGTACGTCATATACGTGTTCGCATTTCACTGTGGACGGATTGTACATTATGGCGATAGTAAAAACGTCATTGCTTCAAACAACAAAAAATGGAGGGTGCCACAACAACAAGTTTTTTTTTGTTTAGAGAAAGCCTAAGCAGGGTCACATTTATTGAGCTCGTGGGAGCTAATGCAGCCTGCGACCTGAAGCGATAGCCTCAGAGCAGCTTCCCCGGAATACTTATGTGGTAAGCGATTACTCGATGCAGAGTTTAAACTTGCGGTCTTTACCGTTACCAGTATCGGCTGAAATATTTCACAGCGCAGTAGTTCAGGCCTCTTGTATGCCTGAGCATACGTAAAGGTTACAGATCGCATTGAAAAGCTTTTAATTAGGTTTGGGTTTATGGGCTTATGGGCGTTTAACGTCCCAAAGCGACTCAGGCTATGAGGGACGCCGTAGTGAAGGGCTCCGGAAATTTCGACCACCTGGGATTCTTATATCGGCCCGCAGGCATTTTTTGTATCTCTCCTTCACGGGCTGGTAACGAAGCCTCAACCCTTTGGTGAGTCCCAGGGTGACACAGAACAGTCTAGACCCTGCAGGATGAAGCGCTAGGTTGCCAGACAAGAGCGCTACCCTTACCCGAACACTACGTTTATTTCCATCCCGCCTGTACGGCAGCAAGAGCAGGAGTAAGAAGACTGGCTCCTAAGTCAGGTGGCTGTCTTTTGGGAGCCGACCTACCAGCCTCCGAGACGCCTAGACCATGTCCTTGTCCGCGCCTTGTTGGCAACGACCGGCCGACATGCCTACTATTGATTCTCGAAGCTGGCGCTCCACGGGTTACGCCGCTTTATATCTAGTCCGGCTGACGCTCCTCAGTCAGGTGAAGGAATAATGAAAAGTAAAAAAAACACACAACAAAGAAAAAGAAAGGGAAAGGGAATTCCCTCTGGAACACATCATTTCCCGGTTGCGGGGCAGGAAATTGCTGAAGAGGCCAGTCTCGCTTGAGATTTTTGCGGCGCTAGCCTCGCTAAAACGGGCAGCGTGAACGTAATGAGAAGCAGTAATTTGACTCGGGCAACAAGAGGTGGTCCGGACCTTAATAGACTGCTTCGTTTTCAGAGCTCTAGGTAATTTCGCTTGCCTACGCTTGCCGATTTAGTTTTTTTTTTTCGTTCAACTAACTCAATAGCACTCGTATCCTTCCCTGCTACTTACGAGAACGGGAACGCGAGCTTCTATGTTTATTTTCTCTGTCGACGTTGATTGCGTAGTCTGTACCGTTTTGTTTCTCGGTCTTTGTCGTCTCGCATTAGTGGCAAAGGAGCTAGGTTCTCCGGCAAGATGCTGGGCCAAGAAACAAAAAAAGAACTTATGTCAGAGAGGCTCATTCATTATAAAAAAAAACTGCATTACCAATGGTCGTCACAGTTGCATAAACGAAATAAAATACACATTACAGCTTTTCCACTGCCCCGCAATGTAAAATGGCTTTAAAGGTCTTTAATAAACGTACCACTTTTCTTGAAGATTTTTGATTGCTGAGTCTTTTAGCCAAAAAGAAGTAAAAGGAAAAGGTCTGCAGTTTAGCTAGGTTTATGCGAGCCGTAGACAAGAACAAGCTGGGCTAATGACGCAGTTTATTTCTCCGTTTATATGAAGTACCTTAGCAAATGTAGTTGGTGCAAAACACCTTGTGTAGCAAAACGCGTTTATCGAAATATGTAATGCAATTTATTGCCTAGCTGTCGATATAATTTTGTGTTCTGACTTGCGAACCACGAGAGAATGACCACATTTCGCATGGGGAGGTGCCGTGTTTAGAAGAAAATTAAATTCGGTGCGGAAACATCCGAGCCCTAAAAGAACTACATTGCCACTCATAACGGCGTGCACTTGGCTCAGCTGTTTTTAATTGGGTACGCTTACATTGTGTGTCTGCAAACGCGGCAACATCGGATAACGTTTATGCCCCCTTCATAAACAAGCGGCCTAGTCTGCGCGAAAGAGACACCAGCGTATGCATCGCGGACATGCAAAGCGCCGCGCATAATTGTGGGTCGCGAACATGCTGCCGCTTTATGGCCACTGACAACGCGCTGCGCTGTTTCGGGCGCCTAGAAGCCTTTCTTCCCCATAGCTTCGCGGGGAACGTGCGGGAAGCAGGGAGGACGCTGACGTCCGCTTTGTCCTTGCTTCCGGGAATGTCCTTTCGGGATCGCTTCTCTCTGTCGTGATCTAATTCACATTTTTCTTGCGAAAACAAGATCCTGTTAGCCGTGACCGCCGGGTGGTGAGTTATTGAAAGGAAGAACTTGCGGGGAACACAACTTCAGGAAGCAGACTACGGATTGCCGCAGTTGTTGTGCGCACTTCTAGAGGTGAAAGAAGAAGATTTCATGTTTCATCTTCCTCACTGTGGGCATGTGCCACTCCAACAGATGACAACAACGAATGAGGTTCCTAATCAGCGGCAAATAATTGAGCAATCGTCTTTGTTTGTGATTTTGCGGTGGAGAGACCTTTGTTCCCGACTGCACATAGCAGGTGTTTACTTGTCTGTTATTTGTGGCTGCTGTTTTCTGCGTCTTTTTCATTATTATGGCGACTCTGAAGCGAAAACAACGGTAAAGTGTTCGCCAATACAACCTCTGTTCACTCTGTCTTTTTTTCCCTAGGACCATCGGTAAGCCTTTATTTCAATATTTTGATAAAGTTCGCCTTTAGCCCGCAAGAGCTACATATAATTGGCTTCTGCGTGTGTATGTTACAAAAGAAACATTCGTTTCGAAAGGGACCAGCGGAACTATTTTTTTATTTCTTGCAAACGCAATGCCTTGGACCTTTCAAAGTTACTTGCTTTTTCGTATTCCTTTTTGCCGGCTCGGAAGTGACGCTCGAACTTTTCGAACGGACCTTGTTTTGTGAGTGAGTATGGAGAAAGAGAAGATTTTTGATAAAATTTATGGTCATGAACTTTTCTGGTGATGGCAAGAAGTACGACTTCCTTGAAAGGTAGAGAAACCAGCAGGATAAGTATTATATGACCTCTTTGCTTTAGCCACCGTACTCAGCTGAGGTGAAGCAACGAGCTCAACAAATGCTTTTAAGTACCCCCTTCTTTTTAGTTTTTGCCAAGCGATAAAGATTTCATACAGTAAATTTAAATTCAAAATTCATCCTTTCTGGTCCTTTAACGTTTAAGCGGTATTGCTCGTTGTTCTTCAATGACAACAATTTATTCATTGTGATATTGGTAGGCGGCGTTATGCGCGGAACTTGTCGCGCTCTCCGTGACACCATGCATGCGCCTTAGGTACCTGCGTTAAGGACACCAGAAAAAAAAAATTTCATCCGACTCGCTAAACCATACCCCTGACGTCGAGTTTCGTGAGTGCGTAGAGGCTATAATTTAAAGTCGTATGAGTCGCAATTTCCATGCCTCGAAATCTACAGGGATACCTAATTACGTAATGTGTTAGCAGTGGGATAGTGCGAGAAGGCGCTGATGCCTTTACCGGTGGATGTGACGTTACTGCCATTCTGATGACGTCACTTCCATCCAGCCAGTGGAAATTATTCGTTTTGTTGATGACATTTCCCTCCATCCAATGGGTCATTTTAAGGTCGATTTTTCCGCTATGAGGCTTTTAACGCTTTCGCATAAATAAAAAGAACTTTCAACCTGGTGAAAGACGCAGTTCAGTAGTATCGCTGCTCAATATTAGTGATTTTTACTCCGCCACAACTTTAGGCGAAAGAAGGACGCGAGTACGAGTACTTATAAACGTGCGTTCGGCCGTGCCGGAATTCCAGAGCAGAGATCGATGCGTAACTAGAGTCGTTCGATAACGCCCCGTGGCAGCGACTGGCGCGAGCCGGCGTTGCTTCTCGTTTGCGACCTTGTTCTTTAACCATGCTCCATTACAAGTCTCTCTTGTTCCGTCGACTTCTTTTGGCTTGTTGCGCTTTGCGCGCAGTCAATGATCCCAGCGCCATTGTCTTGCTTCCGTCCAGCTTGCGCCAGCCGCTGAATGACCTTCGACGAAAGACCTGCAAGGCTGTACTGATGAAAGCAGCGCCTAAACGTCATGAAGACAGATGTTCTCACGGGTTCGATGAAAGGCTTGTATTAGCGACAAAAATGGGTACAGCGATCTCAGCGTAAAAAGTAAGCACCTTACACAATGGCGCGCACACTTGGCTCAGTCGTTATCGGTTTATAATTTAATGGGTGATTTTTGTCGCTTGAGCAGCCTTGCGGCTCGGTCTCATCGTCATTTTGACTTTTATGTATCTCATAAAGTTTTGTGAGTTAAATGAAAAACTTTGTTCACTTTATGTTTTAATAATTTGCATAGCCCATGCTGAAGAGCGCTGGTGTGTTGTCTGGCGATATCGATTACATGGAGGGTGGATAAGCTAATCCATTTTCTCGGTTAGAACAACGCGATGCATGAGCGCAACAATGTTTCATTGCTTCCGCGTACGCTTCATTGTCCCATCTCTAACAAAGCGCCTCTTATATGGCCTGCTGTGTCCGTCACTAATAAACACGTACGCGCAGCAAGTTTATGTCTGGTTATCAAAACGTGAAGTTTTTTCAATTTCGATCAGGGAAGCACTCATGTTTCAGCGTAAGTGTGAAACATAACGTACCCAGTGCATTACAAAAGGAAATCTAGACAGCTTGCTCGGTGTTTTATGCCCCTTATGTATTTAGTCGTTATGGGAGGCGTCATAGCACCTGGATAAAAAACACTACAGCAGTCTCTTGGTACGGTATTGTGGAACTTCGAAAGACGATAAGGCGGGTATCAATAGCTGTAAATCTTTTTATTGTTATTTAAGGACAAAATTCTGCAACTAACTTATTTAAATTTGCCTAAGAGACGCAAGCTAAATATTTGTCTCGGTTGTTGTAATGGCTGTTGTAAGTCGGGAACACTTAAAACAAGATACACCGCTTTTTTTATTTATGTTCATAAAGGAGTCAAGGAGAAAGAGCAAGTACGAAGAAGAAAACAATGCTTCTGAACCTTTGTTAAAAATCACATTTTTTTTTTCATTCGCCCTCTGTGATTGTCCCGGAAACTAGGCACATGAAGACCCAAGCTATTGTCGTAAGGTGATAACCACAAGCGGGCGCTAAGACTAAAACAGTAGAACGAGGAAAGGTCGGCGTGCGGAAATGTGGCCCAGTATCCATATATAACTCTAGATGCCGTGGAGAATCGGTGCCTTTGAACAAATGAAAGAGCGTTGCTGTAATCGCTTTTGACACGCCACAAACTTGACGCAGTGAAGACGTGGTACGTATCCACAGTACTGCTGTCCAAATGCCCGGTTTGACAGTAGTCCTTACCAGACAGCTCTCTATATCCCCACTTGGAAATGACTAAACAAACTGAAGCGAATGAGTACAAACTGCGCGAACAAGACGGGACGTAAGGCACACAAAAGAACAGACAAAGCGTCCCGTCCGGCCTAGTTCGCGCAGTTTGTACTCATTCGCTTCATTATGAACCAACTAGCCCGCCAGAACGCCCTTCAAGCAAATTGTACTTTGTGCCTAGGGAACATGTCAGAGAGAGGGCAGGAAGATGGGGTTCTTGCAACACAAAAAAAAGAGGGACAAGAGTTGAGGAGGGAGGGAGAGGGGACAGGTGAGGGACCCTGGTATCCTGACTGTGCTTAGCCAACGTTTCGGCGAGAGGACTTGTCTTCGTCTGGGCAAAGCGTTCATCATTGGGGTTAAATCAAACCTTCGCTTTGAGGAGGAAGCCCGTTGAGGGGGAGGAGAGTGTGGTGTCAGAAGGGTGGTGGGAGAGGAACGTGAACATTATTTTATTTTAGCGAGCTCGTGCTTGAGAGGGAAAGGTCTCTTTAAGCCCGAAATACCTTTAGTACCCATTCTCAGGCGATTTCAGGCGAACGTCAACCATAAATCACCGCGGACAGATTCATGAACCATGGCCAAACCACTCCGAGCTTCTCTGTAAGAATGTTAGGGAGCAGAAAAAAAAAACTTTTGCTCTACTGATAGCCCAGAGCGGCATTCGAACTTGCGCCTGCGTAGATCAAGCAACTTCGTTTTCCAATGATTTAAATCATTCGACCCCCTCCGCAGCCTCTCGCGCACTAGTAGTTGATTGGTTGGCCTCAAATAAAGATGGCACATACTCACTTCGGGGGAGTGGCCAGACACAGGCGGTGAATTGCTGGCAACAGGAGCGTTTAGAGGGGAAAGGAGTAGTAATAGGGTACAGGCTGACAGATTGGACGACGCAACGACAGGGCTCTGGTTAAGCGGGAGATCGAAGACGGGACAATGGCTTAATTTGCAAATTCGAATACAACGCCTCTGGAGCTGGCCCCACCGCGGTGGCTCAGTGGTTAGAGCGCTCGGCTACTGATCCGGAGTTCCCGGGTTCGAACCCGACCGCGGCGGAAGCGTTTTCATGGAGGCAAAACGCTAAGGCGCCCGTGCGCTGTGCGATGTCAGTGCACGTTAAAGATCCCCAGGTGGTCGAAATTATTCTGGAGCCCTCCCCTACGGAACCTCTTTCTTCTTTCACTCCCTCCTTTTCCCTTCCCTTACGGCGTGGTTCAGGTGTCTGCCGATATACGAGACACATACTGCGCCATTTCTTTTCCCCAGAAACCAATTATTATTATTATTATTACCCTGGAGCTGCATGTTGTAAATTGCCGTCTTCACCAGCTTTCATCTTTTCGTTATTCACTTCCAAATGCTTGGAGCCAGTAGTTCTTCCGCCTTGGCTGTGCAATTAAGGCAGTTCAGTGAAGAGATACCAAGACCCAATTATGTTGCGAGTGCCGTCATTCTCTATCAGCGCACTAAGGTGAGAGGGCCGCCAAGGCAGCGAAACGTGGCTCAAAAGTCGACAAAAAGTGTGCGGGCGCTATGACGCGTCAAACAGCGTGAGCAGAGCGGGGCACTGAGTGTGCTGCCCGTAACGAAACACAGAAACGGCTGAACGCGAAAACGCATAAAGAAACAAAAGCAGCGTAGGAAGCTGAAGCTGAGCCGACTGTCAAGCACGGTAATCGGCTTCTGGCGGAGGCGGCTGAGGTCGAGAAAGCAGCCAGGGAGACCATGAGTGCTGCCTAGCTCGAAGAACAGAAGCGTACGTTCAGCAGACAAAGGCAGACAAAGGCCGTGACCTATACCAATGTGGGGCTACCACCAACTGTGAGTCGTCTTAGTATGTGCTACGCGTTTTCTGCAATACATTTCAGACTTACGCTTACTGTCGACCACGAGACAGACTGCTGAATATTTCGTACGACACAGATTCGCAGCCTTCCGCGAGTGGTGGTGGAACTGTTGACGCTGAATAATTTGATTGAAAACACCTAACTTCATTAAAGCTCATTAAGCTGCAGCATTCTTTTCGTGGAGAGCTCACTGCCTGCCTGAGAAGTATGTATTGTTTTCTAACAAAAAAATCCAGAGTGCAGTTAGTCACCAGTGACAGCCTCCACAAGCAGCTAGTTGACCTTCTCCGGGGACAATGTCGTGGAATCATAGTTAATTGTCGACGCTAATTTTATCAACACAGAAAGCCACTTCTGTTTTTCAAAAGTGCAGCCGGCAGTTGATATTGCTGTTTACTTTGAAAAATGAAAATGAAAATTGGTTTTGGGGGAAAGGAAATGGCGCAGTATCTGTCTCATATATCGTTGGACACCTGAACCGCGCCGTAAGGGAAGGGATAAAGGAGGGAGTGAAAGAAGAAAAGAAGAAAGAGGAGCCGTAGCGGAGGACTCCGGAATAATTTCGACCACCTGGAGATCTTTAACGCGCACTGACATCGCACAGCACACGGGCGCCTTAGCGTTTCGCCGCCATCGAAACGCGGCCGCCGCAGTCGGGTTAGAACCTGGGTACTCCGGTTCAGTAGCTGAGCGCTCTAACCGCTGAGCCACCGCTGCGGGTACTTTGGAGGTGCTTTGTTTTATTTTGGTTACTTGGAATTTTTCTAAGAGAGACGAATATTCGACGATAACCAGTTAGGCATTTCACTTACACGAGCAGACAGACATCGAAGTTGTGCTTTGAAAAGGTATGATACAAAGTTGTGGAAGGCGTACGACTGTACGCACACTTTTCCCAATCACTGGCTTTGTTGATTTTCCCTCAGATCAAAACAAAATGCACAAAACAGCATGCAGGAACCTAACTTCATGCTTTTCGAGTCGTCTCGAAGCATAAAATGACATAAGAAAGGTGGGCCGTGTGCCCCGTTTTTAAAACCAGAGTGGACTTTCGCCTAAGATCGCACAAAAATGTATTTTTAATGCGAGTGTTGCAGCCTATTGTACACATGTGCACTGCGGCTTACTCGTGATTTTGTGGTTAATAGGATTGCGCTTCGGCATGTGCAAGAGAAAAGCTCTTTACCACACGGCGCTTATTGTTTCTGCTTACTGTAAGAAGGCTGAAGGTTGGAAATGTTGCAATGCAGATTACGTTCTATGTCTTTAAAAATCGACAAGCTATGTCCGGTAGACTGCGAGCACCCCAAGGTTAGAAAAGGAAGGCTTCCTCTTAAACTCTTCTTGACAATCACTTCTTACCAACTGGAATGCAAAAAACTGTTCATCCTTAATCAGCTAAGCCCAACTCAGAATCCACTGCATATATGAAGCACCCCTGCACACTCGCAGTCACCCCAGGCCGTTTCCGGTACTCGGCGTCGCATGTTTTGGCGCTCTTATGCCATCCTTGTCTTCGCGGAGTTTCTGCAACTGCCGCTCTTAATGCAGAAACGAACAAGAACGAGCACAGTCCCAGAAAGCACCACTCGACGAGGCGTCACAAACGACGCACGAAGCACCGACTCCGTCAGGAGGACCCTTGTGTCCTCTCATCTCCGCAGGGAATGTCCGCCCTTCTTCTTCTTCCCTTTCCTCCTTCGCACCCTCCATCGTGTCCCCATTCACTGCTTGCTCCCTTGCATCCTTTCTTTCCAGCCTCTCGTCGTCGTATCCGCCGTCCTCCCTCCCTCCCTCCCTCCCTCCCTCCCTCCCTCCCTCCCTCCCTCCCTCCCTCCCTCTCCCTCTCTTTCTCTGTGGGGGGGGGGGGGGGCAGTGTCGCGAGAGGCTTGCCAGCCACTCCATCACGGCCGGAGCCCTGCCCCAGCGCTTGAGTTATCACGCTCAATAACGTGCCTGACGTGCGTCATCGCGCAACTCCGGCTGACACAAGTGCTGAGGCGGCGGCGCTTCATTTCGCCTCGCTCGCCTCTCGTCGCACACCGGGCTGGCTGTCCCTCAGGGCTTACCTCTCTTTTTACATCTCTTGTCTTCCCGCAAATCGTTCGTTTCGTGGAATAGCTGGTGCATTTTAATTTCTCTATTAATTGCGGATAGCCGGAAACTCAAGGGACGCTTTCTCTTCTTCAGAACGTCTCTATCACGCTAAACAGGAAGGAGTAAAAAGAGAGTATAAGCTGCCCTCTAGTGCACACCCTCTTATAAAAGGGTGTCCGCTATGAGGACAACCTACTTTCTTTTTACTCCCACATAGGCATATTCGTCTTTAGAGGGTATGTGAATCAAAATCTGTTGGAAGAGGATTTCAGCGGAATCCAGATGCAATTATGCCATTTCGTTTTTTTAAAATTTTATAATTTTTTAAATTTACGCTCCTGAGTGAGAGGTAATAAAACAATTGCTGAGTTTTTTTACGCCTTCTCTTTTTTCTTCGATTTTACAGTTTGCTTAGTACTTCACTTAACTCGACACAACCGCACCAGGTGGACCCATTTGAAGTTTCACCATGATGTGAATACCAGCGATAATACTGAGTGCTAAATTTTTTGCGGTTTTATTCTTGTGATATTCTCTTCACATTTTCTTTGTGCACGTGCTGTATATAGTTAATTATTGCAGCGCAGCAATCTGCCGTTTCCTCTGAACTCCTAAGCGCGTAGTAACAGAAGTTGTCTCCAGTCCGTGGTGGTTACTGGAAGGAAATACCGCATACATTCCATTAATGGCCGCACTTTCATCTCGCGATTAAGCGGGGTTCGACCCTTACACGAAAGCGGTAATTTTCAGTTCAATAAGCAAATACATTACGGGGAACTTCTTAATTGTACGATACAGTTTGATGCTGTACCTGGCGCCTGTCGTTGTGGCCGCAACACGGACCCGACTCCTCACCGCCCAAGCTCCCGCGTTTTTCCGTCCCTCTTCGGCACGACCTTTTCAGTGGAGTCATATTCAATACTGAATATGTTTTTTTTTCTGTCCATTTATTTTGCTCACTTTAATAATATGATGCTTTTCTTGTTTATATGTCTTATCATGCTCTGTATATATATATATATATATATATATATATATATATATATATATATATATATATATATATATATATATATATATATATATATATATATATATATATATATATATATATATATATTATATATATATATATATATGCGCGGTTCCGCTGCCTGTCGGGCTCGGCTGCTCAAGCCCTATGAGGCTTTGGCAGGCCGGATGTTGGTACATTTTGTTTGCATTTCGCGTAATAAAGTATTATTATTATTATCGTTATTTCACTTACGCCTAAATTTCAAGAACGCGCACGTAAGCATGCTTGAAGTGCGTATAGCAATGAAAAAGTCATGTAGACGCCCGCGATGACAGGCATGACTGTAGAAAAAAGGTAGTTCTATTTCCGCTTTGTGACAAGTAAGCCGTCCGGCCGTCAAATCGACTGACAAGCCTTCAAACTTTTTTTTCCGAGTTGACAACCGGATGCAAGGGCATCAGAAAAACGCGATACTGCAGTCGGAAGGCTGAGTCTCTTGAGGGAAAATGTCGCAGACAGGCTATTTCACGGCCGCATCAAACGTCGACAAGGACGCCGTTTCAAGCGACCGGTTGGTCCAGCGGTGATGCTGGAAGTAGCGCGCACGTTGTCATCCGGAAATCGCGTTCGAGAAATGCCGGAAATTTTACGCAAAACGCGGATTCCCGTTCTTTGGCGCGCAAAGGAGGCAATCTGGATGGCGCTGTCGCGCAGCAAAAGCTCGCTGTCTGCCGCGAAGCGTAGTCGGGGCTGTGCCCTGTTCAGCAAGAGGCAAGAGGCCGCGGGTAGCCGGGAGCAGATGCGGGTTAGAAAATACATGCCAACAGAGGCTAAGTGTGTTGGTACTTGCAGGTTTATTTCGGGGCCCTTTAATATTGGGGTACTGCAATCAAAACTAACGAAAAAATCAGACAGGCAACAACATGAATGAAACTTGCATATGTCACAAAAAAAGAAGGCAAATGGTTTAAAGTGAACGCTAATGACGGGGAAAACGTAAATACATGCATATTGGTAAATACGCGCGAGTATTCTGAGGAAAAATCGCTTCACAAATTTTTCTCACCAAACTGGGTGCCGATGTGTGTTTTGTACAAATGTTATCGTAAGGGAAACAAAACTGTTCGATTTTAAACGACTGTTCACTTCGAATCTGCCGTTAATTGTTCGCTCTGAAAGACGACTCAGTTATGCCTCCACGTAGCAATGTTTTTCAACTTATGACGAAACAAATAAAGCATTCAGTGTGTTCTTGAAGCGAAAAGCTTCACTACGCTAGGTAAAGCAGTCGTCGCCTAGACCGGAGAATGACCTTGAACGACCTTCAGCCCTACCACGTTAGCCGTGTATGACCATATGAGGCACAGTATGGTGTCGAACACTTGACCCCTGACCTTGACCGATGACCTTTAATTGACCTTCGACATTGAATGACTGTTGTGTTGACATTTGACCTTGAGAACATACGATGGGGTGATGTGAAGCCACGTGATGACATCCGATGGGGGTGTCGTAAGACCATGTGATACCACGTCATAGCCACGTGGTCGTGTGGGTATATATAGAACGGCTGTCGCGAGCGTGTAGCGGAGCTGCCATAGACGAGCCTCGGACACTTAGCAAGCCTCCTTGCTTTTCGGTGAATTCCAGGGTTAGCCAAGTTAAGCCACTGCCAATTTTTTTATTCTTTTGAACGACAGCCACGCCAACTACTGCCGCACTAGCACAACAACACAAGGACGAATGCCAGGAAGCAAGAACCGGAATACGCGCTCAGTGACTGCAACACCAGGCAATAGAGGGTAATCAGTTTTCCGGAACAACGCGTTCTTTCCGAGAAGGCTACGATAGCGGAGCTTTATGAATCCCTTGGGCTGTTTTACACGTGAATAATGAGTGCTAACGAAGCAATTCTCCCTGGTGTAAAGTTACCCTTTCTTTGCTCATGCGACAACAAAGCATCGTCGGAGTGGACGAAATAAGGAAACAATAGATGATTCGACGACACGACGCGGATACAAAACTATCTGGCATTTCCTAATTGTCAACTATCTGACAAGCATAGAAAAGGGCAAGCGGAGAGCAATGATATGCAGTGCTGACTTCTCGGCATTCTGTGATGCTTTGTGTTTTATCGCGCCGAAGGTTAACGATCCGCAGTGTTGAAATCAGTGAAAGGTGGCTGATTATGCTGTGCTTTGGTAAGCCATGTCTGAGGCTGATTTAGAGCCTGTGCATTGAAACAACGCGGAATAGACCTCTCACGGCGCATAAGCGACCTGATCGAAGCAATAAAAAAAATGTTAGCGCGACGGCTTGCAGCGTTTGGGGAACAATGTCGGATTGTGAACCGAAGGGCTGAAAATCTGAGCTTTGTGTGGAAGCGCTGAAAATTGCGCGGGGTGATATAATTTTATCAGTGGCCAAGTTTATTGTGCTTTCAGATAATTTGACGGGTCGGCTGAGCCTGCGTGCGTCACACGACGAAATGAGCGCGAGTTGTCTGATCCGGTCTTGGGGCAGTTGAAAGAAACTGAGTGCGCAACAGACACACAGCTCGTTGCGGGAACTAAAAATGTCCTAAAATCAACGCGTTATTTCAAAACTGACCGTCTTTCGCCTTCTTCGTAATCGCTGTGCACAGAAAGGTTAATATGGTGCTATTGGAAGGGGTGATCAATGAACAGAGCTGCTAAGAAATATAACCTAATCATTATTAGGATATCGATCAAAAAGTAACCTGTTCTTTGTTGTAACCTTTGTGAAGAAAGCAACCTTTTATAACAAACAGAAGGTAATCAGGTCTTTCAATCCCTCTGTGATTCTTCTTCTGCCCCGCATTAACGCACCGCGAGTCTATAAACCATACAAGGGGGGGGGGGGGGGGGGACGAAGACGCCCCGGATGTATCGAGATCAGATCGTCCCGCTGGTGTGGCGATTACGTCCAATCCCTGTCTTCTCTTGTTTATATTTCAGCTCGCCATTTTAATTTAAAAAAATTGGCATGTAAGCGGGTAGTGTGTTCCTAGTGTTACGTGTCCAAGGCGACACGACTCGCGTCCGATATTGCATGCTATGGGTGCGATGTGCATTGGAGGCAGAATTTCTTTACGACTAATTCTTAAATGCAGTAGACACACTTGAATGAAGTTCAATGATAGTTTTGTCCTGTGAAAACTTGTTTCAAAGCCACGGTTCGAAAATCACAGGAAACTAATAGCCGCGTATGTTGGCAATTTCAAGACGAAGGAAGTCCGTGTGTGATCCTCCTCGGTGCAGCGTTTCGGCAGTTCTCCGAAAATTTGCGTGGCAAAATTGATATGTTTCTGCCGGTGAGTTGCAGATTGAATCCGGGGAGAGGAACAAAAAAGTAAACGTTTGTTCTTGCTGAAAAAAGAGCAGTTTTCTTTTTTTGTTCGTCTTGAAATTGGACACCGCGAACAGAGGGAAAGTAAAAGAGAACGACTTTATAATGATCGGAAATTCTGCTCAAGCAAGCAAGTGTTCAGTTGTCTAAGCGGACGGCACAACTCTTCATCAACGTTCCCAGTTCGGTGAGTTATAACAAAAGCATCGTGTTTCATTTCCATGCTAGCATTTATTGCTTCTTTGTTCCACTACGACCTTTCTTCTACAAAAATGTTTTATATGAAAAGTATTGCTGTTGCTGCCGGCTGATGTGACAAAGTGCTCCCCTCGTACCAGTCGCTATGGTGGGCGCTTTTGCAAAGCCGACCACTTTGGTTTTGGCGCAGAGAGAACCAACATGTAGGAGCATAATATGTGGATGCATTGGTATACATTCCAGAGCCTTGAACTTCTATCACGGGTTTTGACAGAGAAACTCCGGACTCGAAATCAATCTCGTGTGTGACGTCGTAAATCAAAGTTTGCATGTGCTTTTGATAGCTGCCCCCCCCCCCCCCCCCCTCTTGCCCAGAAGAACACGAAGTGATTCCATTGGTTGCTTTCAACTCTCTTAGAATCTGCGGTTTCGTATTATTGTTCAGGAAAAACGTGTGATGTATTGAAGCTAACTGGCGCAAGCGAGCTTGTATATTTGCGCAACAGAGCGTTTTTTACGCGCTTGTTTCGTAAAGTGCCTTGTAATCAGTCTTTGCAGACTACTAATTTGTGCGCCTAGTTGTCGCTCTTCACGACCTACTAATAAAAAAATGTTCGGTGACCGCTTTGCTATGCGAACTCATTTTTGCATTCATTCATGCCACCTTCGTAAACAGACTAGAGCTACAGCTCCCCTGTTACCTTGAATCCGAATAACATTAATTAGAATTTCTTTTCTAATCCACGTCGTTCGCTATCTCTCAAGATCACCTAATGTTAAACTTAGCAAATGCAAAGCCGTGCGAATGTCCAAAACCTGTATCTTTGCTACTCTCTTTTCAAGGAAACGCGCATGCATATATATATATATATATATATATATATATATATATATATATATATATATATATATATATATATATATATATATATATATATATATATATATATATATATATATATATATATATATATATGCTTCTTCCTCTCCTCATAACCATTTCCTGGTGATGGTTTCCAGGCAAGGTCGCTCCAGGCGCCCTCTTTTCGTCCACTAAATTACTCTGTATCAGGGGGATGAAAATGAATAATTATTCCTTAATTACAAACCTTCTTCGGATTGGAAGATTCCCTTAAACATTTTTTTAACATCCCATTAAGTCCGGCTTTCGTGGAGTTCAATTTTAATTTTGAGGCAGGTGTGAAATATAGTTCGATACTGTTATTACTATATTGTCACGTGGTGGTGACGTTGAAGAACACAGTAGCAATACTGTGAAAGACAAAACTAACTTTTATTGTGCGAACCTGTGCCCACAAAAGAGGCTACACTTACAGCACAACGGTAGCGGCGAGCACGGTCGGCGATCGTCGAAAATCATATCCGCGGGTCAAGCGCGTCGGCTGTTATATAGCAGTCGTCGAATGTTCCAGACCAATCGTTGGGACCCGCGTGCCTTCTACAAAGTTCTACACCATTCGCGTCAGGCGATGAAATCAGATAACATAAGGTTCGTCTACAACAGACAGCAAACAGAAGCATCGATGACTTGCCAGAAACTTCGGATAGATGCAAGCGCATCCCGCGCTGTGCGATAACACTTGTTAGGCGGCGAAACGTGGTCGCCCGATAAAGATAAATGACACGTGTCAATATTGATGGGAGCTATCTAACCTTCCAATGCGTAGCAATATCTTGGTTTTAAAGTGTGTCCAGCGCTCGCACAGAGTAGTTAAGACTGCCATATAAAAGCAGTGTGGTGCGTTTTTGGCAATAATCGTGAGTTAAGTGTGGAATATTATAATATACTTTCATGAACATATTGATGGGAATGGTCTAATCTTCCCATGAGCAAAATCTTCATTCTAAAATTTGCCCCGCGATTCCACCTCATTAGTACTGGCGTAGAAAACCAAAAGGGTGGATTTTTCACAATAAATAGAAAGAACCACAAGCATCCCGAGGAGGGATCTGCGGAAATACTGCTGGTTGCTGTGCAGTCTTACGATGTGCGAAAAATTGCGTTTATAAACAACCTCCCGCTGCAAAAAAAAAAAAAGATGTTGTCCATCATTTCTGAGTATGTTTTGTCTATGTTCGGTTCCACTACGACTACTTTTGCTACTGCTAATGCTCAAACTACTGCAACAGCCACCACCAATAATATTATTGAATAATAAGAGTACTGATCATGATAAAAACAGTAACAATACGCGATAAAAACAAGGCTCCTATTTTTTCTTACATGTGCAATATGAGAGAAGCCGCTGCAAGCATTCAAGATCGGCTGTGCCCTGATGCCTTCAATCACGGTGCCTTGAGTGTCGGCTTTCAACTTCTTGGCGAGCGCTTGTCTCCAGCTTTGTTCTAATTTAGTTTCGCGGGAATAAAAAGAGAAATTGAGAGGAGGTGCAGAACGGAGTCATCTGAAAAGAGGGTCGCATCGTTCCCCGAAGCCGAGACGGCTAAGCCTATCTTGATTGCCTCCTTGTCTACACATTAGCTCAACAGCTTGTCCTTTGCAGCCACTTTAATAATGGTGGGTGGCCCTGTTACTCTGCAGAAAGAAGCAGAATATTTAAACGGGTTTATCGCCTGCAAGGGTTGCTGTCAGCTGCGCTCAAATTCAAGTACACGCATCGAAATGTTTCAGGTAAGGAGAGATCAGTTCTTCCGTTCCATTAGCAGTTTTTCATGCGCACCTTAGCTTTTCTTTTTCACGAATAACCCATGCTTCTCAGCGCGTAAAGGTAGGGTTCAAGGATACGAGCGTGCTGTGAAATCGCTTGGCGTGCAGCAGTGCAGCTCTAAAGTCAAGTGTGCGACAGCTTTTCTCTGGTTGTACAACTGTATTTTTCGAGACCCCTATGGCCTCTATAAACTTTGGGGGCCGTCTAATTAGTTCGATACTACGAGAGGCATAAGGATTTGTAGGGCTGACAGAGAAGTGTGCTCAATATGCTGGCAGAAGGACTGCATGGGCCTGGAACCTTAAGCGTGTATCACTTTAGTATTTGTCCTGTTTATTTTCTGGTGTACTGCGCCGTTTTTAAGGTGAAGTTCCTAAAAACATCGGCTTTAGGTTTCGGTCATGGCCTATCTCTTCTTAGATTGCCACGATTGGTTTCCGCACCTGCGCCACCTATGCAGCTACCCATGCCTATGATAAATTATTGGCGTGGGGTTGGAAATTAGAAACACATAAATATGTCTCGAGGTTTATTGATATAGTTTTTTACAGAACTGTTCGTGCAATCTGCGATCGAAACTCATGCACTTCGTGGAACAGGTGGTCAATCTCACAGCTGGCCAGAAATTCATTGTGCTCGAGTCGGCAGACGGACGCTGCTTTTGTACGGATGTTTTGTTGGTGAGAACAAATCTCTCTCTACTTTCTTCAACGGGCATTGCGTATTGTGCTTAATTATTTTCAAAGTGAGATTAACTGCTATTTTTCTTCGTAGTATCAGAACAGAAAATGAGTAATAAGGGAGTAATTACTTATTAGCATCCACCCAAGCGCAGCCATACTGGCTACATAGGATAGCTGTACAACTTTCCTTTGTAGCCATATGGCTGCGCTCGAGCGGGTGCTAATGAGTAATTACTCCCATATTACCACCTTAATGGATTCACCTAAACATTCAACGAACAGAAAAAAATTATTGCTGGATCCATTTTCCCCCCCCCCCCCCTCCCCCCGGCGACTACCATTGTGAGCACTATTCTTCCTAAATTTTAGCAGCAGATAAGGGCCAGTAAGCAGTCATGACTACCATTTAAGGTTTGAAAGACCCCAGCGAAACAGATTAAAGATTCATTTCTTTTGGGTTCTTTCATTCGAACATGCACACCTGCAGATAAAGTAGTCGTAAAAAAGCTTTGCGGATAGCATCAAAGTTATTAAGCGCCTCGAGCTGAAGTTACGCTTCGTGAGCTTCTTTCAGCATGTAGACGGATGTAGCATGTTTGGCGCTAAGCAAATAGCAGTGGTCCAGAACTCAACTCGTGAAAGCATGGCTAATGATTCGCAGGATGCGTTGAAAACCGAGATATATTTCATTCGCTTAGCGCCTGGACACAGTGCCCCTGGTTATTCTCTACTGTATATGTTCTGAGCGCCAAGATCGACGATAGAATATTTCACCAAATTACGCTGGCTTAAAAGCAAACTTTCTAACGATATGAGATAATTTAAGACAAATTTTATCATAAGAAATTTTTTTCTTTGGTGTAGGAGAAGAAACACTTAAAGTTAAAACCATCCCGTGAAATTTTTGTGACAATCTGAGTGCGGCTTCACGCTGACAACAATATTTAAGGACTGGGGAAACTGTGACAGCCACTATTTCTACAACCACTAACGATGGGCTGTGATTTCACGCTCATATTTGCTTGTAAGCACAGAAACTACTGCCTGTGGTGAAAAGGAAACCTTTGGTTGAATTACAGCATATTAAAAGTTAGCAGCATTAACTTTGTCTCCTTTGTCACAGCAGGAACATGCTCCACAAGCGAAATCAGCTCAGCGCAAAATACAACTGAAACAGAACAACAGGAAACAACCGTTATAAAAATGGTCTATAGACAGTCTTTAGAGTTCTTATAGGCTCTATTGGCTTCCTATAGATATTTTGTCCATTCATAGTCTATAGACTGCCTATAGAAAAAAAACCTACTAAATGTGCATGGCCATTAATCTACCGATTGTCTATAGACTGTCTATATGATTTCTGTTACCTATAGAATGTTCTCTAAGGTGCGTACAGAGATAGTCTATAGACTTTATATACGGAAGCTATGGACAGTCTATAGACTGTCTAAAGAAATGTTTGTAAGCGAACGCAAAGCCGAACACCGGAGTGCTAGACATGTCATGTCGCGTGTAGATTACACCCACAGTAAGTAAAATGAGCTTAAGAAACAGAGAAAACGTTGAAGGAGAGGATGTTTCAAGAAACAGCAGAGCTAATATAAGCGTCGAGTCGGGGTGTAGTGCCCGTGATAAATGGTTTTTCAGGAGGCGAAGTATTTGTTTCCAATAACCCACGAAGGAGACCGTGCCGCCATGGCTGCGACAAGGGCCCCAGCCCACCTGCCAAGACGACTAGTGGTGCCGCCTGTCGGCAACTCTCGGGTGTGCAACAACCTTTCTCTCCCGCTGTCATAAATCACAGACGTCTGCAGCGGCGCAAGGGCAGACTTTAGTGACTCGCGAGGCACAGCGCTACTGGCAGGCTCGCTGCTCTTTTTCTTTTTTTTGCTTTTGTCTTTTGTTTTTGCAGCGGTGACGACCAGGAGGAAGGCACAAAGACACGCGAAGACTTTCAACACAAATTTCAGCTTGTCGAAGTTGTACCTGTAAAAAAGACAAATATAGGTACTTCGGCTCTGGTGGTGGTTGCTTAAGGACAAGACGGCGTTCGTCTGAAAGGGACACCAATGAGAACTCCATTCAGTTATTGGCCTTAGTAAAATTCGATTCGCTCTCTTTCTGAACATGCTAGCATCTGTTCATCCGCAGAAAAAAAAACGATTTAAGGCTGAAAAAATCAAACAAATTTACCCGCCGTTCGAGTCACACTCGCGACGTCTACACCAAGAAGAACTTGTTGCCGCCGTCTTGAAGTGAATGGCACTGTAGCATAGCCTCTGGGATCCGCACAGGAAATTCTGTGTTGACGCACGCAGTTTAGTTGCAAAATGGCCGGTCAAGGCGCCACTTGCATTGGTTTTTTTTACTCTTTCCTAGCTTATAAAAGCTCTGATTTTGTTGAGAGTGGTCTCTGTCCATAGAATGTCGTAGTCTGTCGATACAAGCGCGCTTAAATTCTTCCTCGGTGTTCCATCAATGCTGAAGATATCGGCGATTCCTCCACCAGTGCGGTTGAGTTGATGCAAAAAAGTTATGACGGACGACTAAGATGACAGGTAATGCGAGGTATGAGCGCACTCTTCAATGCCACCTGCCACTGCTGGAAAGTGGCACATTACGCTGCTAGCCACACTCCGGGAAGTTTTCTAGCGTGGCAGCCACCTTAAAGGTGGCGTTTCGCTCTGCTACTTGGACAACCGGTTACGCAGACTGCCGCGTAACTAGGAACGGGCGCATTAGAGCTGCGTTGTGAACAAAATCAGACGATTTAGCGTGGTTATGCCAAAGGCTAAGCCAAGGGCACTCTAGCACTTTGGCTTTCACTTTACTTTCGGTTTCAGTTCGGGGCTCGGTTTTGGAGGTCAAGGTGGCTTCAGACAAAGATCGGCGAAATCACTAAAACTGGAGAGGACACCAAAGCACCGCCTTAAGGGTACGACACGATACTCACCGGCACTCACCCATGAGGCAGAAACGTGGAGGCTAACGAAAAGGGTTCAGCTTAGTTAAGGGCAACGCATCGAGCCATGGAAAGAAAATGGTACGTGTAACGTTAGGAGACCGGAAGCGGGCAGAGCGGGTGAGGGAACAAACGCGGGTTAATGACATCCTAGTCGAAATCAAGAGAAAGAAATGGGCTTGGGCAGGGCATGTAATGCGAAGGCAAGATAACCGCTGGTCCTTAAGGGTAACGGAGTGGATTCCAAGAGAAAGCAAGCGTAGCAGGGGGCGGCAGAAAGTTAGGTGGGCGGATGAGATTAAGAAGTTTTTGGGATAGGTGGCCGCAGCTGACAAAGGACAGGGTTAATTGGAGAGACATGGGAGAGGCTTTGCCCTGCAGTGGGCGTAGTCAGGCTGTATGTTGTTGATGATGATGATGATGATGTGGAACTGGTCATTCTCTGCTTCCCATCCATAGATCGCTGGGAGTACTCATGCAATGATGCAGCGGTTAAGGAAGCACCACTGGCCTGCGAAAGGACGTGCTGCCACCGGTGTGGATTGTAAGACCCCAGGTTTCTCTTCCCGAGCAACCCGCGTCGCCAAAAAAAAAAAAAAGAGTCTGCCCGTGTCGACTGACAGACAATGCCGAAATCAGTGAAAGGGGGTATTAGTGCTAGCGCACTAAGAAAATTGACTTCTGCCACTGCTTCAGGAGACGAGCGTCCTCGTGGAATTTCAGAAGTAGCCTTGCTACCACGCGCTTCTTAATTAGCGGAACTTCTGGAAACACCGGGTTCCCTGGAGAAGTTTTGAATCTACGATGAGTGCAGCCGGCACCTGCAGGCTCCGGTTTAGGCAGACTCGACCTGTCGAGATAAGGGGTAGTTATCGTTGAGAAAAGCCTACAACATTACAGAATAACACGTACTATCGACAGAAAATGAATACTGGAAGCGTGTTATCGAAAAAAAAATATTATAGCGCAGGGGACTGCTATCTGTTGATGGAGCGAACGTCCTCTCATAGCTTCAGAAATTTCAGGCGACGGACTTGCACACCTGTGGGGAAATAATTTTTTTTTCACACCGCTGCATCTCTCAGACATTCGCTGTCGTTTGTAGCGGCCGCGATCATTCGCAGACTAGTCGCCTTGAGAGAACATAGGTATGGATGACTCACCTCTTCAGGCGAACTTGGAAACAATTGTGTCGTTAAGTCGCAGCAGACAGAATGCTGGTATGAATGGAAAGAAGTGAACACACCGAAAAACCTCACAGCGACATAATGACAAATCTAGGTTAGTGAATTAAATGTCGAACGCGTAATGATAAATCGAGAGCTCAGTGATGATAAAACAGTGAGATAGATTCATCATAATGCGCAAGGCTGTGATTTGCCTTTTTCGTAATATTGTGTTTCCTAGTGACGAAAAGGTTAGTTTGTTTGGCAGGAAAATGAAAAAATTGCTTATGACGCTTAAAGACATTGTAAAACTGCTGAATTGGGAGTCGAGGAAGCGGAAAGAAGTTCATCTGAGTGCAGGGCAAATTCCTTTTAAGTAGAATGAAAGTGTACTGGTGACATGCGTGCGTTGTTTGCCTCGATATTCTCGAGTTATTCCTGGCCTTTCTGCTCATCCTAAGTTGTTTAGTCACGAGAAACAAGTTTGTTAAATATTTTAAATGGAGTTTCTATTTCGCGGCTGCTCTTTCTTGGTTAAAGCCTTTCATGCATGTTTAAGAAAAGTGTTCAGAATTAGCCAGATCGGCCAGTAAGGCAGCCATTTTCGAAACAAAAATAGTTTATAGTCTGAAATTATGCACAGCGAAAAAGATTAAAAAAGTTAGGCAGGTAAAGTCTGCGCACTGTACACCTAAAAACACGGAACATATATACGGAATCTCAGCCGTGCTCTTCTGTGTGGTGCGATGTTACGTAGATGATGGAATTTCGCGACTCAAACGTGATAAAATCAGGACGTAATTCGCACCGCCAGGCATCTACCGGAGTTACAGAGGTGCGATAATAAAACGTCGACAAACGTGCGAATAAAGCGGCCTCCAGCCGATATTCCTGCCGAAACGACCTGTGCTTACTCCCGCGCCCAGTAGACGGCGCCTCTGTCCGACGACCCGTATTTCTGCATCTGTCTTCGCATTGCCTACGCCGGAGAAAACCGCGCGTCGTTTCTACATCCCGCTCCCGACCATTGTGCAGCGAGTGCGGCCCGTCGTAAAAGCCCAGCGAAGGGGCCCAAGGACGGTCCACTGTCTTCCGAGATCCGGGTTATGAGGGTGAGGCTATGTTCCGGCAGGCAATGATTATGGCCTGAAGCACGGCACAGACTGGGGACCCTAGTACGCTGCCAACGCGGCGAGAATGCTGGCCGACTACCACCAAATAAGTGCTGAACAGAGCATGGACCTTTTGTTAGTAGCACGAGCTCTCGCACTCTGCACAGAGGTGCCAGCTGATGTTGCTGTGTGGTTTGTAGGTCGGCATCTAGCTCGCTGTGTCACGCAGGAGGAGGACATGCCGCTTCCTTTGGAGGGTGGTGACACCTCCGCCATTTTGGAGCATGGACTCATGAAGGGAAATTAAAAATGTTTTTGCGGAAAGCAATATTTTCCCGTATTTGGCGCATGATAGCGTCCAATATTGCCTCCGCACATCGAAGGCTTGTTTGAAATTAAATTTTAGATGTTTTCAGTACAATTTAGGGGCCGGCGAAAACCACGTAATTCGAAATGGCGTCTCCCGATTGGACAACGGGCTTCGTCGCCCTACCAAAGGATCGCTTTATCGAAGCATCCTAGGAAAGAGGGCGACTGCAGCGCCCTGTCGCCTGTGCGGCGGAAGGGCGCATTTTCACTGTTCAACCGCACCTAGATCGCATTCACACGGAGAAAAAAAATCCAGACTGTTTCTTTAAAATGTTCCGAAATAAAATTCAATTCAATTCAATTCAATCCAGCTCGTTCTGCCTTCCTTTCGCTTCATAAGAGCGCGCACTCTACACTTCACGTAGTGCACGCCATTATTAATCACGTAGCCCCTCGAATAGCGTTATCGTTGTCCGGCACGTGAGCGCCTGACTTTTCGCTTCCATAAGCGGTTCGTACAATACTGTCCGCTTCGAAGTATAGGCTACATTTGATCGGCGACATATTTGGTCGGGTTCACCGCGTGCCTATTGATGACCTGATGCCCAGCATGCATCTCCACATTTGCTGTCCACCTTTGCCCCGTCTTTCGGATGAATTTCATCTCACCCAAGTTCTGACGTGTTTGTAAACGGATCGATAATAACCGATAGAAAAGAAAACGACGGCACGAAGCACGGTGACTGAAATTCAGGGCGCCCGATGCCCCAAACCACCCGGAGCGCTGAAATTACTCCTCTCAAACACGGTCCGAAACCTTTCACCGAGGCAAGGGTGGAAAAACACGTCGGTGCGCGCATCACCGCTAACGAGCACGTGGAGGGAGCTTGTTCAATCCAAGTTTCAGTCGCTGAACTAGGCGTAGTTGTGACTAGGCATGTGTAGAGCAAGGTAAACAGGTTGAAAGTTTGTAGGTATGGATAATTGGGCTGCAAAATCGATATCTTTCCTCTAAGCGCTGGAGGCCCAGTAAATTGGTTTGAATGCGTTTTTCTTTTGAGGGGGGAGGGGGGGGGAGAGGGGGTCAGGGAGTTCACTGGGTTCCGGTTTGGCGGATTGATGAAGGGAAAATCGCAGGCATGCAGTGAGGTTATACTACCAGCAGCAGTTTTTTTAAATCTAAGGTTTGGCGAAATCTAGACTGGTTGGGTAGTAAATCATATGTGAAAGATGAAGGATTAACGCTGACCTGCCATATGCGCTCCACCCCATTCTTATGGTTCAAGTTATTTCTCTCTCATGATCCTGATCAGCGGTCACTACCTGCCCTAAGTAGACGTATTCTTTTAGTACATCCAGAACCTCGCTGCCAACTGTGAACTGCTGTTCCCTAGCTAGACTGTTGAACATTATTTTGGTTTTTTGCATATTTATTTTTAGACCCAACTTTCTGCTCTGCCTGCATAACTCATTGATCATGATTGGCAGTTCGCCTACTGAGTGATTCAGCAAGGCAATGTCAACAGCGAATCGCAGATTATTTAGGTATTCTCCATTAACTCTTATCCCTAACTTCCCAATCCACAGGCCTCGGAACACCTACTGTAAACAGGCGGTGAACTGCATTGGCGAGATCGCGTCTTCTGGCATGCCGCCCTTCCTTATTGGAATTTTATTGCTGACTTTATGGAGGACCATGGTAGCTGTACAGTTGCTATATATATATATATATATATATATATATATATATATATATATATATATATATATATATATATATATATATATATATATATATATATATATATATATATATATATATATATATATATATATATATATATATATATATATATATATATATATCTTCTAGTATTTTGACATAAGGTTCTTCTACACCCTGGTTCCGCAATGCCTGTATGACTGACTGCTGAGGTTCCCACTGAGTCGAATGCTTTCTCCTAATCAATGACGGCTATACGAACATATAGGGGCCGGTTATATTCCGCGCATTTCTCTATCGCCTGATCGATAGTGTGAATATGATCTATTGTGGAATATCCTTTATGAAAGCCTGCCTGATCATTTGGTTGATTAAAGTCTAAGGTTGCCCTGACTCTATTGGCGATTACCTCAGTAAATACCTTGTAGTCAACGGACAGTAAGCTGATCGGTTTGTAATTTTTCAAGTCCTTGGCGTCTCCTTTCTTATGAACTAAGATTATGTTTGCGTTCTTCCAAGCTCCTTGTACTGTTCAGGTCATAAGGCAGTGCGTATACAGGGTGGCAAATTTTTCTAGCACAATCCCCCCTCCGTACTTCAACAGATCTGCTGCTACCTGATCCCCACCAGCTGCTTTTCCGTTTTGCATTTGCAAGGCGACATCAAAAGCATACCAATCGGCACGATCGATGGCAACGCAAATATCCTTTAACTCCTATTTCCTCTTACGTCTGCATTTATGTTTCTGAGCGTAACTATGCTTGTAAACCTGTGTGCTTTATCTTAGTGTTTTTCGTTCCCTCTAACGAGGCAAGAAAAACTTGTTGGTCTGATAAGAAACTTTTCTACCGCATAAAGTCCGCATTTTGTTTTGTGTATATATTAAGGCAAACCTGTTACTATTTGCGGCCAATGCTTCCGAGATGGACAGATTATTTCTTTCCTTTTCTTTCTCTTCGTCTATGTGCTCCACAACAGTAGATACTAACATACGTTGCATGTAAGAAAGACCCGTCGTTCTAGCGCGAGCCCCGAGGTCAGGACCTCATCTTCGATGCGTTGCAGGCTTATCACCTTCACTGCCCGTTGGCCACGGATAACTTATTTGTTTATCTTAGACCTAGCCTATCCGCACTCATTCAGTGATTTCGCCCGGTGGTCTTGAAGCGGAAGGGGGTGTTGTCTGCCACGTAAACTGGCTGACATGCTCTCTCTGGAGTGTACTGAGACTACCACGTCAAACAGCTCTATACAAGACATGACAAGACATGCGCTCTTGCGACAGACATGAGCTCTTTTTTAGCTTAGTACGGTGTGTCACCAGTTCCTTGCGTTCCTGGATGAGTCCTAGATTCGTGTGTCGTGTCTGCGACCGCAGTCCCACAGGCATATATCTTGCCTAACGAACGCGTTTGATTGCAGTGATAGATGGCTCCAGCTGAATATGGCCTTCCTTGTCAAAATAAAGCCATATCATTTTTAGCTGCTTGAGAGCAGGAACTTCAGTATCGGTCGAACGAGCTCATCGGTATCCCAGAATTCGTTTAGCTCTGACCATTTGTCGTGAGTTGGGAGCGCACCGTGAGGACAGTAATTATGGCGCGCTTGCGAATAGTATTGGAAATAGCCGTACTGCCACCTTCATATTGCTACGTGCGGAGTACTGAGCCGCTAGACGATGATGCGGTAATTGCGAATACTCATGACGACGACGATGCTGTGTTAGGTTCACGCGTGAACTGATTCCACGTATCATGACGTTTACTCAAGACTTCAAGAATATGTTCCTTTTTATTTATTTATTTATTTATAGATACTGCGATCTAGTACAGATCATAGCAGGGTGGGAAAAAACAAACAAAATACAAGCATATATACACTCAAATTACTAACATTTGCAGGCACTTTTCAAACATCACTAAAGAATTATGATTAACAGTCTCGCTATTAAGTTTATTCCATTCAGTAATTGTCCTCGGAAAAAAAGAATATTTAAAGCAGTTATTTCGTGCGTTCAAAGGGGTTATTGTTAGTGAATGCCTTTTTCTCGTGTTATAACATGAGCAGTAAGCAAAATAATTAGAAGCAAAATAATTAGTACATTTCTAAATAACTCCGTCTAATAAAACAATCGTGTCGTTTCCGTGGCTTGCTTGGGCACTTTGTACAAGAGTACTGTTTTTGAAGACCGGGACTGTCATATGCCGCCTATCAACGAATTGCTACCTACGGAACAAGCCACCATGCTGTCGCCATTGAAACCTGCACTTACCTGTGTCTTTTGGTGACATGAAGAATGCCCTTCAGTGCTTAGATGGTGTGCTGCGTCTATGCCTTCCCCCATCGACTTCGCGACATTTAATACAACCTTCTTCTGAGAACTTCCCCTTTTCCTTTTAGATCTCCTCTTTTCTTACCCCCAGTGCCGGAGTGCCACCCGGAACTGCTTAACCTTCCTGGGTTCTCCCCTTCTCTCGCCCTCTTGTCTAAGAATTCCTTTGCTTTTTGTTATTATTTTATCATCGAGCTTTTACTTTCCCTCCAATGCCAACGGCGCGGCTCCTCTCCAATGTGATGCGAATCTCACGCAACGCGGAGTACGAATTAAAACAATTAGAAGCGCGTTGTGCTCAAAATGCCCATCTTGAATTCAAGGCTCTGACCACCGCCGCGCTCATAACGACGCACTCGGAGGAAGCCCTCATTCGACTTGTGACGAAGAATCGACGTTGCCCGTCCGTCGAGCCCCAGGAACGACGCAACCTTCGTCGAAAGAATTGAGGAAACCAGAGAAAGAGAGAGAGAAACGAATGACGGCCGTTAAACGAAAAAAAAAATCTAAGTAAATGAATTTATTGACAGCAGGCGGAGGCTACGACATGGCAGACCCATACTAACGGGAGAGTAGCGAGGGCGGTTTAAAAGGCGAAACTGTCAAGCCGCGCGTTCGGAGAGAGTTTATATAGAGCGGCCCGTGTTCGCCCGCAGTCCTGGCATTCCTCGCCGGAAAAAGACGCGTTTAAGTTGAGTGCTAAGCGCTTCATCGCCGGGCCGCGCTCAGTCACCCAATTTAAATGCAAATAACACTTCTGCCTCTGCTCCTTTCCTTTCCATCTCTAACCTTGGCTTCCTTTCCGCGTATAATGCCTTTTTTTCGGTAGTTTGCGTAGCCGATCAAGCGACGTTGGAAAACGGAGCGCCGGAGTGGTTGAGAAAGTCGGCCGGCTCGGTGTAAATCCTCTCATCCCTACGCCCTCGTTGTTCGTGGGCTTAAGTGTTTCCGTATGTTTTAGTGTCTGTAGCCGCGCCGACTTTTCGACGAGTGCTCGGCTGTGTTCAGCAAGGATGAAAGCGGTGTTTCAGTGAGTGCGGAGTCGGGATATGTGTGTATCTTCCGAGCCTCGCTAATGCCATCGACAGGTCTTCCGCCTCCTAAGCGGATTCTGAGAGGTGCAAACTGTTGAGCCGACCTTTTATTATGGATCAGGGCGCCTTAGTGGCTTTTAGTTTCCGCGATGGAAAGCAACTGCGGATGGCAGTCGTCGAAAAAGCACCGACCATCCCAATAAGAGGATGGAAAAACATGGGCGCAAAAGCGCCCTTAACGTAAACGACGCGCGATAGAGGTTTAAAACAAATTCCAGTAAAACAAAAGTAGCTGCGCACGCCTGTGGTTTAGCGAGTGTGCGATTAAATTTATGACAGCTCATAACTGCAGGTGCTAGCCCGCATTACGATGCAGTCTTAAAATCGAATGTGCGGACGCAGGTACGACTACGACTTACCCGCCGCGGTGGCTCAGTGGTTAGGGCGTTCGACTACTGATCCGGAGTTCCCGGGTTCGAACCCGACCGCGGCGGCTGCGTTTTTATGGAGGCAGAAACGCTAAGGCGCCCGTGTGCTGTGCGATGTCCGTGCACGTTAAAGATCCCCAGGTGGTCGAAATTATTCCGGAGCCCTCCACTACGGCACCTCTTTCTTCCTTTCTTCTTTCACTCCCTCCTTTATCCCTTCCCTTACGGCGCGGTTCAGGTGTCCAACGATATATGAGACAGATACTGTGCCATTTCCTTTTCCAAAAACCAATTATTATTATTATTATTAATATTATTATTAGTATTAATAGGCACGACTTGTGCACGCATGCTACAGGGCAGCGAAGGCGTTGGTGCAAGCGCGAATATTTCCTTAGGTATCTTCGGCATTTCATTGCTTGATCATTTAGCGATTCGCACATTTACTGTCACCTTTTTTTAAGAACATCCCTCGACCATGAGCCTATAGTTTAGTGTTCGTGAATTCGATGTCAGATTTCAAAAGCATCCGTGGCTTTCCTTGCGCCTTCACTTCGCCCCTCGCTAAATTACACAACAGCTAGCGATTAACCGGTTTCAAACGCCCGCATTGAGACGACTCTGCATCACTAAGTTATCAGAAAGCAGCCAATAAGGAAATTTGCGTTGATGGCACCGCAGGGACGAGCCAGTAGGAAGCTTTATATTTAACGAGTCTATCTATAATCAATTCTGTCTTTATTCACTTCGTCCTTCGTCTAAGGGACTTTAATGCTCAGCATAGCAGGGATCCGGGATCTGGAGGACGATAAAAAAAAGAAAAACCGGAATAGAATAGACAGGAGAGGAATGCTTGCTCAATATCGGCCCAGCCTGGCCGTCATTTCGTCTTCGTCCCGCCGGCAGGAATTCCTCTCCGCATATATGTAACCGGCGCCCGCCCGTCGTAGAGCCCAGTGAGTGCAGATACATGTCGCCACACGGCACCCGCCGAGGCAGCGCGCCAACACTACACAAGTGGCGAGGAATGTCACGTCTTCTTCCTCGCACCATAGCGAGCAGCACACTCTGCGGCTAGAGTCCGGTGAATTATTGAGCGACAAAGCTTCACTCTCTCTCTCTCTTGCTCCTCTCGCCCTCCTCTCTTGCCTTTCCGTCACGCCGTCGGTTTCACCATGAGTGGCGCTGGAGGCGCTGAAACCGAATCGACGGTGGAGAGTGACCAGGGCTGCCCCATCTCGGCGTGTTGGCCAGCGCCGCCGCCGCGTTGACAGACGCCGGCCCGGAGGCCGCTTGTCCGTCTTGAATGGTGCTTTTGTTTGTTTGTTGTTGTTGCCGCTGCGTGTGTGAGTGTTCGTACCTCCGCACGCCACACATGTCGACAAGGTGAGCGGTGCCGAGTCGTCCCTCTTGTTCCGCTGACGTCGTTGCTGCCTTCCAACGTTTCAACCTTCGCACTGGTCTTATCGCTTGTGGCGAACGCGCGTTTCGTGAATTACAGTTGGCCGGCGGCTAGAGTGCTGCACTGCGTGTCAGACGTCACTGCAGCTGAGCACTGTGTCTCGCAAAAATGCGGTGGTGTCGGGGAGACTACAGCTGGCGTCTACAAATTGGGCGGATTAATACTCAAGGAACAAAAAAAAATTCTCGCACGTATTAACGTTTTCTGCTGCAATCGCTATTGTGACTTGGGCAACCATGATTCCCTGAATAAAGATCGCCAACGAGGCGGCTTTCAGATATCCATATTTCATTAGCTGACGCCGCCTGCAGACTTTCCAGTGTGTTCAAAAATTACTGAGACACAGTACCGATATATTCAACTTTCATGGCGTGATGCAAGATGAGGAGCTTGTTGCGCCGCTAACAATGTGAGGATGTAAAGGCTGGTAAGCTATGAGTGACCACGCATTTGTTGCGCCGCATAAGATGTGAGGACGTAAAGACAGGCAAGCTGGGAGCGACCACGCATTTCACGAAGAGTTGTTCCGGTGACTTTTGAGCCATTTGTCAGCCGAAATGAAGCAGTGTGGTTCGGGTTTGGTTTAGTTTATGGGGTTTAACGTCCTGAAGCGGCTTTGGCTGTGAGAAACGCCGTAGAGTGGAGCTCTGGATGATTTCGATAACCCGGGGTTCTTTAATGTGCACTGACATTGCACAGTACATGGGCCTCTAGCATTTCGCTTCCATAAATATACAACCGGTCCCAACAAGGAAAGAAGGGAGTTTTACCAGGAAAAAGTTACAAAAATATTACGTTGTCTGGAACTAACACGCCTTCATGCGAACCTTAGTGTTTCCATTCGTTTCGTATACTTCGATGTGTAACCTGGAGAGCCCCAACGTAACGCGTGCAGCCTTCATTTGGGCGCCGCTACTATCAGTATGCATTTTTACAGTCTCCCCTGTTTGGCTCAATACAGCGCCGTTTCAGAGTCTGTTCTTCTGGCTCTGTGGAAAAAGGTGCTAAAAGCTTCACCAACAAAGTGTTGCGCCTACAGCCTTTGTCAAAAGTAACCAGGCTGCATGGTTTGCTTCCCATTCGAATAGTAGGGTCCTTACGGCTTCTCTAAAGGTCAAAAAGTTCTAGGAAGGTGAGGACAAAAGTTCTCCTTACCATACAGGTGTTTATTGCTTGAGGGTGGACATAATAGCTTCATAATAAATAATCATTCCTAAAACAGCAACAGAGAGTAATCGTCTGCCTGCCGCGCTGGTGATTAATAGCAATATCGAGGTATTCAGGAAAAACCTATGTTTGCATTATAACGCATAGAAGTTTCTTTCTTCTAACTCCTTTAGTTTCACAGTTTTCAGTTATATTGTTGTGTGTTTTATGTGGTTTCATGTTGTGTTCTACTCTCTTCGTTTTTAACGACAAACATTGACGAGTGTGCCACTTATTAGCCATGTTTCCCATGCGATGTTAGTATTTTTTGTTACCCCGCGTTACCGTGTGCTTTTCAAACGAGATTAATCCCCAGTTCACTCATGTGTTCCAATTTGCCTGTTCCTTTCTTCTCTTTTTTTTGTTATTTTGTACTGTATCACCCCCCTCTGTAATGCCCTCTTGGCCAAGAGGGTGACTGAAATAAAAAATAAAAAAATAATTATATTGACTGAGAAGCAAACCGTCCCTCTTGTTACTTTTGTCAAAGACTCTACTTCTCTTCTTTGCGCTTATGACAGGTGAATGCAACAACGGGACCGTCTATCGCTTGGCTGATCACGTGATCGTGAGGCTGTCCATATCTGCTGCTATCTGCGTGGCTGACGGAAGCTGTGATGAGAAGCTCAGACCGCGTACCGCACTATGAAACGCTGACGTTATGTATGCTATCGCTGGTTGCCCTACACAGCGCTCATGTAGGGCGGTGAATAGCCCCTATCAGAGATCCAAGCTTACTGTGCTTAGCATCTTTAGTGCATGAACAAAGGCGCAACTCGCGAAGTAGCAAGAGACATAGCTGCCAATTTGTGGTGTCTAAACTGAAGCTTTTGTGTAGCACGCACATTTACTGCCGAAAGAAGCAAAGGGTTGATTAATGAAAGCAATGACAGTAGAAATTTCAAGGGTAAAGTGAGGCTTTTTATCGTTCGAGCTCCTGCTCACACATTTAGAATTATAGGCAAATGAATTTTACAGGCACCTCCGATTCAGTGGCAATCATATCTGCGGATAGGTTCGAATAGAAGAAGACTTTTTTTGCATTTTTATGTGGACAAAAATGTTGGGAGTCAGAAGCAGAGGCATAAACGCTGCTTGGATCCAACTAAAGTTGAAACTCCTCTATTCGCCAGGCTATTTTCTGCAGCACGCTGTCAAAAAATAATAAAAAGTACAGGTGAATAGCTAACAATAAGTTCTGAAAGCGAAAGGGGGTAGTGGATCTGAATAAAAAAGATATGCTATTATCAGATACCTAAGTCTATAATGAACGCAAATCACTAGAAAATTTAAAAAGAAGACAAAAGAAAGCGCATTCGCAATAATGCATAATAGATGGCGTGCTAGACATATTTTGGGTGTATGTTTCAATTCCTGAAGCTGAACGATAAAATGAAGTTTTTTTATAACAGCTTTGGGCAAAATTTTTGTGCTCATTTTATAACTAATTATTTACCGTGGTATACCGTTTCTAGATGCTGCCGAACTCATATTTTCTGCTCATAACTTGCACATACCATGTGGCTTCATTTCTCTTTTCAAATTGTTTATCAAGGATGATTTATGTCACGTATTGACAAGAATGCGTTGGGTCTGTTTTCTAAACTACTTCGATATGTGTGATGAGGTAAAAGTACGGAATTAATACCCATTTGTAGCTGTAATGAAAATGTTGTTATGGGCTCCCGCAAAAGACTTTTGCTAAGTGACTGACGCATTTTTTTCAATGTGAAAAGTCTACTCTTACTCATGCTTTTCTTCGGCGTTCTGTCCCGTACACACCTTCAAAGCAGCAATCGAAGTAAAGAATTTTTTCTCCGTCTTGTGACGCCTGAGATATAAACGAAAGATTCTATTTCAGTGAACGCGGAAGAAACCAGAGCAAAATCGTTTCCCGGAAGTTGCCGAAGGCGGCGACATGGTTGAGGAATCATCTCGCATGAAGCATCCTGGTCGGCAAAGTGGGGAATACGTACCCTGCAAAGGACTTCTGAGAAAGACATTGGGCAGAAACGAAGCGTCTGAGATTTTCACATAAGAAAAAGAGCCGAGGGAGGTGGGCCATATAATATAAAACTGCGTCGTTGAAGCATGGTGAGATGTGTGGTGTGACTTTTGAAAATAATGTATTATCGCAGTTCTCCTGTGCGTACAATGGACATAGTCAACAAATTGAAGGTCCCAACTGCATATTGAAACGCCTCTTAATGTTTATTAAAAATATTTTTCCACAGCAGCATCATTAATTCATTTGTCTCTACTCAAGTTCCTAGAATAACAGAACACCGATCTTTAAAACGCCTTTAAAGACGCGAGTAGCCGACGTGTTATGTAAAACTTATCAAGATGTCTTGACGCGCTGTTTACGATGGCCACGGTCGGTCTCTTCTAATTTCCAGAATACGGCTGTGAATCGCAGCGGTTCTGCCTGGCTGCCAGAGATGACCATGCTAAAGTTTTTAAACCGTCTCGTTCTATATGCCGTTATTTTCCACCTACCTCCAGGAACGCCATTACGATTAAGTATGCCACAACTTCTATGACATCTTCGCTCGTTAGGTCAAAGTCGCAAGTCAGTATCCTAGTACCGCTGACTTTGAAGCCGGGAGAAAGAATCGCGGCCGAGTTTTATTTTTCTCTCACTTCTCAGCTCATCAGCAGACGTAGCCAGTTTAAGTTTCAGCTCGTTAAGATTTGCGAAAGAGCATATCTGTCGCGTTTCAGAACCGCGCACCCACAATTCGTCATCCCTGACATGACAAGTTGCATTCGGGACAGTACCGCCTTGTTGAGATTCTGTCCAGACAGCCCTTGAAGGGTTACCAATCACAAGTGCAGGTTATACGAATGACTGCTCCCGTGACGCCTCGAAATGGTATCCGCCTATCCTCCTGACTTACCGCCACGCCGACGCTGTGCCAAAGCAAGCAGACGTCAGCTGTGGCGTCGCCGCTTCTGTCTGCAATATAAAACGCCCTACTCCTCAAGCTACCCCCTTGCCTCATTCCGTCGACGCTGATCCTACCTCCCACGTTTCGGCGTGCGCCCTGACGGCCGCGCACACTCCGCACGTCTTAGCGGCGCTAACCTTACGAATAGTTGAAATGGCGGCAGAAATAACGGTGTGATAGCCGTCTTCACCTGCGTCGCGTCTTGACACGCCACTATGTCGTGGCGCTGCCGTTCTACCAATAACGTACAGAGTCGATCACACTTGTCTAGAGCACTCGAGCGGTACCGCCCGGTGGAAATAAAGCGACATTCTGAAGTAGGTATTGACTTTCACTAATAATAATTGCATTGGAGAGCAGCCTAATAGACATGCGAGCCACGCAGGCACCAGTGCCTTATCCCAAGCAAAGCAGCTGCGATAAGATTTCATTTAATTTGCTCCACAGCACACGGCTCAAGCGCTCTAGACAACTGTGATCGACTCTGTACGATATTATGTTAGGCGCTGATGCGTTATTCATTAATGGCGACTAGGTCTGGTGGAGTGGCGCCGTCTAGATGTCGCCGGCTTTGACAGTCAGATAGTTGGGTAGAGTTCCCGGCAAAAAGATCACACTATTCTAGCCGGGGACTGAGGAGGCGTTACTGGTGGCCTTGAAACGGGCGTCCACGTGTGTGAAACAAATGCCGGTACTCTGGAGCCCAGACGAAGGGGTTCGTAGCACACAGTGGCTCATGAATGTGGACATGTGGTATCTTTTTGCGCATTCCACTCGCTTTTACGGAGCTAACGCTGTAGTGTTCTTACCACAAAATAAAAGGGCGGCATTTTGGGCTATCTGCCTATGTTTGCAGCCAGCTTCACCATTGCACCCTTTCGCATAGTTTCGTTTTCGCCGTCAGCGTTGCGGAGCCGCTGCGGGTGCAAAGCAACCACGACGAAATTATTAGTAGCACTCCCAGATTCCTTGCCCTAAACTGGGCCTAAGAAGTATTCGAGAGCTGAACCGTTTTCACTTGCCCATTATTAAGTGCAACAAGTGTCGGTACAAAAAAGAAAAATGGGCGGCAGTTCGACCTTATAAAATGAACAGGGGTTTTTCTTATCGGAACTAACTGCTTTGCCACTGTCGTGAATTCCAAAAAAGGAAACTATCGCTCACTTGAAACCAAATTGAAAGTGATTAATAGGCACAGTTTGTTTCCCCGTTGAGTGACTACGTCGCGTGGCGTCTCAGCAGCAAGCCTTAACCCAGATCTGACCTCTTCACCTGCCGCCTAATTATAGTGACATTCAAGAATTTTCGATCAATGAAGGGCTTGTGAACTAAAAAAAAGAGGGAGGGGGGACATATCGAAGAAAGCGGGCCATCAGTGATCATGTAGATTTTCTAAAAAAAGAGGAGGAGGCGGACATATAGAAGAAAGCATGCTATCGGTGATCATGTAGATTTTCGATCACATGATCACAGATGGCATGCTTTCTTCGATATGTCCCCCCCCTCCCCCATCTCTTTTTTAGTTCACATGTCCTTCATGGATCGAAACTTCTTGAATGGCATTATAATTAGACGGCAGGCGAAGTGGTCAGACCTGGTTTAAGGCTTGCTGCTGTGACGCCAACGGCAAAGCCTCTTAGCTCTGAGAGATCTACCTCTACAGCTATCACCGGGAAATACCCGTCGACCAAGCAAAGAAAACCACAATCATTTCCGTGAATTTGTTTCGAAACAAAACCTTTTAGAAATGAGGCTGGGATCGTCTTCGTAACCTCCCCCCAGTACATGGTAGTCCGAGAGCGTCGGGCCATGGCAGCTCTGCTGTTGTCTCCAAGAACTTTCACTGAAGGAAGAACTGGTAGCTTAGTTGATTCGACGTTGTGCTTTCAGTCTAGAACATTCAATCCCGAGTCTAGCTCAAGGGAGGAATCACTTCAAGCGGCTCGGAGTGGCACACGGAAATGGTGCGAAAGATGCTCAGAGAGGTTCCAATTTCCCATTATTGCTCTTTGCACGTGTTTTGCCGTGCGCGTTGGTTAGCATGTACACGTATGCTCGACGCATTTTTGCTCTATCCGGTTTGTGGTCTTCTAAGAACTGTTTAAAAAGGCTTAGAAACGGAGAATTTTTTTAACCTCCTTTGTTCTTGCTTTGTGTTTCTTGTTTCATCGTGCTGGCTTATTTCAGGTCCTGTGCCTTACTGTGTCCAATTACTTGTTACGCAATCAATCCTCTGGCTGCCTAATACATGATCGTGGCTGAAATTCCACGCTGGCAATAAAAGTTAGATTCATTTTGTGCTTAAAGGCGGAGAAAAATGCAACCGCAGTCATATATCCACGCTCCAAACACAGAGCACCATTTGCGCATGGCCGTTTGTATCGCGGCAGTTCTTGGCATTTACATTAGCTCCGTCTCGCTGTCTCCTCTACATCGCCGACCGCGGACAGTTATGCAAGGGACGCTTGTGCCCTTTGCACAGCCGTCGCCCAGACGGAGTTGCGCAAAGTGCACGCAGCCGAAAATGTCAAAATGCGGAGCGCGGCTTTCTTTCTTTCTTTCTTTCTTTCTTTCTTTCTTTCTTTCTTTCTTTCTTTCTTTCTTTCTTTCTTTCTTTCTTTCTTTCTTTCTTTCTTTCTTTCTTTCTTTCTTTCTTTCTTTGCTTCTTTCTTTCTTCCTCGCAATTTGAGGATGTCTTTTTACTTCTTCCTGACTTTGTGCAGACAACAACAGCACGACGGCGCAGACGAACCAAGCTGATTGAGACGGATACGTCTGTCCAAAGGCTCGCCCGTTAACGACGCTCATCTCTTTATTTCGCTCTGTTTCAGCGCTGAGAGGGTTAGTTCTGGACGTTTGAGACGCGTTATTCTTGGCTTTGTTCTCTGTTATCTTGTTTTTTTCTCTTTATGAGCTACTTTCAATAAGAATAAAACAAAGCTAGGTACTCAGAGAGAAAAGCGGTCGCTCTCTTTTCGAGAATTGCAAGTTTTTAACATCTAAAATGCCTATCATTGCCTGTCAGGTGTGGTAGTTGTCGCCGCTTTCAACATCGGCCTTACTAGGTTACACCCCTGCCTTGGCTTTTGCTGGCCGTAAGTTGTGCTGACTTACTAGCAAACATGAACCAATCGGTTCAATTAAAGCCAGCACTGGTGCTGAGCCTTTGTGTCTGCATTGAAAGTACGTAGTACACCACTCAGCTTAAGTTAGTAATGAAGTGTCAAAGATGATAATTTGTGGTGAGCGTCTGTGAGCCGTGCTCTAAGTGGGAGCGTTTGAATTTATTCGATCACTGATCGCCGGGGTATTGTAGACGAACCCTCCAAGCATCCAAGTGAGGAGAGTGACGGCTGAGCCTTCCTGTGCCATATGAGTCACCCCTTTATAATTACACGTCATAGTAAAGATCACGGTTTTCAGTGCAATATATTCCCTTTTATTCCCACAGGTTCCCCACACTGCATATTTAAAGAATGATATAAAAGATCCGCTTCAGAGAAAAATGTGGCAGCGGTCTAGCAGTGGTGTAGCAGCGGTCAATGCTGAGTCCTTCGTGTCGTGTTCACTGGCTTAAGTCGGGCATTCCTTTAGATCGAATCATATGGGCACAAGTCCGTAAGATTAAAGATGATTCATTCCGACTCTTGTACGTGTATATTAGTGAAAACGCGATCAGCGAAATGCAATTTAGCTACCACTACCACTCCCCCCCCCCCCCCACCCCCACCCCCCCCAGATGCTTTTTTTTTTTCAAACCACAGCGAAGAAGTCGTTTAGACCACAACCAGACATCACGTGTTGGCGGCAGTTATACATGAAACAGACGCTGCCACAGTATTCACCGCTCATCGAACCGCCCCACTACGGCAGCCATTGCCTTCCTAACTCGCTTTTATCTCCCGCACAAGGAAACAACAGACAGGAAACAGTGCTGCTGGCGCCAAACAGCGCACCACTAAAGCCAGACTCAGAAAGAGAGAAAATCAGATACAGAAACGAAAGAATGAGTCTGCAAAAGGAGGGAACAAGACTGGGGCTACAAAGGTGCGGCTTGAGATGTGAATTGATTCACGTTTTGGCAAGTTTGGCCGGGGCAAAGACGAGTCGACCGAACACGATTTCGGAAGAGATGGCGGCGTACACCGTGGGGAAAAGGGGAGGCAGCGGAGGAAAGGGCGCCGCTGGAAACCAAAGGAATTTGGGACGGCAGCGTCTTGGGCGGCGCCGAGTGGGGAGCCTGCGGAATGTGCGATGCCTTATTGCCGATAGGAGAGCCCTTTGATCTCTCATTCCTCCGTCGAGACTATCACGCCCGGCCGTTTCTTCATCCTTTCTCTCAATCTTTTTGATAGCGATATTATCTCTTTCCGGAGCTTTATATTTTTGTTGCTTCCATCGCGGCGCCGCTCGGTCATTCTTGTTATTTATTTACTGGCTTGTTTGTTGTAGTCTGCCTTGCTTCGTTTTGATTTTCTTCCGAAGAAAAAGATCAAAACAGATTCGGCCTCTTGATAAAACCTGGACTTAGCCTTCTTTCAGCGAGTACTCCGTTGCTATTTGCAGTTGCTGGGCTCGGTATTCCCGCATACTGCTGCAGTTAATCCGTTAATTTGCGTCTGGTAATTCAGTCTCTTTTTTTCTTATGGCTGCATTGACCCTGAACCCGGTCACTAGTTTGCCCAGTCCTCTTTGCTGTGCCCTCTGCGTAACCTTTTTTTTCGTTCTGTGTACAACCTTTTCTTCTGAATTTTTCCTTTCTTTTGGTGTTTGGTTATGAGTATCCCACGTTTCTATCGTGTTCTTTCTGCATAGTGAAATTTGAGGAAACGTTTTTGACTGTTTATAAGCCTCGTTTTGTTCCGTTTGAAATGAAAAGCATAAAATATTTATTCCTAATATTTCTTTTTCAAATAACTGGAAAGCGTTTCATTGCCCACGTCGAACTTTAACTGTTTGGTTGCCCCGGATCGAGTATTGGGCGTTTTATAGCATTAAATTGTGAGCACATCAGGGATATCCCTTTGATCAGAGTTTATAGAGACAAGCTTAAAGAGTTTAGAGAGTTTAGAGAGACAATGCGTGGAAAGATGTTAGCGGAAGTTTCAGCTGTGCGCGCGTTATAATCCTGAAAGCAAGAAGAAATTAAGCTCTTTTTCTTCTAGGTTTAGCTAACAAAACTAACAGAATCACATAACTGCTTCTCATTCGTATTGATACGCAAATACATACGCAGTGCTTTTCAGATTAATGAAACACGAGTGAATCTCTTGCTATTGCATTACCGTTACGCGTCCGCATCCTGCCATGACTGGTTAGCATATTTGCGAAAGTGGGCATAAAAACATGCAAAATAAATGGTTTAGCAATACATGCAAAACAAAATCCAATTTACGAGCAACGAACTAATAATAATTACACGACCAAGAATTTTTTGGGGTGGAAGAAGCTAGAGATCGACAAGAATATTCTGCAAGAATTTAAGAACACTACAAATTCATCTCCTATTTCCGTCAGTATCGTCTTTTTCTATTGATTTCTCTGGTTTCCTCGGTGAAAATGTTAAGTCGTTCTTAGCTCCATCTTGTCCCTTTTGTATCTAACTAGTCAGAGCAATTTAACCCGAACTACTTCTCCCCTCGGTCAGACAGACAGCCTAATCAGGGTGACACTCATTTCTTTCCTTAAACGACGCTTCTCGCGGTACTGGTGGCTGATACGTCATCGTCTCACTTACAGCTACTAAGCTTAACTTTGTTTTTTCTTTATCGTCATCACTGGTTTCATCAAACAGCGTTATATTCTAGAGACTTTCGGTTACTGAACACGCTATCTTTGCAAATCGTTTTTGCTTAGTTAGTTCGGAGCACAAGACAATACAAAATGACAAGATTCTTGATCGGCGCCGGTACGTTTGAAGTTTAACCGAGTTGCTCAGGTAGGCTCGGGTTAATTCAGAGCAGCGTCGCACTAGCCGTAGCCAATGGGGGGCAGGTGGCAGGTAAATTAATGATTGCTCGCGAATGGTCTCTCATGAAGAACAATATGAGCCGCGCAATCTCTATCGATGAGTGCGATAGAAACAGCCACCTGCCCGTGCAGTGGCGCATCGCTTAACCGCTGCTCCACTGTGCCGGTGGTGGTACGAGGACTGGCCGCGATCTATGAATGCTAAGTAGGGAATGATCAATTCTGCACATGTGGGCATTTACCAACCAAATATATCACGTCATACCCTTAAGGCGGGGCTTAAGTGCCCCCTACAATTGAAGTATGAACAGCTGCTTTTGCACGTCTACTGGGTTGAACTACGGTAAATCCCTACCGCTTTTTTCCTTCTGAGTAGATGTGTATCAGGTTCCCTTTCTCAACGCAAGAGAATGCCCCGCATACTTGAACAATCCTAATGTGGCATCTTTGTTAGCTTTCTTTTGACGCCTAAGCAGGCGCAAGACACTGTATGTAAAATAAATTGCTTGTCTTTCCACTTTGAAAGACTGACTGGTCAGCACCCTGTCACATGTCTTTTTTTCTGTTTACCCTTCTTTTCCTAATGCGGTAAATAAAGCTGATCCTTAATCGTCCGCCTCGTTAAAGCTGAAGATTAAAGTCCCAAGAGAAACAAAAGCATCAATTTCTTTGTTTCTGTTTCCTTTCGTTTAAGGCTTCGTGCTGCACTCTTGCTCTCACGCCAATGGCGACCACTGTCTTTACGCTTGCGGGGGCTTTACCGCCTGTGCAAGATCAAGAGCAAGTAGGCTCTTGCAAGCCTTTCCAGGCGCCTGAATGTCGGCTACCGTGGCCTCCGTGTTCTAATGATTCCGGTTCGATTATCGATACGCGATGCGGCCAGCGTTTCGGGGCTGACCTCTCCAGCGTCTGCCAGCTTCGACCCGGAGCCGGTAGTCTCGATCGACATTTTACTTTTGCTTTTTCTCTGTCTCATCAGTTGCCGAGGAGGGTTTTTAGTGTTCTGAAATTTTTTATTTTCGTGGAAGACGACTTCGAGCAAATGAGCTCTGTCTACAGTCTCAGAAAAGGCAGATGTTCTGACAAGCAAAAAACCTCTGTAAGCTTGAACACCGTGAGAAATTGCTTTCTTAAAGGAAGGACACATGCTTTAAGCTTTAAGCTATACTGTTTGAAGCAGGGCACACTGCTTTGTCATGTTGTCTATTTTATCGTAACATGTTAGTTTTAGAAACAGAGAACGAGCATCGAAAATCCTCCAGATGGATTTTTTTTTTATAAACGGAGTAAAGAACGCTACGCGAAAACAAACCAGTGTATGCGCTTTCGTTCGCTTGAAAGGTTTTGTGGCAGAAATTTAGTATTATAGCCTGCCGAAGGAAACTGTTAGATTTACGTACTCTACAGATATACTGATGTTTCGTAACTCAAAAAACACTATAGGATTTGATTCGTCCAACGAGTGGATTTACCGAAAATCATTCGTGGCAATCGAGGATGGAAATAGGGGTTCTGCGTAGCTAAGGCCTACAGTGAATCTGTGCACGGTTGGCTACTAAGGATGTTTTTGCAAACTCGTTTTGGTTCGGTAAAAAATGCAACAAGAATGACGCCACGTATAGACTCCTTCCACCTCCATGTTATTTCGGCTCGTAGACATTTTTTTTTTTTTTTGCACTGCGAGAGCAATAATGGGCGCATGTGGAACTTTGGATCTTTTCGTACGGTCTATCAGTACCAGGAATAAACAGAAAACCACGTAACTTTAAGCGGCTTGATTATGTATGAAAGCTTTTATTTATAAAGACCAATCACAACTCACGAACACTATACCAGCCCTTCGACAGCGGTCTAGTTTACAACATAGCCTGCTGGTATTTAATTACTGCGACAGAGATGCAATCCTCTCACACAATTTGTTCCAAATAGCATGGAAAGACGAAAAACGAAGGGGGATGCTCAGAAAACGACAAGTGCTCGTCAAGAATGATACTCAGAGCAGCTGCTGCAGTCGCATATTTACTCGAGTTAACATAACTGTTGTGGTAGCGTGTACGCAAAGTTACTTCTAATCTTTCATCGGCACTCGTCCTTTCTATCCAACTTCGAAATAAAGTGCCAATTGCTGACAATAGACGTACACTCACCGAGGGACGAACTAGATTTGAACTAAGTGCTAGCAGCGGAAGTGGCATGAAAGACGAAGGTTTCAGAAGAGAACAAAAGTAGATGCACTTCAGAATGTTTTTTTTTCTTCTCAAACACCACAGTAGCTCCTCAGGCGGAAAGGGATCTTTCCGTCTTAAGGACACAATTCAGAGTGAACAGCACCGCGCTTTGAAGCCTTCAGTTGGAAGTCGTGTGGTCCCACCTCCAAGGCGGCTTTATCTGACATCTCGGAAGCGAGTCTTGGCCCCGGATTTGTCCTGACCGGCGCTGTCGAAACCAGAGAATGTAGTCGCGCATTGGGATTTTGTGGTGCTTCCGCCAAAAGCGACCTTCTAGGAGCCGCTCGTTTCTTTTATTGTGACCTTCTATACGTCGCACTTTTTCATTCCACCGCCACTGGTCGGGACAAAAAGATGAGACCAACGTCTGTTTATTTTGTGTTACAATAATAACTTACGGTGCTGTCTTCAAAGCCAAAGTAATTTTTAATTTCCTGAATTTTCACTGCTTTTTCTATTTTTTTAGCAGCTACCTCTTTCGGTACCTTTACGGCCAACGAAATGCTTTTGCTTTCCATGCACCTGGTCAACAAGCCGGCATTTGCTTTACTTTGATGCCAGGTACATAGACAGCACAGTGTAGTTGTTCACTGATCATCCCGACCGCAAGATGTGTTGTATCGCCTTTTCTTGTGTCATGTATCAGTGCACCTTTCCCTGGTGACGTTTACGAAAGGGATAAAATTTGTGATGCTTCAGATGGTTCAAGCAACACACTAAAGCACCTTTACATTGACTGCTTCCTTGTTTAGAAAAAAGTTATTAACCAGCCATGCAGCTCAATGTGTGCTCAAAAATAACTAGTTTATAAACTTGGCCAGAATGCGTATCAGTTTTGAATTAGTCACTATAGGAATGTTCAAGGGAGTGTTAGTGTATAGGTGTGTTTTTTTTCTTCACAAGAACTCCCTTTAGGTAGCTGTTCTCGTCCGAGTAAACTTGGTGCAAGGGAGAAAGAAATTTCAAAATTACTGGCATAAGAAACCATTATTGTGCAGCCATGAACAAAGGTATGCGAGATGGGAATTCCTGCTAAAAAACAAAAAAATTCCGCGTGATCATGACAAACAGGTCAATGAAAGAAAGAATTCAAAGCGCTACCGACGGGACAAGGTGAAAAAGGAGACACAACACACCAGCGCTACTAACAACTGAAAGAAATTTATTGCTACAAGAGCAATATATACCCTTTGGAACGCTCACTGCGTAAAAACATGAAAAATAGAAGGTAAAACAGTGTCAAGATTTTGTGCATGATCAGTCATCGAGGAATCTAACCTCTTTTATTCTTAGCGTTAAGGAGGGCGCGCTAACGCAGGTTATCCCTCTGAAATGAATAAGATAAGCTTCGTACATTTCGCACACACGCTGATGCTGGTATTTTCTCAGAACCGTGCTTTTGTCAATGTTAGCCGTGCACTTGCATATTGCCACGTGGTCAGGTAAGTTTTTTCCTGGCGCCATCTTTAAAGTCTTTGCTATGCTCCCGTAGCCTATCGTTTAGGCAGCGTCCTGTCTGCCCAATGTAAGATGACCCGCATGATAGTGGTATCTCATACACGACTTCTTTTTTGCAGTCAGCGAACTTCCTTTCATGTTTCTTTTCGCATAGTTTTGACGCTGGGCGATCCTTGTTTACCAAGTTGCAAAGCTTTTCCAACTTGCTGGGGGCAGAAAAGACGAGCTTCACGTTGGCCCGGCCCATGACCTTTTTCAAAGGATGGCTTATCCCATGCATGTAGGGGATCACCACAGTGCTTGCTTGGTCCACTTGCCTCTGGGTAGCTGTGCAAGCTCGAGTTAAATCTTTCACCAACTTGTCACACACACTGCGTAGAACGGTATCCGGGAACCCCGCAATGCGAAGTCTTTGCATTTGGCGCTTGAAGCTCTCATCAGTACGATGATTGCACGACCGGTTAAGGCTATTCTTCAAGGCACTTGTGGCGATTGATCTTTTGACTAGCTTGGAGTGTGCTGAACTGTAAAGCAGCAGGCCTTTCTTTGAGCGTGGAGAATATAGCTCCAACAGATGTGCTTTGGGTTTATAAAAAGTCGCAAATCAAGGAACTGAAGCTGGCTTTCTGTCAGCGATTCCAACGTCAGAGTGAAGTCTTTTAGCGTTTCTGAGAAACTCTTGAAAATCCTCTCTACATCATTCTGCGAACTTGCAGCAGATTCTTTGTAGATGACCATAAAATCGTCCACATAGCGAAAAACGCTAACCACACTGCTGTTTTCCAGAGCTTTTTCCAAAATTCTGTCATAGTGGCCGAGTAGCAGATCGCTTCTTTACTCTCCTTTACTTTACTTTTATTTGCTTTACTTTCTTCTTATTTTTGTGATTAACTTTTCTCATTTTTGCTAATAATTTTTCTTTTTTGCGTGCACTTTCTCACTTCTACCTTTAGCCTGCTTGCCCTTTTTTTTTTTGCAACTTCCGGTTGACAGCGCCTCCTAACCTAGCGCTACCTCTAGGTAGTCGAAACTTTTCTCAGCCTTTACTCTCCATTTAGCACTCTTTTCCGCTCTCTTAACCCGGTACTCAGCTATCTAACTGCCTTCGCTAGAATTTGATTCTTCCGTATGACGCCATGCCGCTTCTCCTCGTCATTTCTTCATTCTTGTTTCGTTTCAGAACAGTCTTCCTTCAGCTATTCTTTCTTTTCTCACTTTGCTCATTTTAACATCGGCTACCATCCACGAATCCCTGACTCCTTTCTTTACTGCACTATAAAGCCTCCTTTGGTGATCAGTGTCGTTTTATGACCATTTCTGTTCTTTCCACAATTTCGCCTTCGGGCACCACTTAAAGACGATATGAAGATTTGATGGAAATGTGAAACTATTTGCGCGTCGGCCGCACTTGTAAACAAATCAGGAAAAAAAGCGCCCATGTGTTTGCGTCTTCGGCAGCGGCTGTTATTCTTCTGTTGAATTCTCATCCCGTTTAGCTGCACTGGCAACTCTGGCTAAGTTAAGAACAGCGATGAGCGGCAATAGTGTTTCCTTGATTTTATCGGTGGTCTGAGCACGTATCATCAGTAAACAAATATTCATCGTTTCGTTTGACATAATTGTATAATTGTGATGATGTTAACGGCTCCAGGTCGGTTCACGAGCCCAGGGCAAAGACTGGCCGCACTCACGCATACGAAAGATGATATTTTTCTACGAGAAGAAAATATTCAGCACACGAAGGAGTCGGTAAAAGGAATGCTAGACAAAAGCCAGCATCAGATAAGCAAACGTTGTACTTCGGACGCCGCGGCTCGGAGAGTCTGTCGTGTCGTGTCGGCAGAAACGACGGATGGACAGCTTGCACTGGATGCGTGTCGACTGGCCAGCTCGTCGACGCCTGTGTCCAACTTATTCACATCTGTTGCTCGCCTAATAGGCCAGCCGTCGCAGTCTACTGCAAGAAGACACGCGCCCTGGCACATTTCGGTCCTTATCTTGGCCTGCCTTTCATTTGGCACTGGCGACATTCACAGCCTTGCAAGATGCACCTTTTTAAGGTAATATATTCACATGCATGCTACTTCATGTAAAGAGGTATCATGCAGAAATTAACGCCCTGAATAAAGCATTAGTTTTTACAAAAATACGTAGCATTTACCATTTCATCCTGTCACCAAGGTTTCACGCCTTAGGAATTTAAATAAAACACTTTCTGGAACAAAAGCAATTATTGTTATAGGAAACTCTGGGGTATCTACATGTCTGTGAAGTCGATTCATCGTGTTTACTCCAGCTTTCATGTTTTTCTATTTTTATGAGTGGTGAAGAACTGCTCATCATTATGAGTGACCATTTCATATGCGCGAACAGCAGCAGCAAAAAAGATAACATTTAACAATTGAAGGTTCGTTGTTGAAACATCCAGATTGCATGCTCACCAGCTTCTTTTTAGGCCGGTTATGCTAAGATTTCAGGCTCACAATCTGTTTTGTGCCTGCGCTTATAACTCATATGTGCTCAGTACGACATCCAGGCTTTGCTAAATCAGGCGCTGACCTGTACAAGGCCCTGTGACATCAAGCCATGGTTAGCTTAAATCACCCTGTTTCATTGTATTGCTCCTGCAACGACAATTAAATACCATCACCATCACTATTACCTCGTATATTGCAGGCATGCGCGGAGTTTGGCATATAAAGCCCGGATTAATCAGAGTTTACAAGTATGACTTGCACCATCGGTCTTCTTGTTGCATGTGCCTCTTGTCTCCTAGAATCAAATGAACAGAATATTTTATTACTTCATCCTTTTTGTTACTTTTTTTGGCGGCAGGTTCATAATGTGTGTTGTACGAATTCCAGGTCCTTATCATCTTATTTTTTAATAACCTCAAATATTGCATACAGACCACAATCTGAGCCACTCCGCTAAGATGAATTACCTTTTTAGGACAAATATTGTGCTTTGTAACTGCAAATCATTTCCTCCGTATTGACGGTTAGAAAAAAAAAGGAACATATTTCAGACGAATTTTGTAATCGTAAACACAATGGCATAAAAGCGAAGCACAGGACAACACTTGTCCGGCCACAAGCGACGGATATGTGTGTGTCAGGATGGAGGAGCCTATTGGCAGTCGTAAAACTAAAGGGCTTCCAAAACAAAGAATCGATAAGTGGCAGCATAACAAAAGAAGACTCTCTGCGGCCAAGATCTTCGAGAGTTGTACGACACAAACAAGCCGCCAGCTTGCGTCATGACACCAGATGGTCGGGAGATCAGACCGGCTAGAGATCAGTGTCTGGGAAGCCATAAAAAGTTGCAAGCACCAGCGAGGAAGGCAGCAAGGCTTGAAGCTCACTTTGATGTGGCCGTGGTTACGACTCGTGCTGTACGCCTAGGTTTTCTATCTTTTTTTGTTCTTCACGTAAAGTGGCGTTTATAGCGCTTGCTTCCACTAGAGGTCGTTCTTGCATTCGCTCAACCAGGAAAACCGCAACAACAAGTCATTCTTTGGTATATATCTCAAAGCAACCTAAACCTATGCTCTTCTTTTTCACATCGAAAAGGATAAAGTTTGCAGCAGCAAAACGATCACCAGAGAGTTGAGCTAAAAAAATTAGTGTGTGCTCTTTGCAGTTTTATCGCTCTAGCTTACCTAATTCATTGAGCCAGGTGTCCGTCGCTTCACTTTAGCCGAGTTGCCGCTTTGAGATAATTCCGCGTAAGCTGCATGAAATAAAGCCAATAGAATTGAGTACTGCTTCTTTTGTCAAGTTCATTTCATCTAATTTGCGCCTAGTTCTTAGTTCTCTCTCGAGAGAGCTTTGTTTTAGAGAGATTATTTTCTGGACAGTTTATTTTAACACAGCGGTACCCTGAGCGGTTAAACGTGAGAAGTCTGCACCTTTTCTTGTCACAGGATTTCAGGAGGGTATCATTTTTTTTAAAACCGGTTCCTCGATATTTACGCTCGGTCATGAAGTTCCTATGTTATTTCCCTGCCGTATTAAAACATCTGTCGGGCGAGATGTTGATTGATGTGGTCGCTATATTGCCCCGAGTGCTCTTACGTCATTAACGCTGTCGTGAAGTCCAAGTACCGAATTTGTGTCTTTATTAACTTTTATTTCGAACGACCTTCATGTAGAGCCGTATGTGCTGGTGGCTTTACATTCTTTGGCTGCCGTGAGATGTTCTGCCTCAAGGGAAATCTTGGACACATTTGGAAGAAACGGTGGCTTGCCGGTGGTCATTGCTAATATATTGCTGGCTTGTTTCAGCTAAAGTAGTTCATTTTTCACTGTAAGAGAATCGTTCACATGGTGTGAGTGTCTTGGGGATTCGCACGCAGTTTTGTTTCCAGTTTCAGGCGATAGATTCGATGCTGATGGCTTTGCCTTGTTTTAGAAATCAGCTTTAGGGTTACCATTTGTCGTAAAAAAATTCTTGTATAGGATTTCAAGGAACCCAAGTTTTTTAATCCCATTTTGTTACTTAGGTACCATTGTGGATTACTAGAAAGTCGTGATGCTGCCACGTTGGATGACAACCAGTTTCAAAAAAAAAACATCAATGAGAGTACATTTTTGTGCACGCACAGGTAATCATGAGTTTTGCGAGGTCGATATGGATGCTAATTTAGGTAGGCGCTTAGGTAATACTATGTTTGCTTTTCGGGACGAATAATATGCTATTATTGGCAGTGTCTCTATTTCAAGCAAGAGTATAAAAAGACTGCCATGAGAATCTGGGGTTCTTGTCATCCGTGTCGCTGTAGCTTTATTCAGTTCGGGCATCAACAATAGGTGTCAATACCCTGTTATGTTATACACATAGGGAGCAAATACCGGATGTTTCTAAATGTGATAGCTTCTCTTCCTATAGCATACAGCTAATTCGGTTTGAGGTGACCTTGCTTCATCAGCTTGGCCTCGTTGATGCCCCATTAAACCCGACGTCGTTGCTCCTTTACTGGCGAGAAACACATAATATTATTGTTGATTGTCCAGAAGCCATTTCGTTAGCTCATCAACATCCTAGCTGTACCTATTGCATAACAGATTTATACCTCAAAGAAGCATAATATTGGTGGCAAGAAGGTTTTCATTGCAGGGATTTGCTGAGACGATATTATTGACCTTAAGCCGAACTCCCCTCTTTTGTTCAGTCTGATATTTTTAACCATGCCTGAAACCATTAGTCTGCTATCGTAGGATTAGCGATATGCTTCAGCAAACCTATTCGAGCTCTTTTTTAATGATCACCGGCGTTATGTAATATAGCGCAGCAAAAAAGAACAACACCAGAAAATAAATAAGCTGTGCAATTTTGAGGACTTCCACATGCTGCCACCATATCTGTTGGCAGTCAGCGTCTCATTGCTTACGTGGAGCACAAAAGAATTATGATGAAGCTTCAGAAGCTCATTTCAACGAGGAGGCCACGGTCAAGCATAAAACACAGAAGCGTTTGCGCATTATAGTGATGAGTACATGGTTGCAACAACAGCTGTGTTTATGCTTTGGCTCTATCTGCTGCAAAGATTTTGCATCCCCACCGAATTATGTTGTCGGTTTTTTTCCTAAGAGGGTCTCCTACCCTATGCAATTAGCGCAGGTTGGTCACTGCTAGTAACTGTTCCTCCCTTTCTAAAGTTTTCAACTTACTCTAATTTAAGGCATTTTCAAGAGACACGTTTATCAGCAAGCCTTCAATCACAGGCGGCCACACAATTAGAGGGACGTGAGTTGGGGGGCTGCCTGGTAGGAATCGAGGAGGGGGCACATATTTTCTGTCACGTTCTGCTATCCTACGGAGTAGACATAATGAACAGGCGCTACTGTGACCTGCGCCCCCCCCCCCCCTCACCCTTTTTATGAAAAAAAAACATTTATATGCCTATGCTTTCAATTCAGCAAGTGACGTGACTAAAAATAAATGAAATAAATAAACTCACAGATAATGTGAGATGTTCTTGCGGGGAAAATATTGTTTTGCATAAAACTCTACCAATCATGGAGAGAAGGCGCCAGCCTTCACATGCCCATTATTAAAACTGCAGCTGGAGACAGTGCAACATATTGAAGCTACTCAAGGCACCGTCAGACAAGTAAATAAAGCTGTTCGAAGGGCTGCTAATATTTCGAAAAAAAAAACAGATGTTTCGAAAATTAGTATTGCTGTTTTCAGGATTTCTCTCCAATCTTATGTGGTCTCTAGACTGTTCTTGGTCAAACACGGCTCTCAGTCTCCCGCATTATGTCTCAAGTCATAAAATACTAAGCAAGGATGTGAGACAAGCCTGTCACAGCGAGTTTTTATATGCGGACTTTTTTCAAAAGGCGGTTCTATCTACGAATAAAAGAGAACGTGCTGCGTTCTTGAAGGCATTAAGGCGCACATTAAATCATTTTAGCTAAGCTGGCAGAAAAAACTGCCTGGAATTTTTTAAAAAGCACGTAAATCGCACTTAAGAGTGCAAACACATAAACACTCCCCGTTCACTCAAAAGATAGCACGTGAACATGTGTAGGCAGCTCTGAACACGATTGATTCGCCCCAGGTTACCTCTGAAAGAAAGGACAGAGACTACAAACAACAAATATAAATGAACGTTGCAGTACAGCATGTGGAAATTTGCGCGAGAGAACTAAATTAGCTCGGCCCGTGCTTTCTTAACGGGCATGCCCTTAGGTGTCCAAAACTCCTACTCAGCTAGAATTTTTGTTCTTCGAAAGACCTGGCCAAGAAAAGTGTGAGGATTCATTTAATTCGCTGCGCTATAAGTTAAGTACAATTGTTTTCTTCTTTCGCTCTCTCTCTTTTCCTCTAAAGTCACTACACCCTAGGCAAGCACGAGCTTCATGCATGCAGTGCTTCCGAACGTCACTGTGCCCATTCTCTATCCGACAGGTGGCGCCTTTATTTGACAACTTCATTAAAGGAAAGTTGAAGAGAACTCCGTGCACATACGAAGTTTGGGTGCGTTTCAGAAGTTTTTTTTTCGCTCCTCGAGCCTGATTTAAATGGTATTCTTGTGACATTTTCGTGTTAGTTTCAGTTCGTCAGTATTTATCATCTCCGGCCAAAAATGGTCATGCTGAGAATGATTTTCAGAAGTACAAACGAAGAAAAATAAAAGAGAGAGAGGTCGAAAACAAAATAACCGCGAGGAAAACCTCGCGGCCACCCCCTTCCTCTTTTTGTTTCCCTCCCCACGTGTACGGTAGCCTACTGGGCATCGCCTGGTTAACCTCCCTGCCTTTCCGTCCTTCTGTTTCTCTCTCTCTCTTGGCGGGGCAGACCCTTAAAGCTTTCGCCTGATCACCGGCTAAAGAAGAAACGAGGGCTCTGAATGCCGCTGTGGAAACAAGGACAAGAATTCGAACTGAAGACGCAGAAGCTTAGGAACTCAGAAGAGCCTTGAGAACCTAACGCAGGAAAGCCAACCGAAAACAGGGGATAGCGAATAGTTTGCTCAACGAAGCGTCCTATTCGCTACTGCTGTCTTATCGAACCAACTAAGTGATTAGAAGCTAATATTATTAACGTGTCTCCATTGAAAAGAGGTCAGGTCGGCGGACATAGGAGTTATTTGCGTTGTGTTTGTTTTTTTCTTATTCCTGACTTTTCTGACAAAATATATGAGCTGTTTTTAGCGAGCAGTTGTCAGAATACGCGGACCCTCTCTAATTTCTCTATGCACGTGGCATATAATTACTAGCGCTGTGAGGATCCAAAAAAACTGGAGTGTCCTGTAGCGTGTGTGTGGTGAGTGGAATCGCTGGAAAGGTATCCGCTTTCGGCCGCTTTCGAGTGCTGCTTCCCAGAATTTTTTTTTTATTGTGTGCTGTGGTGTCAAACTTTCTCAACTTTTTCGTCAGTGGTTGCTATGCGTTCGCACGAGCTTCTGAGTAGCCATCACTGTTGCATCAGGGGAGGAATTTGAGACTTTCGTTCGATCAATCAGAGCATGCATAGGCGGTCAAGAAGCGAGTCGCCTGTACCCTCATTTCAGAGCGTTGACTTGAGCCGTCTGCAATCGCGTGATTTATCAGGTGACAGGAAGCAAAGCCGTCACAGAGTTTAAAAGCTCCATTCTTACTTGCCACGAACGAATTCCCGTAGCTCTTGACTGCTGGAGGATTGATGCTGAAATTACTAAACGCACTGTACACACTGAAGATGAATCGCTCGAGCATTAAGGTATCGAGTATGTCAGGAATTCATAACACTTATGGAATGCGTCCAATTTTTCATTACATGCCTGCATTTAACATTAAACCGTGTGCTAGGTCTCTCTCATAAAGTATAGCAAGCTTTCTTAGTTCCTTGTAGGGTCTTCGAAAGCGTTTTTCTTTCTCGTTTTGTTCTTTCCTCAGATATGAACGAAATTGCCATGAACCTAACAAAGTCGCTTGAAAGTGAGGCGACCAAAAGGAGCAACAAAGTAACGAAACCAATAAACATCCTCACAGGGGCTGGCGAATGGGTGAGAGGAGGGGGGATTGAAACGAAACGCCAAATTGAAGATCGACACAATATTAATAAAAGATATGCATAGCAGACGTAGCTTGAGGCCATCGTCCCACTCTCAAATTGGCAGCGTTTGGTGCGTATGCATACATACTACCGAGGTCGTCTAAGTTCTACCGGAACTCAGGATTCCGATTTCAAAGATGGCGTTATAGCGGCCGACACCGGCTTCTGCCAGCCTGCATCGTTTCTGCGTAATCATAAGGCGTAGCGGCAACAAAACGCGATAGAAGCTATAGACAAGAAAAGATAGAGCGAAGGAATCTGAATGGGAAGCGGCGAGTGTATGAGGATATATAACAACATAAAAAGTACATAGGAGGAATGGCCAGTGCGGAAAGCCAGAAAGGGCAATCTACACCAAAGAATACAAAAAGAACAGAAACACACGCACACACTGACTCACGCACGCACATGTTTTATAGATTCTAACTTACAAGCACGAAAGGAGGACTTTCCTAGGCAAATAAGAAAAACGAACAACGCGAGCGCATTACCGCGCTGAGCAGAAGTCATCGCGCGTGGCTGTAGCGAGAGCACTTCGGGCCGCACATAGAACGTCTGTTTATTCTGATGCCTTGTTGGAAGGGACTCATCTCTCCGCTTCCGCCTCCATCGCTTTCAATTCTGCTGCCTTTCGGTTTTCTTTCTTTCTTTCTTTCTTTCTTTCTTTCTTTCTCTCTTTCTTTCTTTCTTTCTTTCTCTCTCTCTATTTCTTTTTTTCTTTCTCTCTCTATCTCTCCCTACCACTCTCTCCCTACCACTCTCTTTCTTTTGTTCTTTCTCTCTCTCTCTCTCTCTCTCTCTCTATTTCTTTCTTTCTTTCTCTCTCTATCTCTCCCTACCACTCTCTCCCTACCACTCTCTTTCTTTCTTTTGTTCTTTTCTCTCTCTCTCTCTCTCTATTTCTTTCTTTCTCTCTCTACCTCTCCCTACCACTCTCTCTCTCTTTCTCTCTTTCTTTCTTTTGTTCTCTCTCTCTCTCTATTTCTTTCTTTCTTTCTCTCTCTATCTCTCCCTACCACTCTCTCTCTCTTTCTTTCTTTTGTTCTCTCTCTCTCTCACTCTCTCTCTCTCTATTTCTTTCTTTCTTTCTCTATCTATCTCTCCCTACCTCTCTCTCTCTCTCTCTCTCTCTCTCTATCTTTCTATTTCTTTCTTTTGTTCTTTCTCTCTCTCTCTATTTCTTTCTTTCTTTCTCTCTCTATCTCTCCCTACCTCTCTCTCTCTATCTTTCTCTCTTTCTTTCTTTTGTTCTTTCCCTCTCTCTCTCTATTTCTTTCTTTCTTTCTCTCTCTATCTCTCCCTACCTCTCTCTCTCTCTATCTTTCTCTCTTTCTTTCTTTTGTTCTTTCTCTCTCTCTCTCTATTTCTTTATTTCCTTCTTTCTTTCTTTCTTTCTTACTTTCTTGTTCCTCGAGCTCGTGTGTTTCGGGCGAAACACCATCCGCAACAACGCGGCGCCACAGCGGGGCTTCGATTCCCCGCACATCACTGCTCGGCGCATATGCCGCATTCGATTTCCGGGATCTCGGTGCCTCCGCCTCGCACTACGGCTGCTAATATTCATCGCCTCTCGCTCGGCGCTGCCTTTATCTCCTGCCGACGATGAAACCTCGTGCGCGTCCTTCTACGTCAAACCGGAACGCTCATCCGGTACCTTCCTCTTCTGTTTCTATTTTTAACTGAAAGAGGTCCCTCTTATATCCGGCGTAATGGAGACCTGCTTATATTGCATAGCGGCGTTCTTGTTTCTGGCTAAAGTCATCTGTTGTGTTTGCAGTGGGGCTTAAGTGCCATAACATGTTAACTCCACTTGTAAGGTCCACGTAAAGATTAAAAGAAACCTTCCCGCAGCTTTCGCCCGAGCAGCGTTTGTGTGAGCAGCGAAACTGCACTCTGAACCTGAATACTACTATATGGGAGCAAAAAGTGAGTAAGCTCTCCTTTGGCGCTCTCCCTTTTATAAAAGGGAGTGTGCTAGACCTTAAAAGAGAGTGATATTCCTTTTTAATCCATTTTTTTACTTTTTACCCCCTACTTCCTTTTTACTCCCTTCTGTTTAGCGTGTAGCGTCCAAATTGTCACCACCATAACCCTTAGCGCACCGTAATTAAATCTTAGTTTCCTGCAATTTTTTTATCGGAATCAACACGCGTCACAAGCTTATTGCCGCATCGATCGTAATGAGTGATTTGCGATGGGAGGATAGCTATAAAGAAGACCCCAGTTTGTTGCCGCAAGCTGGGTATACACCGACTCACATAAGAATTCATTCGAATGTTTCGTACGCGAATTTTCGGTCGCAACGGTTTTGTTCTTGTTATTTTAAACAAGCTAACCAACCACGTGAATAACTGCTTCCATGTGGGTGAATTGCTTTTACGATGCAAGAAGGTCAAGACTGACCAAGTTACATTTGACCGTCGTGAAAGTTTTCTTAAACTTCAAGGTTACATTTAGCTGAGCCTCAGTTTAAAGGCGTTGATCATTTCGCTTGACCTGCAAATGTTTTCCTTGGGTCTTGTACATTTTTATACATTTTCCTATCCCGCAGTCTATCCTATTCCTTCCCTTACGGCGCGGTTCAGGTGTCCAACGATATATGAGACAGATACTGTGCCATTTCCTTTCCCCAAAAAACCAATTATTATTATTGTTATTATTATTATTATTATTATTATTATTATTATTATTATTATTATTATTATTATTATTATTATTATTATTATTACACGAACGTTAAACAGAGACGCACAGCTCGCATCGAAGCAAGCCTTTCCTTTCGGTGCTTTAATTGTAATGAATTTCCTTTTTCTGATAACCTGGTATTAGAGATATATTTAATCTATCGCGAAGATTCCAAGGTTGCCACTGTGTTTTGCGCCCGTGCGCAAAGCGCATACGCAGCCATAAAATGCACTTTAATTGCAGTTTTGAACGAAAGCAAGGGTAGCCTGATGCGCCGATAGTGCCTGTATATTCGCATGATGCATGGCCACGAGATACACTGCTATGCTTGAATGCGTTCCTTTTTTTTATGAAATTCATGCAGGTGTTTAGGAAATCTAGTTTTTTTTTCTTCTCAATGTAGCTTCCACGGCATTCTCCAGGAACCTATACGAGCTGGGCAGTTAGTAGCTATGGGGATATAATTCTTTACTCCTCCCCACTTAAATAATTAAAATCGACCTTAATGCGGCTGACACGTGGTCAGTACAGTGCCTAATTTGATTCAGTCGCTTGATGACCTCGTTCATAGCAAAGCACTTTCTATTCTGGATTTCTTTCTTCTTTCTATTTGCTGTACGCTCGAACAGATTAAGCCGCACGAGGGCGTTTTATTTTGGTAGATTTGTTTTACTTTGCGGCCTCCAAATTTGCACCTTGTTTCAACGGTGATGGTAATGCTGGGGGCATGAAGGGTGAAGCAATCGCTGTTTTGTGTAACATTTCTTTAGGCGCCCCATTTTAGAGGCTATGCACTCTAAGCACAAAATACGCCTATATGAGGGTAAAAAAAGGAGTAAACTCTCCTCTAAAACACCCCTTTTTATAAAAGGCGTTTCTCCAGATGAGAGTCTACTCTCTTTTTACTCCTTTCTCTTCAGAGTGTCAGCTGTGCTTGCAGTGTGAATGCAGCAAAAACCAGGAAGCCATACCCTACAGATGGAGCTAGTCAACGACATCATCCATGCCTTTCTCCAAAGCTCTCGAAGCCCGTCGATCCTTTTATTCCCACAAACGTGACCGACTCACTTCAAGAATGCGTGTCCATAACGGCACTCGTTGGCGGACGACAGACGGGTAGGGTCCTGCCCGTCTGGTATACGTATAGGAGGAGTGCGGTGCGGGTGACGCTCGCAGAAGTGCGTTCGGCGAGAGACTCGCCCTGAGGGTCCAGCTAAAGATAGCGGCCAGGTGAGCGTCTGCCGAGCGTCGCTCAGATCGATAGCGACGGATGTGCTTGGCAGGGACGAAAGGGGTGATAGGGAAAAGCACCAAAAACGAGCTCGGAGGAAGCAGTTTTCAAGCCGCGGCTGCGAAATCCTGTCCGCTGCAGATGGGGAAAGAAGCCCCGCTACGCCTCCTTTGTGCTCTGCCGGGCACCGACGTTGGCAGGGAAGTATTTAGAAAACTGGGGCTTTTAAGGGGTCTCGTAAAATAAATAAAAATTGCAAAAGCATTACCATCCTCAACGGTATCTTCTAACAGGGTGTATACCAACCGTTTCTGGTTGTTTCAGCGGCATGTATGTTAACCTGAACTTGAGTGCGCGCATCAGTCTAGGAAAGGAGACGAAATTATGGGGCTGCTTGTGGGATCAAGCAGGAGAAGCCAAGTGTCGTTAAAGAGAGATTGAGGACATATATAAGTCGGCCTGTATGAATAGGCTAACGCGTTCTCATGCCCCGCCGCGGTGGCTCAGTGGTTAGGGCGCTCGACTACTGATCCGGAGTTCCCGGGTTCGAACCCGACCGCGGCGGCTGCGTTTTTATGGAGGAAAAACGCTAAGGCGCCCGTGTGCTGTGCGATGTCAGCGCACGTTAAATATCCCCAGGTGGTCGAAATTATCCCGGAGCCCTCCACTACGGCGCCCCTTTTTTCCTTTCTTCTTTCACTCTTTCCTTTATCCCTTCCCTTACGGCGCGGTTCAGGTGTCCAACGATGTATATGAGACAGATACTGCGCCATTTAATTTCCCCAGAAAACCAATTATTATTATTATTATTACCGCGTTCTAAGCATAAAGAGACCACTCTCTTTAGAAACAGAACTGTTTTAAGCTAAAAAAAACAAGAAATAGCTGGAAAAGACTAGAAAACGATGTACAGGTTTCGTCGGCAATGACAGATTTTACGAGTAAAATGCCTACCGGAAGCGGATCTCAGGCGCTACGCTGTGCGGTGTGCGAATCTCAGAGACTACACCGCCAATCATTTTTAAAACGGTGGCAACCCATCCTTTTTGGTGATGACGTCACGAGTTTGAATGGACTGGCGGGAAGATTTTTAAATAACATTTTCTTCGCAATGTATGTCTTTTGCTGGCGCGCTAACGCCAACACAGCCAGAAAAAAGCAAGAGAATGGATTCTTATTGAGAACAACATTTGGATGCAGTTGTCCTCATTCTCTCTTTTAGACGAAGCCGAGTACCGTCAACCGCTCAAACATTGTGTTCGATCAGCTGTAACAGAGATGTCTACGTTTTGTGTTTCGTGTTTCAGTTGTCGCGTCTCCTTTTCTTTTGACTCTGATAGTGTATTCAGACAACTATCCATAGCTATTAAAGAACGTAAACACATTGGAAATTAACAAAAAAAAATAGGGGGCACTTATTTACATTGCGTGTTGAGATTACGATAGGATTTAAGTCTAAAGTCCGCTCGGCCTGCTTCTCCTCATCCGTGATTGCCGCTGGCTGCATACGCTGAGCCTGTGCAGCCGCAGATATTCCATCTTCAGCGCTAAAGCTCTGTGGTCGCCCTATCCACTTGCGGGAGTTTTCCCTTACTGTAGAGAGACGCGGTGTTGATTCTGGTCCCATTCGAGCCTGATACCCGGAACTGTCTGGACACGTCTGCACACAACGGCGCTTGACCATGCCACGTGACCAGCGCACTTTCTCGATCGGCCAGTGTCACGTGGTCTCATGACGTCGCACACCACGCCTACCAATCAGCGAACTTTATGGAAGACAACGCCGGACGCCGCCGGGTTTTTTCTGCGATGAGGATTCGAATGCTATCGCGTTAAAAGTATACAGCCACATGTAGCAGAAAACGCGCCGCACGCTATCTGTTTACTATGTGACACCACCGAGTGCAGCTTCACTGCCTTGCCGACCTTATTTCGTATAAGAACCCGCCTAAATCCGTGAGGAAGGGGTAAGTAAGGGAGGGGCCCTCCGCTTCTCTGCGCCTTCGCGCAGCAAGCAAGCAGCTGTGGTGCTGACCTTTTGAATTCTAATGCCGTTGCTCCCATGCCCCCCCCCAACCCCTGCAGCGGTGTGCGCTCGAGCGACCTTTCTTCCTGCTTTATTTTTCTTCGGGCGCTTATTTCCTCCTTTCCATCTCTCTTTACTGCGCCCTATCGGCTTTGCCGAGGAGGATGGCCCGTGTGTGGGTGCGTTCCTCGTAGGGCGTCGTATACAGACCCAAGGTGGTTCGTTCGCGAAGGCGGTGGGGCGTCGTGGCCTCCAGTCATTCGTGAAGAGAGGGCCTTGCTGACGCTGCACAAACCTTGTCTCCTGCTGAGAAGGCGCGCGGTGCGCAGGGGCTGGCTGAGGGGAGAGCGGGGTTCGAGGGTGGGCAGCCAGATCCATACCTTGCGCTTTGGCAGTACAGCACGCACAAGGGCGCAAAGCTATGACGTCAGCGCCACGCGCATCCATCGATATCGGATACAGCGGAATGGTTCCGCTACAATACGCGGCCTATACGAGCGAGAAGAAGGAGGATAGTTGGAGGGGGATTGCCCTCCGTTCTTGTGAATGCTTGCGTAGGTGGACGCTCTGAACGGACGGGGCGAACAGATCGAAGGAATTGCTTCGATACAGCATATTCGGCATGCCCTGTGGTCTGAGGGGATTGCGTCCGTATTTCTCGCCCGTCCGTAAGATCTCCGAGCTGGATGTGATTGGGATAAACAAACCCCATTCCGAGTCCTTTCGGAGTGCCAGAAGCAGTGTTCAATATTTTCTTCTTGGTGCGTACTGTGTGCATATGTTTTTGCGTTGATAAACCCACAGTACTATGCGCTTCTAAAAATACTAAATCTACGTTTGGAAACGTGTCTTTGCACTATATAGTGCACCATGAGTGGAGAGCGAGTTAATGTTAGTATAGGTAGTGCACATTCAAGAGCGCTAGGTTCTTCTGGTCGTTTGTAGAACATAAAGCACAAAAAGAACTACAGTGCGCAAACGAAGGAACGATGGGACATGAGCTGCTTGCAACTCACTCCTGAGGCGGGTGTTTTTATAGCCATAAGCTGAGGGGGAAGGAATAAGGCAAGTAAATGGGCACGGGCGAGGAGAACACAAAATAAAAAGGAAGGTACACATGTGAGTCAACAATTTCTAGACCAGAGCTATAAACGCACATTGATATTTATGAATTGTCAGCGATGGGGGCTAAGGCAGGCCCTCCTACTTTTCTTGGTAATGTAAGGCTCCATCAATGTACGCGCAATAGTGTCTTTGCTCCTGTTCGTGATATCACTTTTTTGAAGCCTGGTTGCACATGTATTCTGTTCTTTTTTCCCGCAGCTCTTACAGTGATGTGATAAATGTGGCCATGCACCATTCTTCAATGATAGTTTATGCTGTCGTAGAGTGTCGTTGAAACGTACATCGGCCCACCTGGCCTATGTACACTTTCCCGCACGTCAGCGGGGTTAAACGAACAACCCCTACAGCACACCTCACAAAATGATATCCATGCCCCGTTTGGCAATCTTTTTTTTCTGCATGCTTCCGATGAGTGTAACCTTTTTTGGTGTTAGGTAATATCACTGATCGAATTTCTTTTCTGGAGTTTCACATTCCGCTCTGTTTCATTTTATTTGTTTCTTTTTTTCACTTTTTTAGTGCCAACTTCGCAACTGATCTTGAATAAAAAAAAATGTAGGAACTTGTCTGTCTGTTTTTTTTCAGCTTCTGAATCTCTCCAATGCATATAGTTGCAATCTTGTGGTTGACCGTTTTCGAGAGCATCGAATTGTATGGCGACGATTCCTTTCAGGCACGAGGGCAATACATAGAACAAGCACGTTCTTCTGTAAGGATTATGTCAGCATCTAGAAACTGTAACCTGCTTTCATTAACGAGCTCGTAGGTAATATTTAAGCATTTTGCATGTTGTTTAAAATCAGATAAAACGCCCTCTACAATTTGTTGGTAGGCGAAGGATGACTGTCTCATGAAAACTATTAAAAAATCATTCACGCATCTAAAAATTCTTCATTACTTAATCTCCGTCAGACAGTTCGAATAACGGTCTGTCAGTGCCCGCAAGAAAAATTTTGAACAACACTGGAGAGAACCACGAACCAATACGGATTACTTTATTTTGTACATATACCTGACCTTGAGAGGAAGCAGTCATAGAACACAAGCAAAGCTCCAAGAGTGCCATAGAGTTTTACGTACAGAAACGTCAGTGGTATTTTGGAAAAATGCCAGACCGTTCGTGTATTAATACACCTCCCGACAGCTGCCAAGAACTCGTTTTGCGAGATGGAGCAAAAAAAAAATCGACGGCATTTACTGAAAAAAAAAACGTGCAGCTTAATAACATGTTGCCACGCAAAACTTGAATGATATCGAGGCTATTCCTGTCAGAATACAGATAATATACAACCGATTTGTTCAGCTGCTTTAGATGGTAGCGGCTACAATGATTTTGTCAGGCACCTCTTTCACTAACTATTCGTCTGAATGAAATATGTTATTTATGTGTTTTTTCAAAGAAAACATATTCAAACACTTCCACTTACCGTTTGTGAGCTCGAACGTACCGTGATTTTCACACAAAGAATTATGCCGGATTTTTATCTTTCCCGGTCTCACTTTCGTCGCCTTGAAATTCCCGTGGACCTTTCTGCGGCTTTTTTGCTGAACATGTCTGACAGTACGGCGACTCCTTCTTTATCGGCATGCAGGATTTGAAGGTCGTTTTCCACTAAAAAATTTCCCGGCACGTTTTGTTGGTGTTGTGTGGCGGGGTCTGTTGTTAGGCCCCGTCCTGATAAGGTTATCAGCATCATCCAGCAAACACCTTTCTTTGTCCTCTGGTCCGGTTTTGTTGGACAGTCTTCGATTTATTGACAGCAGCTCATGTTCCAGGATCCTGGGCTCGACGCTACATTTAGGTCCTTTCTTGAGAGCACCAACGATGTTTTAATTCCTGAGCGTAGTCGCCATCGAGAACCTGAAGCTGTGTACTGCTTTCTCGGCTATTTTTGCATCCTTTCGGTAACACAAGAGGAGTCCTTTTCCACAAAAATTCCGTGGTTCGGAGCTGCTAGCTTCCTCAGGTACTGTAGCTTCGTGAAGGGGATGCTCACAGGGTCCAGAGGAACGCATACTATAGGTCGCGTTTCCAGATTTCCACCGAGGCGCCGGGCCTGATAGGGGTGCGTGTGACACGCATATCAGCACTGTTTAAACAGCACCTTAGAGATTTATCAGCTTCTTACAATCGCGAAGAGTTTCGTCGGATCATCTCAATCGTTGCCTCTGTTTTTTACCTTGCTTTCAATTCCTTGAAACCCATTGTTGTAAAGGAGGAGAAGGCAGTAAGACAGCATCGGCAACCGCGAACCATGAACGGCTTAACTGAAAGCGCTCGATTGCCATATACGGCAGAATATTCCTCTAACCGGCTCGTGAACCGATAGAGGGCGTCAGATGTGTCGCGCCGAGAAGCTGACGAAACGGTGATCAAATATAAAAGCATGCATGCGATCCTTATAAGCGACGCTGACAGGCTTAGGCGCTAATCCGCTTTCGCAACGATAATCGTGGTCCCGAAGGTTATTTCTTCCTGCGGTAACAACTCCTGCCCGAAAGGTTCCAGCCGAAATCTCGGAGTGCATACCGGCTTAGATGTGTCCGCTTCTCTATGGCAATAAAAAGAAAACATGGAACATAAACACAGACATTCGATGAGTGCGGCTGCACGCAGAGTGGGCATGTTACGGCTGCATGTAATCAGGCATGTGGAGTGCTTCTGCACGCTTTGCATGTGCGTGTGACTCTTGACATAATTCAGTAACATATGGGTCATCTTATATTGTAGACGGACATACCTATTTATTTTCAGTACATATGCGCGTCATAATGAAAAATGCAAATGCGTGTCAGTCATTTGCTGGAACTCTTACTTTTTCTTTAAGCCAAGCAAGGCTTGTCATGCAATGATGCGGAAGTCTGCGGATAACCGTCTGTAACGTCTGTTGTTCACACTGCGCGCATAGTGAGCGCACGCCTGTCGCCGCGGGGGAGTAGTAGATTGATTGATTGATTGATTGATTGATTCATTGATTGATTGATTGATTAATCGATCGATTGATTTATAATACGGAGGCTGACAAAGTTCATTCACTCCTGGTTCTGCATTGTGGCCCCTTTCTTTTTTATTTCATTTCTCGATGACTGCGTGGTGTCACTTGTAACTTTCACGCCTGGGACTCTGTATGTGCTATAAGATCGACGTAAACAAACAAAGGCAAACACTCCTACGCCCTTAGCGTTGATTATGCCAGATTCGCCATTTGACTGTCGAAACCAGACAGGCTAAAATTCTCATTGCATGAGCGAGGAAACGTTCAGGCTTATATTTTTTTTGCAGGCTGCAGTAACACAATTATTTAATGTAGCGTTGAAAAGGAGCGACAAGTTCCGCTCCATTGCTGTCATGCCTTCATCGAGCAAAAGCGGCCGGCACGTGGCGGCCTTCATTTGGTTGGCCACCGGGCATCGTTGGGAGTTCGCTCATTTGAAGCGGGATGGAGGTTTCCCAATCCCCGAGAGTGGTTGTAACCGACTGTGCGAAAGTGAAGGGCTCCTCCTGTTCTCATCCTTCCCTAAAGACGCAAGCCCAGTTGCTCAACCAATTCTCAGGGACCGCTGGAGAACAATCATCAACGTGGAATCGGTCGTTCAGTGTCAGGTGGAAACCGGAAGAGACGAAGCACAAATTAGGCAGTGATAAGGTAAAATGCGCAGCTTTTAAAGTACACCGCACTAGCCTAGTTCTTCGGGATCGTACAAAGAACGCAACTTCGTTCGCGTGTCCTTAAAACTGATCACATAGATCAACGCCTTGATTGCTGCGTTTCTTGCATGGCGGCGTGGTAAGGAAGGGTACGCGCTGATTCGATGTCTTCTTGAGACCTCGTTTTTTCTTGTACCTAAGCAGCCACGGATAGCAGAGGCTCAGGAGTGCGTAGCACATAGACACATCCCTCTTCGATGATGATCTCTGGCTGTCTCTACAACGACGGCATGGGACTTCGTAGAAAACAACATTGATTGTGTGATCACATTTTATTCACAAGCTACTCCACTCACTGCTTCTGCTTTTTCTCTGAGAAGGTAACACACACGTTCTAAACTTACCGTCGGTGTCAGAAGCTTACGGGCTACCCTACGAGTACCCTACTCGTTATCGTTAACAAGAATATAACACAGCTGCCAGCCATTGTTGTTGTTCTTGTTGTCCTCATACTATGGCATGTGCCCACGTAGGGAGATTGGCCAAGAATTGGGGGGCACAGAGTTTTTGAGGTAAATAATTCCTGGACGAAATTAAAATGAATGGTAAGGACGGAAGAAGTAAACAAAAAGGAACAACGAAATGAAACGGGAAATGCAGAACGCACGCAGGAGATCGAGACTGATGTTTATAGCCGAGTAGTTAAATGATAATGATAATTGTAAGAATAAAAATAACATTGAAAAAATAAAAAAATAACAAGGTAGCCGTCTTGATTCCATTAAAGAAATTGCACGGCAGTAAAAACAGACTTGTGGCTGTACCCAAGTATGGTGGCTCCAAACGACAATAAGACTGGGCTGCTCAAACAAAGGCCAAGCTGTTGTAGAGGTTTCTCTAAAAACCGTCTTCGCATCATGGTGTACCGGCGACAAAACAAGAAAAAATGGTCTATGGTTTCGTACTCACCAGCAAAATACGCAGACGGGATTAAGCGCCAACCCAGACCTGTGCAAATAAAAATTTAAGGGTGGGATCCGGCAGCGGAGCCTTGATAGAGATACCTCAGCCTGCCGTGAATGGCATGATTGCCTGCTCCATGAATACCTCAGGTGCAGGTAATCATCAGATCTTAAAAGAGATCCAGTTGTCATTCTTAACCGATTCTGTCGCCGAAACCTCGCTGCTGTAATGTACGCTGTAGCCGGAACGATAGGTAGCACGGGGCCATTGAGGGACGCCTTTGCCAGGCAGTCCGCAACTTCATTGGCTGTCACACCGCTATGACCTGGCACCCATATCATGTGAACAAGGCTCGAATGCGGAGGGAGTAATGAATGGAAGGTGTTTAGGATTGGCGAATCTACCGCCGAAGCAAGGGACGAACGCAAAGAAAGGGAGTCTGTAATGGCAGCCACTGAAGAGAAATCTGGCTCTAGTTTGCGAAGATCAAGCACCAGCGCCAGAAACTCCACTTGGAAAATTCGGGTGTAGTCGGGAAGCCGCACAGAAAAAGACCACTGCCTCTAAGCGTAGGGATCCGTTACCTTCTCTTCTTACCCAACTCTATCAATCTTTTTCTTTCTTACGTCACGGAAGATGTCAACTTGCTATTTTTTAATGTTCGAAGCAATGCGCCATGTGATGGCAGCCAAGGAAACTAGAAAAGCTAGTCTCCAATTCCTGGTAACATTGGCCTCGTGCCCATCGCTATGCATTGCCGATCTATAGACAGTCATTCTTGCTGTCGTGTACTGTCAGCGTTGAATAACGTTGCCACTGGAGCTCTTTCGGGGCAACATTAGTGATGCACGCCGAGGCCCTGAAGGGTTTGACTCAGTGGGCACATGCACTTACAGCAGCAGGAACTATTTTTAGAAACGGTGGCTGCTCAAGCAACGCCATAATTATGGCCACTGTCACAGTGGTCTACTGTGGCTCTTGAATTTTTCCTTTCTTAGTCTGTTCTGCAACGGCCATTCAAAGATTCATGGCCAGGAAATGCTTACCGCTTGTAGAGAAAGAGGAGAAAGACGACACCAAACGCTGGACATTGCGTAGTTACAAAGTTCAGCTTGATCGTTGAATTGCATGATATATTAGCTGATAATTAATTTTATTTTTAACTTCCGTATGCTTTGCCGGTTCTCAGCACGGTGGTCTCATGCTGAAATTGCACGGTTTATATCAGTTCATTTCCTGGAAAGTAAGCAGACCTGGAAAATGTGGCGGAAAGTGAAATGACTACATCTAGTCTTTAAAGCCTACGTCAAAGACTGTTGTGATTTGGAACTCCTTGCGTCCAGTAAGCTGGAAGTGAATTGTGTTTAGCAGCCCGCCTCAAACAACGTGTAGCCACGCTCCTAATGCTGGCATGGGCTCACCATTACCCTCGCCTCGCACGCTCTTTCATGCCCGGCAGGGATAGTTCTTAAACTGGTAGGCGCAGTCACCAATACGGCTAGTAAACTTTGCAGAGACGGTCAGAGAGTTCTCTGCTGGAGTGAGTCTTCCCATTGCAGCTTTGCCGTAGTTCTTGTTCGCCTTTGCTCCCTCATGGGTTTTCTGCGAGGGTGCCCCTTAATTGGCTCTGGCTAGCGGCAGTAATCGAGTAACCATCTGACAGCCTTTGTCACTCTCATTGCTTTTTTTGTTGTTATGAAACGCTTAAACCGAATAGGGCCAAGGGAGGCCGTTAGGAGCAGTATTCAGAAGTTGTACCCATGTACAAATGTTTACTTCGGTCCGCGCTATTTCTCTGGAGCCTTACATGGCGAGGTGAAGTCTGGGTGACGACAGCGGACCCATCTTCCCTGTTGCGCCGTCTTGACTTAAAAAAAAAACATCTCCTATTGCATCAAGAACTTTAGTACAAGAACTACTATTAAAGAGCCTGTGCTATAAGTAGTTGGGATTTATATTAATGCATTTGGAAGCAGAAACATCCGGTGGCGTTTTACTTAAGAGTGTTGGACCTTCTGAGCAGTTAATGCCATCCGAGACTGTGATGGCGGCGGCTTTTGGCTTTTTTTTTTCATGGAGAAGAACGCTCCTAGTTTACGCCATGAGAGTTTGGTCATATCCGCATAATTAATATTTTCAGAATACGGGACAAGATTGCTGCATTACTGTTGTATGTTGCTCATGTCAGGATTATTTCTAGGAGTCTTTGGGAGCAGGCTGTCGGCATAGCAAAGTATATCGATGCGATGAGTAGATGAGATGAGAATATCTGCTTAAGCACTGCTGTGACCTAGAAATTAAATTAGACGAAAACTACGCCGTATAAGCCACAGTCGTACGTACGGCAGACATTTAAGTGCAATTCTTAGTTGGCTGGCACTTGATGCCGCGCTAGCGAAAAAATTTAGAATGATTCGCGAATGCGAAATCAAATGAAGAGCGTTAGCTAAGTTGTTTTCACCTATACTTTCGAGAACTTCGGATACCAAAGTGTACATCCCGAGACGACGATTCGATTAGTACTACCCGCATCCCTCAGTTACCACTGGTTCACCCGCGACGGCCCTCCGAAAGTCGCCCTCATTACGGTTTCGAGGACCAAAGGTCGTCGGTACGAATCCCTCACACACACCAGGCTTTAACTCGACAAACACCGTTGGGCTCCGAATCATGCATATTCGTTTGCCACCAGTCCGAACCCTCTGCGCCAAAGTGGTGGACAACAATTTTGTCACCAATGGCGACCCCTCAAGTGGCACCAGTCTCGGCACCCGCTCAGACGGTACATACATAGCGAAACGCCACATCATGGTGTAAACCGGCCGCCTTGCTGGCCTGATGATTGCGCGCGTTCACGTGATAGCGTTCAAATTTTGCTCACCTGAGAGGCGAAAGGGATGGGTGGGCACAACCAATCTTAATGGCCGCCATTTTGGAATCGAGAAACCGAAACTATGACACCATTTCGTCCCCTGAAGTCATACTCACATAGGTCCACCTCTATCCACTATATTGGACCGTGATGTCATCATTGGCAAGCGGCAGGTGGTTGTTTCTACAATGCTATTGTAGACGCCGCTACAAGTCTCAAGGCGAGATGTGCTGTCTTCTAGTTGCTGCCACAGATGGCGCTGTGATCTCAGGGTGGTAGCAGACCCCACGAAATCTCGAAACGTGATGAGTAAGAGCTAACTCTCTTAAAATCCGTCCTCTCTGGAGGTGAGGCCTCCACTTGCCAGCTACCTCCTGCCAGGGTTTGCAGGTGACAGAGTGAAGAGTGGAAAATCCCCCTTTCTACTTTCAAGGGAGAGAGAAATGCAAGTGGGAGAACGAAGACGGAGAGAGGGTGACAGGCGATGGATTGCGGGTGGCAAAATGTAGAGAGGGTAATCCCGTTTTCCTTTCGTGCGCTCGCACTAGGTGGGTACGCCACTAGATAAAAAGCATTTGTATGTCCTGGCGAAGCTTGGTGGTGTGCTGGTGAAGGAGGAAAACGGGTTTTTGCGGCAGCTGCAGCCAAATGGAAAATGAGAACCTCGCGACGCCTGTTGCCGCCTACATTGTCTCAAAAATGGTCATAAGTAACCTGCGCGAAAGGTCCATGCATATTGTGCTAACCCACCGACGTCGCATTGGGTTGAACAAGTAAATCGCAGGTAGTTTTTTATCGTAGAATCGCGTCAGCAGGTGATGTAATGTTTACAGTCAGGTAAGTGCGCTATACCAGCGTATTCATCATCCGTAAACAACTCTCCAGGCTCACGTCGTTGAGGTGTCACGCAATAAAAATAAATCCTTATTTGCTCTGCGTTCCTTTTGTAGCTACTTTACCTACAGCGGCTGTTTTTTTTTTCACTAAATCCTGAACTACCCCTGCGTCAGCTTTTTTGTGCGCGCCGCCTACCGGGCTCTGTGCTGTAAGCAGTGACGCAAGTTGTTTGCGCGCGTCCACCCGAAACAAGTGAGAGCCCAACGCCGCCGTCTCAAGTGGTGCTACGAACGGCTGCACATATAATGGCCCAAAGAGACGCAGGGTTTAGGTGAGATTTTAGGTGAGATTTTAGGATGCGAAGCTTGTAGGCCTTCAGTGCGGCGCTGGCGGAAGATTGCTAGCGTCTCGTCCCACCGGGCTCGGTCAAGCGAAGACGCGGCTGCACTTGATGGCTATTCCGCTCCTTTGAAAAGGAATCGCCCCCAAAGTCACGTTCCTCGGGAAGTGCCGCGCTGGCCGCTCTTCGGAGAAAAACCAACCCCATCCTGCATTCAAAGCGGAAGAAAGGCCGGAGGGAAAGAAGGGGGACGAGGGGAAGGAGCGGTTCTTTGAGCTTGTCCCGAATAGGGGAACAGTGGAAGCCTGCTGCCTCTGCCTTGAAGAACGGATGGCGGGGACAGGCATCAAGTGCGCTCACGTTGCGTCATCAGCGAATAGGCCACGGCTTGTTTTCTAAAGAAGCGGCATTGTAGCGCCCTCCTCTCCTCTTTTGCTGTCCGTGATTTACATGGAGTACTGCTGGGCGCTTATCAGCGACGATTTTTTTCTGGGTCCAGTCTTTCTACCACTTATTCGTAGCTGTAGAGATGATGCCCAACGCTGAGTCCTAGTTTTGCACTCGTACGGTAAGACATACCCGCCGCGGTGGCTCAGTGGTTAGGGCGCTCGACTACTGATCCGGAGTTCCCGGGTTCGAACCCGACCGCGGCGGCTGCGTTTTTATGGAGGCAAAACGCTAGAGGCGCCCGTGTGCTGTGCGATGTCAGTGCACGTTAAAGATCCCCAGGTGGTCGAAATTATTCCGGAGCCCTCCACTACGGCACCTAATTCTTCCTTTCCTATTTCACTCCCCTGCTTCTTTATCCCTTCCCTTACGGCGCGGTTCAGGTGCCTAACGATATACGAAACAGATAGTGCGCCATTTCCTTTCCCTGAAACCAATTATTATTAATTATTTTTACGGTAAGACATCTATGAAAATGAGAGAATCAGAAGACGCTTTGTGCCCATGTTAGGTTCGGTTTAGTGCATACGAAGCACATGTAATGTATATACTGGCAGGTCCACTCGTGGGACTGCTCAAAATTCTCCTCAAAATTGTGCCGGCTGCAGTTACTTTTGGTGAAGCTCGGCGGCTGCACTCAGTTATTTAAATTCATAACTTAAAGTTTAGTTTCTTTCCGCAAGAAGCATTATGAAAGTTTTACTTGCACTTCTCTTCACCTATATTTAAGTTAATAACATTAGCTTATTCACTTATGTGTTTTGTGTATTTTTTGTATTTTGACATGAGTAAGGAGATGCAGTGCAGCAATTACGAAACCTGAATACTGAATTCATTGGAGCCTGTGTGGCTCATATAGTCGCGAATCTTTCCAATACATATTTTTTCAAGGAGCGACCCCTTTTTTACCCCTTTCGACGAAAGGCCTCATCCTTTTGTGTTTGCCATACGGGGTGTAATTAAAGTATAACGTCTCTAATGCAATGCAGCTGCGCAATGAGACTTCGTTCGTATTAAAACCATAGTCATTATTAAAAGGAGTGATTATTCTATGGCTCAGCTTTGCGTTAGAAGCTGCCGGTGATGGACCTTGGCAGAGGATGTGTTCCTTCAAACGCTGGTATTTATGGTATTTATTTAGCCTTTATAAAAAACGAAGTGCGTTAACAATACATAACATCCAAAGGACCTTTAGCATCAACTAGAATGCCGTTTGAAACGAAAGAAAGCTGCCTTAATTTCAATGAAAGGTGTACATGAGCGTGGTGAGTAATGCCCAGTTTGGCGTCAAATATTGATATTGAGCAACTTCCGGGGAATATTTGATGACAAACACGCGTTGCTTACAGGAACGAGCACTCGCAGCTGAGTGCCACCGGCGCGCGCGAGTTTAATCAAGGTGAAAGTTTTTTCTCCCTCGTCTCATACTCCTTTGGGCCGCGTGTTTCTTTCTTTACACACCGATTTTGATGCCGTATTTGCCCTTTACCTTCCGTCTTTCTCCTGACTGAAACCTGATGCCGGAGTAAACTAACATGCGGCGATGCGTTAAATGCAGTCTGCAGTACTTTCCTTTTCTGGAGATGTTCGGGTTAGGACGCGAGAAAAAAGTACCCTGAATCACTAAAGCGTTCGCCCGTAGGCTACCGGCGTAATGCTGCCAACAAATCTCGGCTACGTCAACTGCTGCAAGTGAAAGTGAGAGCTGGGTCCGTACTCTCCGCGCAAGCTAAATCACATTTCTTGTTAATCGGATTTGTTAGGAGGTCGGGGGATCCGTTGAGCGCTGCCGTTTTGCACGAGCCTACTGTGTTGGCAGCTGTCGCTGCTAGCCGAGAGAAATGCCGAAGAGAACAGAGTTAACATTTGGGTTGATGTAATTGCGATGAGACGCACAGATGCAGTGAGAGGCGCAGGAGTTTTGTACACCTTTGTTTCACTTTATTTGCGGGAAGCAGACGAGAAAGTTAGCCGGGATCGAATTTCGCTTCTGCGAGATTACACATGATCTTGATTTGTAAATTTCGTTACTGTTTGCATGGACAGACAGGATTAGGTTGCATAGGTTGCATGTTTGGTTGCTTGTTTAATCGGTTGTTGAGAAAATTAACTAATGTTTGTTCTCCTGTCTGCGTACAAGCCAGTTTGCCAGACCAAGGCCAAGACTGCGTTCATATGTAAAAATGAAACCAATCAGGCCACTTGCTCCTCTTAGTCAGCATTCGTCTAACTTCGTGATGTTTGTTCCTTCTATGGCAGAGTCTGTTAGCGCCTCCATCTCTCAGCTTTCTCTTTTTGTTTTGTTCCAAATCTGAGCAACGCCTGAGCAGAGCGGTTTTCTTTTCCAAGTTAGCTGTCATATAGTCCCCGTAGTTACAGTTACACTGCGTAAAGTGACGGCATCAGAAATGTTAGACCCCAAGCACGATTTGAGGAATTAAATTCTTAGTTCGCTAAGATAAAAGAAAAATAATGCGCAATACTGCGATGAGAATGGCCGTCTTGGCAAGCTCAGCTTTCATCGACAACAGACACGGAAGGAGCGAACGGTGACTTTCCCCGCTGAGCTCCAGTCAACAGTTCGCCTTCTGTGTCATCGTTCAGATTTAATAATATTAATAATTGTTTTTTGGGGGGGGAAAGGAAATGGCGCAGTATCTGTCTCATATATTGATGGACACCTGAACCGCGCCGTAATTGAAGGGATAAAAAAGGGAGTGAAAGAAAAAAAGAAGTGCCGTAGTGGAGGGCTCCGGAATAATTTCGACCACCTGGGGATCTTTAACGTGCGCTGACATCGCACAGCACACTGGCGCCTTAGCGTTTTGCCCCATAAAAACGCAGCCGCCGCAGTCGGGTTCGAACCCGGGAACTCCGGATCAGTAGCCGAGCACCCCAACCGCTGAGCCACCGCGGCGGGTGTTCAGATTTGCTGTGTCCGTTTTGTTTGCGATAGCGTAAGGTCCACAGGTGTGGCAAAAGTTTTTCACTTCCTGAGCTACTAAATATATTTCTTATTACTGCCAGAAGTTACTAGCTTGGCCAGCAATCAATCGGTCGCATTGAGGTGTCCCATGAAACACGCGGAGCGCGTGCCCTGTCCAATAAGTTGGCTTAAACCCGTAAAACAGAGCTTCGAAACAGGACACTGATTCCTGTGCATACCCCCATGAGATGAAACCCTCGAAGCAAGTTTAGAAGGCTAGAGTATACTACAGTAACAGCTGGCCGAGTTGAACTTGCTTAGTTGAATTGCAAAGTCAGTCTTTCGCTGCTCCGTTTCGCTGGGCGTTCCTTCTTCATCTTTGTCCCACTTGACATGGCGCATGCGCACAGCTGTGACAGTTGAGTTTCGCCGGCGCGCCGCGCCGCCGGCAGCAGCAGCTGCTCCGCACCACGTGGTCTGTCACGTGACCAACCCCGTGACGAACCACGTGATTAGCCATGACGCCGCGCCGCCGGCAGCTGCTCCGCACCACGCTAAAGGCTCGAAATGCTACCGTAATACAGCTATCACTACAAAACAACTCTTCGTAGTTTTTTTTCAAACTTATTGAATTTATTGGGTACATATTGCTGTAGACGAATTCGGTATACAGGCGGGGTCCCAAAGTCTAGCGACTGTTACTGGACCCCCCGTCGTTTATTACTAAGTAGAATACCAAACAAGCAGCAACACAGACAGGTACATTTTTCAGTAATAACGATAGTAATTTACATAGAGAAACTTTATATTTGATGAAAATGAAATACGAAATCATCAGGGCGAAGAACGTAAACAGATATGCAGAAGAAAAAGAACAAACCGCTATAAATAATAATGTACAAAATACAAAAGACAGTGCTGTGGGAAACGATTTAGATATTCATTAAAAGACACATGAAGAAACATACATCTGAAGTTAAAATAAGTTATCAAGCCACAGAAAACAAATGCAAATTTCCTAACAAATAATTAAGAACACGAATTACAGGGAGACAGAAACTGTTCACTCCATTTATTGGAGCAAAAGAAAATATTCCAAATTTGATTTAAACATCGACAATGACATGGGCGATTCTAAACCCCGAGATAAATTATTCCGCAGAGAAATTCATGCAAAATGAGAGCACCGTTTTTTATAATAAGCAAAAACTCAGGGTAGGAAAAAGTTTTCCGAGCAGCAGATCTAGTAGGGTTAGGATTCTTCAAAGAACATTTGTCAATAAAATCAAAAGAAGGTGTGCTGTTCATTAATCTAAAAAAACATAATAGCTCAGTTGTAATAAAACAAATTATTAACGGACAAGATGTTATATTAGGAGACATCTTAATGGAATACAATTTTCATATACGGGAATAATCCTCCCTCATTCCCCTAATTTTCCAATAATATTCGGGCACACTTGTCTCCTCAGGAGCGGTATGTGGGTATTCATGATTCTTTTGTTGATATCTTCAACAATGAGGTCCTTCATCCACAACTGCTCGAAAGATATGTCGTAATACTCCATGGGACTGGCGCGCTTCCGAATGTAGTTTTTTACACTCGGAGAATTTCTCTCTTTTCGCATCTGGTTTGTTTTTAAAGTGTATAAAGGTCGCCTTTCTTTTCGCCTCTTCTTCTATCTGTCCACGGCCGCATGCCAAAAGTCGTAGCGGCAGCCTTAGACCGTCTCATGGAAGTGTCCGAAATTGCACGCCATTTTACAAGCTAGCTTTCGAAAACGGCGGCTGTTTTATAGCGACAACGACTCGAGGCTTAAGAGTGCTTTAAATTTTTTTTTTCGTGATGATCAATAAAAATGCTGCTTTCACTTCGACAGCGACGCGTAAACTGAAAAGGCCTGAAACTGAGATTGCCAACAACGTTACAAACTGCTAAATGTTCGGCTAGGTGAGAGCTTAAAAAATTAAAGGAGTGTTATGGCCATAAAAGAATTGAAGATGTGAGGGGTATGTCACGGCAAAGAACGCTTACTTCTTCAGAGAAGCTGCGACGGAGGTTGACAGGGGATAGTTTCTTCCTCAACTTTTCTGCGCTTGCTTCGTGACACTTAACCAGCCTTTATTTGCACCGAATACTAGCTTCAAAATCCCGAATAGTAATCCTTTGGAAACTTGTCCGGGCTCAATTCTTTGAATCCGCACTGGACCTTGAACGATCATTTATTCAACTCACTGCGCACTTTTCAAAAGATGCTACGGTTGTTAAACTGCGTCACCCAGAGGTGCAGGAAACAGTCACACAAATTTCAACTTACTCAGTACAAGAGGATATGTACACCATGCTATCCTTTCCTCAATTTTAGCTTCCCTGATTACAGCGGCACAAACGGACTCAGTCAGGCACAGCGCTTCACATGTGATGCTGAGTAGCAAAGCGCAGAGGCGCTCGGGACTCGGCCTCTGTACCAGTCTCTGGACTAGACTCAGCCTCTGGACTTTTCCCCATCCTTCTCTATTAAAAGGCGTGAAGCTATACGGTTATTCCAGTGATATTTTCGTGCAATTCATCATGCCTTTTACACGGCACTTTAGGCCTTTTGAAGTTATTACTTGTTTGACAGACACACCCAAGCAGTAGCCTGCAATGTCATACGATTGAAAACTATTGCAGTGACCCTACTTCCAGGGTCAGGTTTCGAATGAACATTTTGTGACAGTTGTCATATGTCAAAGTAATTACGGAGCAACAAGGCCTTTTTGAAACTGCGTAGTTCTCTGAAGGTAATAAAGCGGCAGGAATGCCTGATGGTTATGTACGCTGTAAGCTGGTCTGGACCCGATAGTTCTGTACACCTATTGAACGATTAAAAAGGCCAGAAACTCGAGGAAATTCTCGCAGGTGCACCTTGCTTCACATCAGACGACATCTTCGCTGGCTCCGACTACACTGAGTAAAATAAAAGAGCAGGGATTATGCACCACTGTCGTACATACAAGAGATTTTTCGTAGCTTTTAGAGCAAACACCGCTGAGCTTTTAAAAGACAGAACGGCACGTAGCAAGTCTCCAAGCTAATCCCGCCTGTACATTCGGGCCACCACCACGACCACTTGGCCTAAATAAGTGTCTTGCATAGCGAGTGAGAATCACGTGAGTGGTCTCCAAGGGCCACAATTATTTCATCTGTCTAGCCGGTTTTGCATCTCGCCGTCTGTGTTAAAAGTTTATCTTCTCACCATCGCGTCCTTCCCGCTGTTTTTGAAGCGAAAGCTTCACTACGCTAGGTTTTCTAGAGGCCAGCGCCAGTGCAGTCACGTGACAGGTGTCACGTGGTGTCACGTGGCAGGTCATGTGACCTACTGACGTCATCAATTAGCTCACCGTGGCAAGTGGCTACTGCCCCATCCGACTGTGAGCAACCTCCCTACCAGTGTAGGCGAAGATTAAATTGATTGGCCGAGAGACCACGTGACTTTTTAACTTCAGCTGCTGATTCAGTCATGTGATCTCGAAACATCCCATCTTACCAGCGACGCAGAGTCGGAGGTTTGTTCAACTTTGACAGCTTTCGCTTCTCAACAGGGTTAACCAAAGTTTAAACCACAGCTAATTTTTTGTATCCCGTTTTCCTTTCCAATTTGCAGCCTGCCTGTGCTTTGAAGGATATTTACGGCGGGTGCTCTGTGTATCGGTGCCTTTTATTTCAGCTTCAATTTCCCCTTTCGAATTATCTTGCCACTTTTTTGTTTTTTCTAAACATCGTGACCTGCGCTTTGCTTGTATTACTTCTGTTTGGGGAAAGCATGCTTTTTTGGCTAATTTTAGACGTGAGCATTTATATTTTGTTCCGAGAAAAACGCTCGCAGCGTTTGATCTGCCTGCACAAAAATTGGATGCGATAAAGGACCGAAGTAGTGAATTCTCACATAAAGGCTTATTCGCACTTTTCCGCGAACACGTCTTACATTCGCGCAACTTCTCTGCTGTAAAAGCTATTGCGTTGACATACCGTAGCTCGTAATCACGACCAGTCATGCAATTCAATAAGGGGAAGCTCTATCTTTTCCATTTAATTAGGGGACCCGTTCAACGTAAGAAACCTATTGCGAGTGTCATCCTTTCTTTATTGCGACAATTCGCACCCAGTTTACTTTGAAGCTTCAAAGTTCTCGCACCCAGTCTAGCTGCTTCGATTTTCCACCGCGCTGAAGTTCATCAGAAAAGGATTTAGCTCGCCGACGTCGGCCTCTCGTTAAGCGCACTCGAGGGAGTAGGGTAGAGGTCGGCTTCGCCAGTACAGCTCCAGCGTCGCTGGCTATCAAACTGCGCAGCCTTATAGCTTCCACGTTTCCTCCGAGACAAACTGAGCGTAGGGTGAGGCCCGCTTTCCTGTCGACCTCATTGCGCACACGGCCGGCCACTGCGAAACGCTTCAGCGATTTCACAATTCCTCTTCTTTCTGGACGCTGTTTCGGACGGTCGGTTTGGCAGCACAGCCGGGGGGGGGGGGGGGGGGGGGGAATCATCACGACAGCGCTCGACGCTCCCCGGCAACAACTGCAGCAAGGTCTGGTAGATCACTGTTCGAGAACAAAGTAAAAAAAGTGTCGGGCAGAAAAAAATGCACCACGGCCAGTAGCTGAAACAACGTTCGAAAGGAATTGGTTGGACGTCGCTTCTGGTGAGGCCAAAAAAATATGGGAGTAATTTTTAGACACAAGAGTAATAGTCTGCCTGAGTGAATCCGTTCACTGTGGTGGAAGTTGAATTGAAATCGGCCAAAGGCGAGCTGAATTCACAGACCTCTTCGCACGCAAGAATAGTTTCTGAGTGGCTGTCGCAACTGGCCAGTCTCTGTGTGCCACCTAATCATGAAGCCTTTTGTTTCTCAAGTTCAAGTAGCATTTTTGTGTTTCTGAAAAAAAGACGCATGATGCTCTGCTCGCCTAACTTCCAGGCACATTGGGCAGCGCATTTCTATTTTGAAATGAAGAAATGTGAGAACAGAACATCACAGTTGGTTGTTTCTGAACTTTTGCATGCGTGTGAGCCAACGGGTAGTTAATCATGAAAATATTTTTCGTGGCGAAACAACTAGTTGCGCCAAACTCTTAGTGTGTCCTACTGTAGTTTCGCCAAACTCTTAGTGTGTGCTTCTGTAGTAAATATGAGTTTTGGGACTATCAAAAAAGAGCGTTGGATATAGCTTTGTCGTCAATTACAGCCGAGCGGAGCATGGAGGCCTAAGGCCAAAATAGGTTTTCTTGGAACAGGCCTTTTGTAAAGTAGCGCAAGCAATTTGCTGTAATCTATATTTTTAGCCTGGAATTCGAATCCACATTACTCTTCTTAAACGACTATTCTGTGTGAGTAGATATTAAAGAAAAACGCTGGATCGATGGACCGTTTGAATGCGTTAGCAACCAGACATGCGTTATTTCCGAGATGCACACATTACAGTTCGTTACATACAAAATAGCATACTTAGCACCAGTTTATCCAAAGTAAACAGACTAAATCTCGCTATATGCGGGATCAGCACGCCGAAATTTATTATATCCGATGTTAACACAAGAAAGTGCTTTACATCTGAGGTGGCATACTTAGGTTCAGTTTATCCAAGGTTAACACACTAAAGTTTCGTACATCCTAAGTGACATACTAAGATTCGTTATGTACGAGGCCGACACACGAAAGGTCGTTATATTCGAGGTGGCATATTCAGGTTTTCATTATATCTGAGGTAGTATACTAAATTCCTTAGTAGTGAAGGGCCATCCGCCACTGGCTACTCGCTGACGGCGATCACCATTTCTGCTTGCACTGACCCTGCTAATGTTAGCGCAGTAAATAAACAATAAATGAAAACATTTGTGGTTTTAAAATGTCTTTTTGTAAAATGGGGACAGTGGAGAAACGTAGTTCTGTATTATCACAATAGATAGCAAGTCGCATATAGGAAGCATTTATTTGGCCATCAGGATAGAGTTAAAAAAGTAGAATATTTCTTTACATTTTTTTTTCTTTCTTCCAGGACGCGTCAGTACGAGGATGAAGTCTTTGGTTTTCTTGTATGTTTTCATTGTTTCCTTGACTCAATGTAAGACTTCATTTTTTTGTACGGTGAAAGTTACACATTGAAATGGTGAATGTTGATATAGAGAGAGGAATCCTTATAAGAATGCATTTTCGCCACCGAGGGGGGTCTTCTTATTACAGAAGCCCAACGCTGGCTGCAAGCCATGTAGGAGAAATGTGGGTGTTGCGCGTGCATTGCTTTTTGATTTGCGTTCTGGATGCTTTCACTTTCTGGCCATGTAGTCACCGTGGTGGCTCAGTGGTTATGGCGCTCAGGCTTTGCTTACGTTACACTCGAAAACGGTGCTGCCATGATGGGAGCGTGCTTTAAAGTAATATTTTAAACAGCATGGTCTGAGAATTTAAAGAAGCAAATGCGCTTCAAGTGAATGGAAATTTACCACAAGCGTCATACGTTTAAGCATTCATCTCCTGGCGTTCCTTGTGCCTCTCACTTTGCTTAAAGAAAGGCTGGTTGATGCTCTTCAGTGGACTGAAGTAGTCTGAACAGTCCTCTGGTTTTACTGAAAAGTGGCAGGGTGGCTTCTGCTCTTAATCAGGGATTTGTAGTCTTTAGAAGCTCATGTACCGATTTTGTCATCTCTTCACTTTGTTTTCGAAGGCTGAACTTACAGGTAGGACGAATAAATTTATAGGAATGCCTGATCTTTATCATCGAGTGCTGTTGCTTCAAAGGAAACCTACCCCCTGTCAGATAGATGAAAGAGATGGAGTGTGTTTCTATGAATAGCTCCTCGGCTTTAAGTATTCTATAGACGATTGCAATCGCAGAGCTACAACGTATGCAAAGTATTTTGACAAGCAGGTTAGATTTTACCGATGAACGCGAAAAGCAGCTTCAAGCGTTAGCATGTTCTCTGCGTCCTTGCACAAGAGGAGCAGATGCCGAAAATTGTCGTTATTTATTTTTGCTCGATATATCCCATTGTTTGGCATGAGTATATGACGATGAAAAGTAAATACACATACACAAGAGCGGGACTCGCCAGTTCTGGCACATGTAAGCTATCTGCTCCACTAGACCAGCTACAGGTTTTCGTCGATGAAAATATATGGCGCGGAGCGGTAATCAATTCAAATGGCCGCAGGACGCTTAGCCAATGTCTGGGTGGGGTCGCCAGCTGGTCGTCCCGCTGGGCCTCGTTTAACGAAACGGCCGGCTGTTTTTGACCTTGCTATGAGAGGTGCGAAGGCTGCGCTTGTGCCAACGATAATGGAGGTGCAAGCATCGAGCAGCGTAATGGAGAGAGCGAGGGCAACGGTGAAAGAAAGTAGACAGAGAGAGCAGAATGAGACAGTCGTTTATAGAGGCTTTGCGATGCTAGAATTTATGCGGACGCAGCGTCTTGTTGCACAAATTTTGCGTTTATACTGACGTGTTTACAACTACTGAAAGTTTCTGTCACCATCATTTTTGCTGCTGCCTTGACTATGTTTTCCATGCGTTCTAGCCCTTCGTAGTTTTGTTGTTTTTGCGCGTACTGCGCCGGTCTCAATTGAAAAGATAAATCTTGAAGCATCTTTTCTTGTTATGGAAGCTATTCGTGAGTGTTCTGGAATAGCGGATTTCCTTTCGACACGACAGCTCTCGAGGTAATAACATTATTTTATGGATTGTAAACTACCTGTCATCGCAAAAACTCGCTCAGTCCTGGGTAGAGTAAGCTTTGTATTCGAGAACTTAAACTTAATCCGCCGTTTAAAGTACAAAAGGGAAAAAAATTGCGACAAAGATATTACTTTAATGCTAATGAGGAAAGGTAGAAATATGGACGCAAACTAGTTGACTAAAATCGAAGCTGAGATACACATTCTTTTGTTTCTAGTCTCCACCTCATAATTGGTTTATCTTGGAAGTAAAAGCATATAAAATTGCTTCATTCATTTTAATTAAATGAGTGGTTGTCTCGAGGCTTCGCCTTTTTATTGCTTTTTGCGGAGTGGTGCGTGGTTAAGAGTGTAGCGCAAATAAATTGCTTTGATGCTACCACAGGGAGTGTGCTATTTGAAGGCTTCACCTCATAAAGAGCTATATTGAGGAAGAGCATGCTTTACAATGAATGCTCATAAAATTTTGATCAAATGCTTAGGGGACTCCCCCAAGGTGGAGTAGATTTGTAACAAAGGAGTAATTACTCATTAGCGTCCACCCAAGCACAGCCATACTGCTACAAAGGCTAACAACTTTCTCAGAAACTTCTTAGTTAAAGAAAAATTCTTCCGGACCAGGACGAATTTTTCTTTAACTACCAGCTTTCTGAGAAAGCTCTTAGCCTTTCTTTGTAGCCGCATGACGGCACTTGGGTGGATTGCTATGAGAAATTACTCGCTTGTATAATTTTCATGTTGCAAGTGGAGTAAATTTGACCCAAAAACATGAAAAAAAGTTGGCAAGTTTTATGAAGTGGGCCGGTATCATAATGTTCATTTCGGGGCACATATTGCTTTTTACTGAAGAGTGATTTCTTCAGATTCAGTGTTTATTTCGCACAGAATTGAGCAGAAAGAAAAAGGAAAGTGAGCATTACAAAACGGCATGGAAACCACGTAAAAGCGAGACTTGGGCTGCAGCCTCCTCTAGGGAGCACTGATGTGGGAAACTTTCGCTTTGTGATCTTTGTTATTCTAATGCACTCCACATAACTAGCAACTATCCAGTTACTTTTTGGTACTGACAACCTGCTATAGATTCACAAGGTATGCGATTTGCATTTACGATAGAATCTATCGGCGCTACCACGTACGGGTAAACACAGCCGGCACGCTAACAGTTGCTAAAGAAACGGAAAGCTGGAACAGTCTTCCTTCCTAACGGTGATTTAATCCGGAATTGCTCGCAGTAGCACAAGAGCGTTGCTACATTGTAACTTGTGCAGAGAAACAATATGCGGGCTGAATGCCGCATTGCATCCCGCATCACAGAAGTCGTCCTCCTCTTGCTTGTATTGGCAGATTAAGATGACACGGAAAAGCCGAACGCACATCACGTTCCTGACTATCGACTTGGTTAGTATCGGCTATATGACATGCCCGGTATTCGTTTCGTTCCTGCCGCGCTAAAGGCGACTTTTATTGAAGCTACTTATTGAAGGCTCGCGCATACTAGGCTGCACTTAACCGAAACAATGTGGAGACGTGAGTACTCCTACCGCATACAGAATTCTTACCGAGTTCGTTGCCCAGCCCTTCTTATTCGTGTTTCTTTCTCCACGTGCTAATCACGTAATTTATTACCCCTAGCCCTCAATGCAAACAGACGCGGAGACAGGTTGCCTAACGAAGAACCCCAGGTCTTTTTCCCGCTACACTGCAACTTATAACATCACGTCTTTGTTGAGGTCCGTTGTCCAAACATTGTTATAGCCGCTCCGAGCACGGACCTGTTCGTTCCCTCTTTGTTAGCGGCATGAGGACAGCACGCTTACTATTGATTCTTTGCCCCGCTATGTTATCCCGGCTGTCACTGGAACTTTGCAACGTTGTGGAAACGATTTGCAACGTTGGGGAAACGACACATGGTATTCAATGACCGAACGTCGCATTCCCAGAGCCGCTCATGCCGCAGTCAGGGGCAGTATTCTGAAAAAACATTCATTCCGCTTTCCATTTCATTTAGCCATGACATCGAAGTGACTAAAGCAACAGCAGGCCCCAACGAAAATTGCCAATCACAGACAGAACGGGCATCGTCGAGGTGCCGTACCTAGCAACCTTCCTTCTGCCGCATACAGTTTGGCTGAACCTAACGAACCACGCTGCACCAAATAGTCGCACAAGCGACGCCCAGTTTCTTTGCCGCTACTATATTAGCGGTGGTGAAGCTCATCATGTGTGTGAAGCGGGTCGTCGTGCTCTGTTATTCATGGGTGTCGGCGCCGGTCCGCCAGGGAAATATGGGCTCGAGACGCGTTTATGTGAGTAAGCAGCGACTAGCGTGACGTCTTCACTGGCACCCTGTGTCAATGGGAGCAACGACCAATGGCAGAGGACCGAATGGAATGAAAAAGAGATGAATCGTTGCAGAATACGGCTCCAGGATAAAGAATACGGCCCCAAGATTTTCCACAACCACCAATACAACGTTCATAACAAGGACGATCGCGAGCCATCCTAAAATGATGCTATCGTGTGTATTGGAGCCCGGATTACTGACGTCTGCTCTAATTTGGCCCGCTTTGCATCGGCTTTAGCGGAGAGGAATATGAGAAATATGCAGCTTTATCCAATGTGCCTCACTGAGACGGCTGTAAAAGAAAGAAAAGGCAAAGCCGCTCTTTTTGAAACGATTTCTTTTCATGTTTATTTTTTCTCTCGCCCTTTTAGCGTTATTGACAACCTCTTGTGACATCGTGGTGTGTGGTAGGACGGGGAATGTCATTCTTCACATCCAGCATAACTGGCGGTGCTGGATGTCGCAGAGACCGCAAAAGCGCGTATTGTAAAAAAAAAAAGAAAGTTGAGGAACACGGGCCCTCAAAACGATAACTAGTTTTTCTGATTATGTTCCGCGAACGTTATGAGAAGGACTAATATCATTTCGGCCATTCAAGATGATAGTGAATTTCAAGCGTAGGAAAAGAATTATATTTTCTTGGGCTATACAAAAATTGAAAAGTTAAGAGAATTTTGCTCTCCGTGAAAATGTAACCATAGGCCACAAGGGAAGTTAAGTCGATCTCTCGAAAGCATACTTCGCAATGTAAGAGAAAATTTTTTTGCTCATCTTGGACTAAAATGCACTTTCCTTCTGCTGGAAAGTTCTGTTTAGAGCGACCGAGTCGATTTTCTTCGTGGCCGCATGGGTATGTTTAGGCGGATGGCAAATTGTCCCTTAAAGAAACTTTTGCGGATTTCTTTAAAAACTAATCTTGTTGCACTCAATTTTATCTGTGTTCCTTTGCCTTTGCCTCTTCATATTATTTTGTTACCAGTTGGAATTTATGCTTTTTTCTTTCACAGCAGCAAAAATATGCTCCGCACATTGTCGAAGCCGAATGCTGCATTGCACCTTTTCTTTTCTCTGTCGTAATCATCCGTTGTTTCTTGTTGAGAGAAGCTCCTCCTGAAAGTGAAGTTAGTGAGAAAATTGGGCATCGTGAAAATAATTACGCGTGTTCAAGCATCGGAATGCGGCCTTTCGATTCCACATACCGTTCCTTGGCCGTTAATAGCGCGTTATTCAGCTTAATTGCGTTAATGAGTTCTTAGGATCGTCTACAATTTTTAACAACATAGAGAACCACGACATTGATTGCCCCTTTTTCAAGATACCAAGCTGCAATTCCTTGAAAACAACTATAATTTTGTCGAAGGGGAACAAACTCAACACCCGTTTACCTGTTCTTAGAGTTTCTCGGACTTTTCCCGATTTAAGCTTATTCCTTCATGAACTCGTTATTGAGCGCAACCTTTAGCTGGATGTTAAAAAAACAGGAAATAAGCGAACATCGGTTATAAAATATCCATTTCTGCAGAGCTCCAAAGGCGCAGGCACGTGTGTTTTGTGCAGATAAAATCAAATGGACTCTTCCAGGCCACAGCGGAGATGAGTGGATGTGCGGCAACTAGCGTATATTACTTCCGTATTAGCATTGTGCCGATCTATAATTATGAACTTTTGACAATGTTCAAGCCAACGGACTGTAGAAGCACGGTTATTGTGCACATCTTATTTCCGCACTCTAATGCAGCAATGAAATGTAACGCAAATAAAGGCATCCCATGTTTGTCGTATTTTTTTTTTACCTGGGGAACTAACAGGCAACACGTCTGAGGGAGAAGGACCAGCTGAAAGAAAGGGTATAATAAAGTTTGAGCACGCTGAATAAGAAGGAAAAAATGAATTCCCGTCAAAGAAGCTAACGATCCACCGTGGCTGAGATACTTGCGGGCAGCCGGAAAAGGGGACAAATGCCGCCGGGAAACGAGGCGCGCTTGATCGTCGGTTTCGAGCGAACCCCTGCGTTATGATGAGGGCTGACCCCGCGGAGAGCTGTTGCGCGCTGGTCGTTGTTTCCTTCTCTTCTCGAGGGCACAGGAGAAGAGAGAGAGAGGCTTGACGTCAGTAAACGTGGAAAACAGGTGCGGAAAGGGTGGAAAGTGAGACAGCTGCTATAGGCTCGTTTCGGTTTGGCTAGCGCCGCTTTTCATTAGCTATTTCTGCTTTTGCCGCTGCCATGTCATGTGTTGCCTCTCCCGCCGGCCCAGTTGCAACGAGCAACGGAAGGTGGTCGGCGTACTACGTGGCGTGCACGCCGATGCGTGCTCCTCTGTTGGGCGGAACCCCGTGAACGGCAATTACGTGGCAGAATAACGGCCGTCCGCTGCCGGCGCTGCGTTCGAGAAGCCGCCCTTCTACGCCTCCCCTTCCTCGCCTCGCTTCGAACTCGTATTTTCTCGTCTAATGATGTCGTGCGCTCTCTTGGTTTCGTCATCTTTTTCTTCCTCACAATATGTCGGCGTTCTAGCATTCCCGTAATCCACAGTTTCAATCTTCGATATTATACAAACGAGAACTGCTATCATACACTGCTCTGCATCGTCCGTAAAATTACATGTGCTTGTTATACAAAAAAAAAATGCGGTACAGTCACGTATGGTTGGCGCCTGTTGAGCGCACACGTCAAGTTATCTCCGATTTTAGGGGTGTGATCAGGGAGCTGCCGGGAGCAGAGCGCCCGCTTAGCATTCTTCATTTACAGGCCATGCAAATCAGGAAAACAGGGACGCCAACAAAGGCTATTGTTCACAGTGAACGAGTCTTCCGTGTTTAAGCCGAAACGTCTTGACCTTTTTAACAACAAAATTTGGTAAGTGTTCCCTTTTTCCTGGTTCACTTCAGTTTACTATTGTTGTTGTTGTTGTTAGCCTATCAAAAGATGGCACATACCCACACTGGGGGATCGGCCAGTTTACTAGCCGACCAGGCCGTATTTAGGCAAAACTTCGATTTCTTTGTTTCGGAATGTGTAGCACTAACGTGATCATAAACCCGGTAGGATCTTATCGGTTTGAATTCCTTTTTGTAGCGACAGCTACACTACGCTAACTCTTCGACCCTTCAGTGTAGCACCACTTGAGCTCCGTGGCGGAGCCGTTGGTCACGTGGTTGGTCACGTGGGTTGATCACACGGTGCAGCCGTTGGTAACGTGGTTGGTCACGTGGGTTGGTCCCGTGGTGCGGAGCAGCTGCTGCTGCCGGCGGCGCGGTGCGCAACAGCTGCAACAAACAGCTGCGCGCTTGCGCCGTGTCAAGTGGGACGAAAATGAAGAAGGAACGCCCAGCGAAAAGGAGCGGCGAAAGACTGACTTTGCAATTCGACTCAGCGAGTTCCACTGGGCCAGATGTAGCTATCGCGTCACTCCAGATCTAGCCAGAGCTAAACTACAGCCATTTTAATTTGTGCAACAATTTTCATTTGGATTCTCTTTATTTTACCACAGGAGAATGTTTAAATTAAGGCGTGTTAAATTAGGAGGCGTAACTATTATGTCGCTTTTAACTGATTTTGCAGCACGGAAACACTGAATTAGACCCAAGCGGATCATAATACTTGCGATTTGTAAAAATTGGTACTGTTTGATTTCTACGATATTACGCCACTAAAACAATTTTTGAAAACGATTTCTACTAGATGAAGTTCGGCTTTTAAGATTGAAAAGTCACTCGAAATGTGTATTATGCAGAAGCGTTCGCGTTACGGACGACGCACTGTGAATCTGAATTTCACGTATGCGTTGCACGAGTCAGGGTTCAAGCAAGACATATTTTTGTGCGAAAACATTTTGTTTACGTGCTTGGTGCGATTTTCGCGGACACCTAACTGAGCGGATGACATGGCTAGAGAGAGAGAGAGAAAGACGAACGGAAAGGCAGGGAGGTTAACTAGGCAGCGCCCGGTATGATACCCTACACGTGGGAAGGGGAACGGAGGGAGAGATAGAAAGGGGAGAGGAAGAAGGGATATGATCACTTTTCCACATGTCCGTTGGCCATTACTTGCAGGGTACACAGGGCACACACTGATAGTTCACAACCTTGCACTCAGTACTGAGTCCTTTAAGAACTTGAAAAGTGCCTTCAAAGCTTTCCCCTACGATGAAGGGTTACTCCAAGGACGCAGCATATTGGATTCAGTAAGGGGCTGAGGATCTAAACGGCGGAGTGTTGCAGCCAGGAGTGCATGCTCACGCTGAAACCAAGGGCAGTTACAAAGTAGGTGTTCTATTGTTTCGTCGTACCCACATATCTCACACGCAGGAGAGTCTGCCATTGCGATTAAGTCACACTATGCATTTGTAAACGCCACTACCAGCCACAGGCGACACAACAGCGTAGCACCGCAGCGGGAGAGGCCGGACGGAGGACTTAGTCGGAGTAAGGGGTCTAGGCGGTGCCGATGGCATGCGGAGTTTCCAGGAGAAGACCATGACGCTAAAACCACATTTCGGCCAAGCATTCGGCCAAGCATTCGGTGGCTCAGTGGTTATCCGTTCGGCTTCTGAACCGAAAGATGCGCTTTTGATCCCGGCCGTGGCAGTCTCATTTTGATGGAGGCAAAATGCTAGCAACCCGTGTACTGTACGATGTTTGTGCACGTTAAAGAACCACAGGTTGTCGATATTCGCTCCCACCCGACTTGAGAAGAGCGTCTACTAGTTGCTGTTATCCTAAAATTAAACGTGACGTTTCCTTGCTGCCTTCAAGCAACTTGGAGTTTCCTGCTGTCCATGAAAGGTCGTTCCTGCGTCGTAGATCTTCGATTCCTTGCCGTGTTGAAGCCGACGTCGTTCAAGAGCAACTTCGTGCATCACTCAGGACTACATTAAAGAAGACAAATTTCCCAGGCACAAATAAACCAAGGAACGGGGCACTGATATTTGAAAAGAGTATTCATGTAATGGGAACGAGACAATTATAACCAGACTGTAAAGGAATAACGCATTTCTTTCGTTCAAACATTCTGAAACTGTTTTTTTAAGCCTCCGACAATGCATGTGCCGGGTCTGCTTACAGTACGCGCTTTCTGAGATTGTTAAAGCCATTTCATTTTCACTTTCTTTTGTTTCATTGTACTCTGATTCAAGTCGGTTGCTTCACAATGCTGAATTGTGTGCTTAGAGCTGATTGCCCCCTGTGCCGTTGTTTATAATAACTGTGGAAAACGAAGATTATGGAAAACTGGAATGTGCACGATTACTCGAGATGGTACGGTACGTAATCCCCTTTAACTATACTGCAATAAACTCGGTAGTGCGGAGGCTCGGCGAAAATCCTGCTGCTCTCGATTAATTTTGTCAATAGGAATATATGCAAGACAGCGTGGAACCACACGAAGGGCGACAGAATTTCATCGAGACTCGCCAGGGGACCGCTATCAATTTTATCTAGGATTATTATCTTTCTTTAATTTGTCTTGCGGTTGATATTTTGAACACTTCCTCCTTTTCTGTTCCCTCTCCCTTTCTCTTTTCTTGTTGGTGTAGTGTCCTCAGGTATGACTGTGCAGCTTATAGTTTGGCAGCACTTTCGGGTGCAGCTTCGGAGTGCTCTTTTTCCACTTCGGCTGTACACTTGCCGGCTCGAATGCGAACTTTGTGCTTTGCTAAGTGTCTTTTCTTTTCATAGTGCTTACTCTGTCACTCGCTCTGCATTCTCTTTCCGGCAGTTTATACCGGTCTTCACAATTTTTTTTTCTAACGCATAAACGTTCGCAAAATTTCACAGCGACCACTGCAATGTTTCTTGATGCCGTTGTATGCTTTCTTTGGATAAAATCAAATAGCGCGTTGTTTAGTTTCCGCACAAACAATGAATATGTGGGCAACGAAACAAAACCATGTCTTCTTGGAAGCTTTCGAAAACAGATGAATTTGTTAGAATTTTGTGCCGTATGGTTAAAGCAACTTGAAATCATGCTTTGATAACTGGCCAGATTAGATTAAATATACAGAACGAAGTCTTCCAGTATCGCGCAGGATGCCGACTATCTGAAAGCATTTAAAAGAGTTTAACGCTTGTTCAAATACCTGATTAGTTGTTAGGTTTCTGAAAGCTTTTACTACCAAAACTAAAATATTTTACGAAAACGATGCTCACATTAGGTCACATTGGGTCACTTTAAGGCCACTGTTTCTTTTTTTTTCCGGAAAAATTGAAGAAACTTTAGCATTATGCCCGGGAAACTTGAGTCTCAGTATTGTATGACATTCTATGACGCCCGTGTTATCTTACGGTGCCTTTTTATTAAAGATGTATGCACTACCTCTCCGAAGAGCATGTTTTGGCGTCAAGCCAGTAAGCGAATTTCTAGAGTTAAAAACTTTTTTTTTATCGTAAGCCGCCGCAGTGGCTTAGCGGCTATGGATATTAGCTGCTGGCCTCAGGCTCGCGGGATCGGCGAAGTGCGAAATACGCCCGTGTGATGCCTCTAATCCAACGTGTGTCTTCCGGACGTTAAAGGTATACAGACACAAAATTTAGAACGCAAACAAACGATGTGATTTGTTTCACGGTTATCAGGATATGCTTTGCAGCAAGTGTCAGTTGCAGGCGATGGGTAGAACATGTTTTAATATGAATCTGAATATTGTCCGGGGAGCCGCTCGGCATTTAAACCCAAATTGTATGACATCAAGGTGCACTTGCTCCAGATATATCTTGACGTCACGAAACTCAGGGGTTGTTCACTGGAACAACTAGTGCTTTAGGCGACGGCGATGTCACCTGGATGCGGTAGGCAGAATGTGGTATGCATTGCACAGGGACGACTTTAGTTGTTGAAGATTGTCCAGCAGAGCAGGACGCACATGTGCGTGAACAACACACACCGATAAAAAAAGAAAGGCGTGTGTTGCTTCCGCGCATGTTCGCCCTGCTGTGTTCGACAATTTTCCACGAGCAAAATTCAGTTACGTGTTCCAGCGTCGCCCCTGTTCACTGTTTTTCGTGTGAACGCGTCCTGCACAGCTGGTTATTTACCTCGTACCACGAATAAAGCAAGGGAAAAATTGTGAAATTGATGCGTTATCGCAGTCATTACCTCTTGTTCTTTAATCATACTCTAAGCCAATACTGTGAGCACACGATGTGAGAGCTATTGCGAGCTGTAAACGACAAAAAAAATGAACCATATTTTCTGCTCGCACTCTCCCGGGGGATTCTAATTAATTAAAACCACGACCTTTCAAAGCTATCTTCAGCAGTTTGTAGTTAGGCTACGTTTGGGGCAAAACACGTGTTTATAAAGGCAGCTTATAGACGGGGCGTGTCGTTCCGTTCTCGTGTCCTGACTAAGATCTGTGTCGCAAAGATTATTTTTCCATTACCCCTGCCGGCATTTTATTAGGATCACGCAGCCGTTCACACGCGTAACTTTTCCCGGTATCCTGCGTTTCTTCATCTGGAGAGGAAAAAAAAGAAAACACAACGACGTTGGGACCAGGCGTGGAAGCAACAGCTGCTGTATTGAGTTCCGGGCCGTAGCTTTCCCAAAGTTTTGTCAGGAAAAATAAGGAGGAGCCTGAAAGGCTCTATAGAAGCAGCAAACTGCGAAGTTCCAGCCGGGCAGCGAGAGCGACGCAGTTGTCTAAATCGACGCTTGTCACGGGTCAGTGGCGCGCGCGTGAGAGAGCCGAAAGCCCGTCGGAGAACTCAGTCTGGCGTAAACGGCCAGTTGTTAAGGCGATTTGGAGCTCTTCGTCCAGTGTGTCGTGCCCATCGAAAGCAACAGCCGTCGCCAAGTTTCTTCGTTCCTTTTGAGGAGCCGCTACTCCGTTCCCATGTAGCGCAACTGTCGGCTTTGGCAGAGCCAGATTCGGTATCGGTTGCTAGAATAGAGGACATGGCGGAAAAGGCGACGCTCGGAACGAGTGTCGAAAGACAGTCTGTTTCGTTGGTGTTTTTGTTTTTGTATGTCGCTCAGTGCTCGGATCGTCTCCGCTGCTCTCTCTCTCTCTCTCTCTCTCGCTTGCTTGCTCCTTTCGTAGTCTTTACATTCCGCTTTGCAATCCGATTCGTCGTGTGTTCAGTTTCAATAGAGCGCGATTCCTCTCTTTTCTTGAACTACAAACTTGCGCCAAGTGTTTACACGGGTCTCCTTTTGTGCGTCTAGTTGCGCCGATTGCAACAACTCTCGCGAACTTTTTTGAAGTGTAAAATTCGAGACACGAATGGTGCGCGGGTTGGAAAAACTTGCGGCGGCTTAACAAACGAAGTTTGTTTGGATGTACACAAGTAATATAAAATCAAGCAATCCTCTAAATTGTAACTTTTTGCTTATTACTTCTAAAAGAAAAGGTAAAGGTTATCAATTACAGCGTGCATCTAGAGAGAAAGAGAGGAATGAAAGGCCTTATTTGAAGCACAGCGCTCAAGTTCTCAAACTTTCTTGGGACTACTTCAGTAAGTCCAGTTAGTGATAAAGTTGGTCCTGGGCAAACAAAGCGACCTTTAGTCAATGAAATGTAAACCAAAACTTTTAACGACCTATATCCCGTGGACATCCTATAGGTCACTGACAGTGTGGTTTACTCTCTTGAAGAACTAGAAGAACAATTTGTAGATTTGAAAGCATTTTTAATGCGGCGGCATTACAAGCCCCCTGGGGCCAGAATGCGTTGTAGGTCATAGAATTGCCCAGTGGCTGGCGAGAAGTGACGGCATCAGACCGGAGCATTCCCATTGGTTGGAGGCAAGAGACGTTACCAGACCTGACGTGATATCACTTCCGGTAAAGGCATTAACAACTGTTAATGCTCTCGTATTTCCAAGAAATAATGGAAAAAATGTGTCATGTGAATTTTTGAATGTTTTTACCGGTCTCTTGAGCGAAGTAAATCATTTAGTGAGAAGTGCAGTAGAGGTGAAGAAGTAGAAAATAATCAGCACAAAAAAATTCTTTACGCGTCAAATTTTGCACTTGAAACAGACACCTTCCAGCCTTCCCGCCTTTCTTCAGAGTGAAGAAATAACGCCGGTAGCCCAAGCATGCCCCTAGCCTCAAATAGCCACTCCGTGGCGAACACTGGCTGCTGTCACATCTGCGTCACGTGACCACTCAGGACGCATTCCGAACAACATCCGTTCCCCGTCTCATCTTGATAACATTCTGACTGGCCAGGATGTGGCCGCGGAAGTTTTCAGTTATCTCTCACAAAAGCTTCACTACGTAGTTCAGGAGTGCAAACTGCTGGGCTAGTTGGTTCATATTGCATAGAAAAGGAACAGCGAAAATAGACGCAAGACAAGAACAAAGGAGGCACACACCACAACGCTGGACTTACAACTGATTTATTGCGATGAAGAATTGCTCATTTTAAAGGAATTTCCTGCCTGAGCACCCACCCTACAGACAATACACTTCGCGCACCACATGATGACATGCCTGCTATAACGATAAAAAACTGCCTGCGCACCCACCCTACAGACAATACACTTCGCGCACCACATGATGACATGCCTACTATAACGATAAAAACTTGTACTCCTTTTCAGTGATAATCACAGACGGCTCACTGACGCATTTCTGCTTATTCTTTCTGATCATGAATGCCTCCAATAGCTCACGCTCACGTTTAGATTTCCCCCGCCCGATAATGCTGGCAATGTGAAAACTAGGAGAACATTTGCAGTCCTTTACATGTAAGGCTAGATTGCTGCCAGTGCCTGTGCCCAAAGTTGTGCGATGTTGCCTCAGGCGCTCATTCAAGCATGCTCCAGTTTGGCCTATGTAGATTTTCCCGCATGACAATGGGATTGAATACACCACGCCCACTGCGCATGTGGGGAACATAGTCTGGTGTTTCGTGTTGCAAACACTAGTTCTGTGCATGTCTGCAAAGGTTTGGGCGCACAAACCGGACAGTTTTCAAGGAGCAGAAAAGGCCATAGTGACACCAAACTTCTGAGCTACTTTTTCAGACCATGTGAAGTCTTGTGGAAGTAAGGCATGACTTCCAACTTTCTTGTTGGCACTTCTACTGGCCTGGCATCCTTTGAAGATAACTTCAGTTCTTTCCCCAAGGATTCCGCCACCGCCATCAAAACCGAGGGAGGAAACCCAGAACATTGTAGCCGTTCAACCTGCTCCGCCAGACTTTGCTGCATCATATAAGGGCAACTCTTCTTTAAGGCATTCAAAAAACATAAGTTTGCAATGCTGCGCTTCACTAACTTAGAATGGGCCGAATCATACGGCAACAGTGCCTTCTTAGACCTGGGCGCATATTTCCAGCACACGTGTTGATTGGGTAAGAAAGTCAATTCTAAATCCAGGAACCTAATGGTCTTGTCAGAAGGAATCTCATGCTTAAAAACCAAGTTCTTAGAACAAGTGCTAAAAATATTTAAAATCTGGTCTGCCACAAGGGTAAACTGGTCAGTTTCGGTTAAGTTCAAAATTACTAAAAAATCGTCAACACATCTAAAAACCCTTACAACACGTGTGTCGTTTAGAGATCTTTGTAGCATCGAGTCAAATTTTGCTAAAAAAATGTTGCACAGCACCGGCGCAACACAGGAGCCGATACAGATTCCATGTTTTTGCACAACATACTCATCTTCATGCTGTGCTATCGTAGAATTCAAGTACACTTTTAAAAGTTCGAGGAAGGATTCTAAACTGATGCCACACTTATTCTGGAAGGAAATTGTCCCAGATCTTTCAATGAATTCGCGCACAGCAATAAAAAGTTCGTCATGGGGCGAATTCATTGAAAGATCTGGGACAATTTCCTTCCAAAATAAGTGTGGCATCAGTTTAGAATCCTTCCTCGAACTTTTAAAAGTGCACTTGAATTCTACGATAGCACAGCATGAAGATGAGTATGTTGTGCAAAAACATGGAATCTGTATCGGCTCCTGTGTTGCGCCGGTGCTGTGCAACATTTTTTTAGCAAAATTTGACTCGATGCTACAAAGATCTCTAAACGACACACGTGTTGTAAGGGTTTTTAGATATGTTGACGATTTTTTAGTAATTTTGAACTTAACCGAAACTGACCAGTTTACCCTTGTGGCAGACCAGATTTTAAAGATTTTTAGCACTTGTTCTAAGAACTTGGTTTTTACGCATGAGATTCCTTCTGGCAAGACCATTAGGTTCCTGGATTTAGAATTGACTTTTTTACCCAATCAACACGTGTGCTCGAAATATGCGCCCAGGTCTAAGAAGGCACTGTTGCCGTATGATTCGGCCCATTCTAAGTTAGTGAAGCGCAGCATTGCAAACTTATGTTTTTTGAATGCCTTAAAGAAGAGTTGCCCTTATATGATGCAGCAAAGTCTGGCGGAGCAGGTTGAACGGCTACAATGTTCTGGGTTTCCTCCCTCGGTTTTGATGGCGGTGGCGGAATCCTTGGGGAAAGAACTGAAGTTATCTTCAAAGGATGCCAGGCCAGTAGAAGTGCCAACAAGAAAGTTGGAAGTCATGCCTTACTTCCACAAGACTTCACATGGTCTGAAAAAGTAGCTCAGAAGTTTGGTGTCACTATGGCCTTTTCTGCTCCTTGAAAACTGTCCGGTTTGTGCGCCCAAACCTTTGCAGACATGCGCAGAACTAGTGTTTGCAACACGAAACACCAGACTATGTTCCCCACATGCGCAGTGGGCGTGGTGTATTCAATCCCATTGTCATGCGGGAAAATCTACATAGGCCAAACTGGAGCATGCTTGAATGAGCGCCTGAGGCAACATCGCACAACTTTGGGCACAGGCACTGGCAGCAATCTAGCCTTACATGTAAAGGACTGCAAATGTTCTCCTAGTTTTCACATTGCCAGCATTATCGGGCGGGGGAAATCTAAACGTGAGCGTGAGCTATTGGAGGCATTCATGATCAGAAAGAATAAGCAGAAATGCGTCAGTGAGCCGTCTGTGATTATCACTGAAAAGGAGTACAAGTTTTTATCGTTATAGTAGGCATGTCATCATGTGGTGCGCGAAGTGTATTGTCCGTAGGGTGGGTGCGCAGGCAGTTTTTTATCGTTATAGCAGGCATGTCATCATGTGGTGCGCGAAGTGTATTGTCTGTAGGGTGGGTGCGCAGGCAGGAAATTCCTTTAAAACGAGCAATTCTTCATCGCAATAAATCAGTTGTAAGTCCAGCGTTGTGGTGTGTGCCTCCTTTGTTCTTGTCTTGCGTCTATTTTCGCTGGTTCCTTTTCTATGCCTTCACTACGTAGTCCTTAGACTGTGTGTGGACTTCTTATGTACAGCCTTAAGAAAATTTTTGAGGGAAGACTCACCAAAATGCTTAAAGTAACGCACTTTACCTCAAAGGATACCACCTCGAAGCCAATCGCTGCCATCAATGTATGCATTAACAATAAATATTTACCAATTATGCCACATTTCAATTAAATATATTACTATATCTGGGCGCCTGAGAGTTCCCAATAAATACAGACGTTCCCATGCATAACGACGCTCAGCACGATAGGTTAGTATCGCTAAAGTCTAGGCACCCAGGCTTATCGAGGATCGTTCTCGCTTGTAGACTTCCTTTGAAGAAGCTGTCTGATCATAGCTATGTTTACTGCAAGGCTCTCTCCATTTATCGCCGTACACATGCCCACTCCTCATGTAATGTCTCAGATTAGGACCTTTGAGGTATCAATAGGTAACATAAATGAAAAATGAAAAGTTATTTGGTAGTTTGAGAGAAAGGTGGAAGATAGAGGTAGTCACGGACCAGGCAATGCATTTAAGGTGTCTGAGCGCCACTGGACACATTGTTTTTGTCCCAGCGGTGACATTTCGATATGTTGCAGTCATTATTACCAGAATTTGATTTTCCTACCCCTTTCAGGGCTTGCCATTCACCAGCGATGCTCTCACTATTGCTGTGCAGCATGGCATTCGGATCAGAGATATAGATTGTGAGCACTTTGCAGGGCACCCACTCAGGAATAGATGGAAGATAGCATTCACTAAGCACTATAGATGGAGATAACTTTCTTTGCGCGGTGTTGCTCGGTGACCTAGTGGAAATGCCTTCCGTGGCCATTCCGAGACGTCGAACCTTCGTCTGATTTCTGGCGAGAAAATAAATTTCACTGCTTTGTCCGAAGAATCTTGATGAAAGGAGGCAGGTAGAAAAGCGAGAAGGGAATAGGTGTTGTCTTCAGGAAGCAGTGTTATCGACAAAGCCGCTACACAGAAACTGTCGCAGTCTAAGAAAACAATCTATCAGTAAAGTCGATTGTGTGACCCAGAAGATCAGAAACACCTACAGTAATGAGGAGAACGCCGGACAACATATCTCATTCAGAAGAACTAAGGAGTGTTCGTAAGCGTGAGACGCTTAGTGTGCTGACATCATTGATCTTCAGTGACTACAATGGACGGTTGCAACAGCAAGCCAGTTGCTGTTTGCTATTCCGCCCTTTCTTGCGTTAAGCGGTTGTCATTTGTTACCATGAGCACGAGAATGTACTACTCCTTCAAATCGTAAGGCTTAATAGTGATTCAAGAGCAGTAAATGGTAAAATAACCAAGAACTTGCTTCTCTTACCGGGTTCCGTTGTCGGCAATGCTTCATTAAGTACCAGTGCCAAGATATGGTCAAGATATTCGCTCATAATTAAAATAGTGTCTACCTTGACAACGAGCAGTGAACATGCCCAACCGTTTCTTCTTTTCTTTTAGCCTGAATATTAGGCATGTTCTACGCACAGTAAACTCTTGATTTGGCTATAACGCATTGCTTGCTTCTTCTCTATACACCTCATCCAACAGATATTCTTGCGCTGTTCTTCCTTTCATCTGTTTCTGAGGGGCTCCCTAGCTTCGTCCTTAATTTCGCGCAGCCTTACTACCAAGAGAACAGTTCACATTCTCAGAAGGTGTTATAAAAAAATAGAGGGTGTTATGCTTGGACAAGGATCATATAATACAAGAAATTAGAAGAGAAAAACCTCGTCTCCTCAATTCTCTCTCGTGGTAAAATCGTAGGGATAGAAAACGCTGCGAAAGTGCTATATACAGAGATTAGGATAGAACCCTCATGATCCTGGCGTTCTAGTTATCTTCACTCTATTTTAGCATTATTATTTCATCTTCCTAGTAGTTTCTTAGGGCTATAAACCATCTGGTTAGTTGTTATAAGCTCCTTGTAAAGTGAATTATGATAACGTGACAAAGCTTCATTTCGTTAGGCCAGGAATATGTAGGTCTTTTTTCTGCACTTTTTCCTTCTAAGAGTCTGTTCAGTTTGATGGTAGGCCTTTATTTTTTTTTTATTTCCTGTTTTATGCATTTCTCTCGATGCGCTCGAAAAACACGGGTTCTTCGGATGTTTGATGAGGGCTTTTCTGGTAACGTGCGGGAAGTTTCTCTTCATTCAGTCTCATTCATACTTTTTTTTGTGTACAACGTAAGAGGCTGGAGACTAGAACGCACTTGAATGTACACTCGCTTCAAGCTTTGATAAAGTTCGTTAACAGACTGCATTGATTTTGCATTTCTTTAGCCCATGCAAATTTCGTGGTACTCTCTCATTCTCAGTGCGTGTAGTGTTCAGCCTAAATTGTTGCACTAATTGTTCGCTGGTAGTGCACCGACTTCCCTTGCACACCCCTACACTTATAAAGAGACGCGATTTTTTTTGTTTTACATTTCAGTAAAAAAAAACACCGCTTCCCGAAAGTTGTGATAAAGAAGGCCCACAGAGAGGGGTTTCTTTTCTTTCAGGGGTACTTTCACCTGATAATAAATTGTGGCTCCGGGCATTTCAATCGCAAAACTGCAACGTTTGCTTAAAGTATTCTCATTTTTGTGCCAGCTTAGCGAAAAAAACAAAAGATAGTTAATGATTGTTTCAGCCAAAGATGCTGTGAAATTACCCCCGCTTGCGTGTCAGTGGAAAGATCCAGCTAGCACACAAAGGGGTTTAGATTTCGTTGTTGATTATCAATAGAAAAGATAGTTCACATCTGGAAATCGTGCATGCTTTGACGACAGTCAAGCAGGATTGTATTATTATAGCTCTGCCCCACCGCACGCATTTTGCTTCCTGCAGATTTAAATCAGGCAGGAAGGCCCGACTATGAGCTATCCAAGCCTCGCTTCATCCCGGCCTCCAGATTCGCAGCATCTATCGGTGCTGCGACTCGCTGATTTCATTTAGTGTTAAGCCAAGTGAAATCGACATAAAATGACCAGGACGGACGTCTCAGTCTAACGAGATTTATTTTTGGGAACAAGTAACGAAGATAACTTTCTGCGCATGCGCCAAAACTTGAATGGTAGTAAAAAATAAAACCCTCACTCATTTTGTCACAGCCGGCAGGCGTCTGATTTCTGGTTTGCTCCAACCTCTATGTAATAAAACCTAGTAGGCGCATTTCGCCACTGAAAATATATACCGAGGTGTCAATGATTCAAGCAAGCCAATTGTATTCATAAAAATGTGAGAGGGCTTTAACGTAGTTAAACCGAGTAGACGTGCGAAAGCATGGGTTTAGCCTGTTTGGCTCATCGCTTTGCTTTTCCGGGTCGTCGGCTCGGCGGCCGACGACAGTAGTTCGATAGTAGCATTAGTTCATGAAGACGACGGTGTGCAGTGCACAGTTCGAGATGTGTTGCATTTTTACACGGGACTGATCGGCTGCGGCGATAGCATAGTTCTCTCCTGCAGTCGGCAGCGAAGCTAATCTGTTCGTGCTGCCGCAGGTTCGAATCGCAGTAGCAGGAATATTTATGGTTGTTATTTTTTGTTCTGCTAAGGGCATTCTCAAGGTCAAGCGTCACACAAACTCGGTGAGCCGGTTTGACCTCCTGAAGTAGGGCTTACTGGCTAAGGTCATTCTCAAGGTCAAGCGTCACACAAACTCGGTGAGCCAGTTTGACCTTCTAAAGTAGTGCTTACTGGCTAAGGTCATTCTCAAGGTCAAGCGTCACACAAACTCAGTGAGCCGGTTTGACCTCCTGAAGTAGGGCTTACTGGCTAAGGTCATTCTCAAGGTCAAGCGTCACACAAACTCGGTGAGCCGGTATGACCTCCTGAAGTAGGGCTTACTGGCTAAGGTCATTCTTAAGGTCAAGCGTCACACAAACTTGGTGTGCCAGTTAGACCTCCTGAAGTAGTGCTTTCTGGCTAAGGTCATTCTCAAGGTCAAGCGTCACAAACTCGGTGAGCCGGTTTGACCTCCTTAAGTAGTGCTTACTGGCTAAGGTCATTCTCAAGGTCAAGTGTCACACAAACTCGGTGAGCCGCTTTGACCTCCTGAAGTAGTGCTTACTGGCTAAGGTCATTCTCAAGGTCAAGCGTCACAAACTCGGTGAGCCGGTTTGACTTCCTGAAGTAGGGCTTACTGGTTAAGGTCATTCTCAAGGTTAAGCGTCACACAAACTCGGTGAGCCGCTTTGACCTCCTGAAGTAGTGCCTTCGCACCAAAAATGACTCCAGCAATTCGCGTTCGCATCCTTGTTCCCGCTTAGAATTCTTATTTGTGTCAGTCTTGGGTCATAGATTATTGATAATTACAAGATAGTCAGTGACCGGGGGTTGATGGGCATAATGATTGTTTTCTAGAAAACGTCCGTGTGCTCCTGCCCTGTCAGTCAAACTGGCTTATGTAAAATTTTTCACATGTAAAGAGGCACATATCATGGTGGCACACTTATCCAACTTACCTCATACCTCTGCAACGCTTGCAAATACTAGCAATATTAACTTCTTCTTGACTAAATCGTCTAAATAACAAAAATTTTGTAGAAATTCGGGTATTAAAATTTTCTGCTTTGCGCGGCTGTAAAGTTTCCCGTTATTAATTAGTATATGAACGACTACCTCTCCTAACTCTCCCATTCATCTTATTCATTTTGCCTCTTCAAACACAAGAAATGGTGCTAAGGGTAATTTTAACCTTCCAGTCCATAACAAAAGATCTGGTGAAAGATTAATTAAGTTCATTCGAACGAAGGTCTCGAACGCATTTTCAATAGAAATAAAGCTCGCGAGAAATTTTAGGCTATCCTCGAAGTTGCTTTTTTTTTTTGCAGAACCAAGTAAGGACGTGATTTCGCTATCTGCATTTTGTTTGAATTCAATATGTGTGCTTCGTTGAAATGTGGTCTCGCGTTTTCCTCGTGTGGTCATTCAAATGTTTTTTTTTTTTGTATTCGACCAGACACCGGATGATTTCGAGGACTTATTTCGCTGTTTGTATTTTGGTTAAATCTTAGTTAAACATTTATATTGCAGTTGAACAAATCTCTTGCTTTGTATTTTGTAGGATACTAGCCATGTAGGCTATCGGTCCAAATATTGTGCACAAGTTTTTTTTTTAATGAACAAATAATACTTCCTTCGAATTCAATTGACAAAGAAAACAGGAAGCGAGAACAAGCTATGTTCAAGAGTATCAGGGACATGTTCCGTTCAAGACCAGATTGTTCCTTCTTTGTGTTGAGGAAAAGCCGGGCTACCCAGTGGATGGCGTAATCCTTTCGGCTGCCTGTAGTGAATGTCTGGTTATCCGAGCCCACTGACCTGGAGAGTCGCTAATCTGCTTGCCGCCGTATTGTTTTGCTTTCTCTCTCTCTCTTTCCTGACGCTCTTTTATTTACGAAGAGCCGGCAGGAAGACAGGGGAGGGGGAGATAGCGAGCCCTTTTTGCTTTTTAGCGCATCCTGGGCAAAAGCAGCGCCTCTTGCAGCTGAAATTGGCATCTGGCGGTCTGCAGTAAAAAGATACACAAAGGAGTTCCAGGGCACGCACGTGTGAGTTCATGCACTGGCTTATTGGGACGGACGTATTTCAGCTTCGCCCTTGGTGCGGGACAGAATAGACTGGTGCGTTCTTGTACTAAAGAAGAAAGTAGTTAAATTGTTCCTTAGCTCGTTTTGCCGGTTGAATGCCTTTTTTAGCTGCCACTTTATTCGTTTCAAGTTTTGAAAAGAAGGCTAGAGTACTCGCAGTGCGGTCGAAAGCGATGCTGCCTTTGCAATCTTACAGTGTAAGGGTCAAGCATTCGACAACAAACTATGCAGTGTGCAGTATAGAATTAAACGCTCATATCTCGGGGGCGGTACGATCCAGGTCGAGCTCCCTGTCATCATCATCAACAGCCAAGGACAAAAGCGTCTTCCAACAAATCTCCAATCAGCCACGTCCTGTGTCGGTAGCGGCCACACTGTTCCCCACACATTTCTTGACTCACCTCCTCATCTGATTATGCTGCCTACCTTTCTACTCTTCTATTCTCTGTCCTAGAGAACCACTGGTTGTTCATTCGCCGCATTATAGGCCCTACTTGTGCCCATTTCCTCTCCTTTAACTATTTCAGCTGGATCATGAATTCGTATTTGTTCCGTAACCCACGCTGCTCCCTTCTTTTAATGTTGCTCTTATTATTTTCCTCTCCAAAGCTCCCTGCTTTGTAGTCCATTAATTTCAAGCCATGTATTTAGTCTTCAAGTATCGTTCTCACAGTTGACGACTAGGCAAGATGCAGCTATATGTTTTTTTTAGCATGTTATCTAAATAAAACCGTACACAGGGCTGCATTTCGAAATGACTCTCTATAAACTGAGGGGTATGGGAGCACGACAGGCATCTGAGTCAACGCACATTTTCCTAGCCGATTACGGGCTTACCGGCGCCGAGGGAATTAAAGGAACGAAAGCATAAACGACATGCATTCTTACACTCGTCGCGAATTGCAGTCGTTCTAATCAGCTCAGTGCTGCTCTCACATCAATGCGTAGTAGCAAAGAAGGCTGCACATGCAAATTAATTCCCCGTAACACAGGGGAGATGAAAAGAGAGCGTGGAGAACTCTCGTCATTTTCTCTGCCTTGTTTTCGCAGAGTATCGATTTCAACTTCAAGATCTTATTCTCAGCGAAATGTTCAGAAAGTGCGGCAGTCGTTGGACCCTTGAACAAAACCGCCTATAAAGAATAAAGTTATCCGAGAAGATAGGCGTCAGAGACTGTCTAACGATGAAAAAAAAAAAAACATTTCCCGCTTCACAGGGTATGCACGTCCTAGATGCTTAAGGAAGTCGAAGAACTCAGAAAGAGATTGTTAGATTTGTTTTGAAAATTGATGGTACCTTACACTGTCGAGGTCAGCCTGAAAGAAAAGCGAACCTTTCACTTATTCCTCACCGAATGTTCGTCACTCTACGCTGTTAGATTTCTAAGCGTTCCCTTTTTTTAATATTTTTCCCCGAGCTTGTGCCTTCCATGAAGGAAAAAAGGCACTGAGATGTGAAACCGAAGATTTTTTTTTCGGGCCAGCGTCGGGCCTTCGTACCGTCTAGAAAGTAAGATATGGAAGCTCGAATTGAACATGTATCTCATTTCTTTTGTAAAATCTGCCGATATCTGTTTTATCTACCGACTGCTTATTTTAGCTTCCAGGGATCCGCTTTATTTCTCTTTTTGCTAACAACACGGACTGTATAAAGCTGAAGCTCAGTGAGGAATCTGTGCTATAATGGTCTTTACAAGAGAGCACGTGGCGCCAATATTTTCGAAACTAAGCAAGCAAAAGTTCCAGGAAATTGTTTCACGATGTCATTCAGTTGAACTCCACCAAATGCAGTTGATGAGTGAAGTGACAGCACTCGGTGAGTCTGAGGCCGGGTAGATCCACAAGAACGAAACGGTGCCATTAGCTCGGCTGTTTCTTGCGTGGAAACGTTTGTGTGTGCACTGCATTCCAGCAGAGTACTTTGAAGCTCCTACAGCTTAATTCTGTGCTAGTCATTAGTGTGCAGTGAAGCGCAACATCTCTCTTCATTTTCTAGTAATTAATCTCTCTTTTTCAGCGTGTTCAATTATGGCAAAAAGAAAGAAGATCTACAGGCGCTGCTTGTCGCTAACAAAAAGGCAAGATAAATACCTTTGAACGGTGATACGGCACAAAAAAAAATACCTACTAGTGCTTTTACTACGTATGTTACGTTAGAATTGGCGCAGCATAGCGCTTCGAGTTACACGCGAGAATTCAGGCTCGTATTTAGACGTCTTAAGTGCTACCCATGCACGCCAGCTAAAGGCCCACGAATTAAAGCGCAAGTGAAAAATAGATTCAGCATCATGGTTGATTTGTTTCCAATTATGCATTCGTTTTGTTCGCCCTTTTGATAGTTTTAAGAACAGGAGCAAGTGAGATAAATTTTGGTAACGTTCCGTTAGGCACCTTTGAGTAACATGCCTTTGGGTGCCTTTGGGCATCTAACAGTACGCTTTGCTACTTGAATAAAAGGATAAACTTCACGTGGGACTTTTCTCAAATGCAACAAAAAGAATATTTTCTTTCATGTATTTTCACTCTGAAATGACAGCGTATGGGACATATTAAAAAACTAAAATCATTCAGAAGCTGTGTGAGAAAGCTCTTCGCCTCATGCTATCGTATAAACTGCAGCAATGAATTCTAGGCAGTGTTGGGTTTAAGTTTCCTGAAATAAAAACATAACTAGTCTCATGAAAAATCTTTTATGGAATCAGCACTAATAATTACGTACAAAACACATCCAGTAGAGAAAGGCGAGCTATAAAGTTATAATGAAGTCGTGACTAATGAATTCAGTGCGGATTTTTTTTTTGTGACGGGCACACAGATTCAGCAATTAAGGCACGGTGAAGTGGAGCATGTGTGAAGGATAACTTGTGGGGAATTTTTGAACATGTTAGTGTTGAAAAATTGCTCCGAATATGGACAATTATCTCACGCAGTCAATTTACCGAGGAATTTTTTGTCCATGTTTCCAAGGCGCAGTGTCCGTGCATTTCATTCGCACTAAACAGTTTTAAATTTAGAAAACACAAAATGCGAAGTGATTTCAAAACGTGATTTCTATGTTTTACTTCTCTGCTCTTGGTAGCAGATTGGCAATCGGTTCGGAGGGGGGGGGGGGGGGGGGGTAGTTGCTCCGAAATTTTAATTAATACTACGAATATTACAGGCGTGAAGAAAGCGTTGTGAAGCATTGTGTTTCGAAACAATATCTTTACTTTGTCCGCAAGAAAAAGTTTAGATGTGGAACTGGCATTAGGCGGTAAAGTTTGCGAAATTTATTATTTACGTTAAGGTCACCCCGCATTTCTTCCGAAAACTGACTGAGAAGTTTAGCTCTTTGAAAAGCTTTAATTTGACAACTTTAAGGAAGGATATATTGTATTATAGAGAATTTTTTTTTCTTTTGATAAAAACATATTGGTTCTAACGTGCGACTAGCTGATTTTAAATTATTTTGGTTTCACCCGTATGAAAAACAATATAACAAGTTTTGAAACTTGCAGCACTGATGTCGTTTTGCATTACGTTCACGTTTGGACACATCTGCACACCCTCGTGATCCAACAGGGGAACGCGCAGATATATGGGATGGAATGAGACAGCAGCAAGGCGAGGGCGAAGCGAGCGAAACGCAGGACACCACAGTAAGCTAACGGCGCTGCCCTGATTGCGGGTTCTTTGGAGCGAAAGAACTCGTTTCAAGGAGATCCCCAGCTTCCGCGTTTTCGTACCGCTCGTTGAGCGCACCAATATTGTGCTCGGCTCTTTACGATGACCCCCCCCCCCTCCCCCCTCATTTTCTCCCTTCACCGCTCCTTCACCCCTCTGCTCGTTCGAATCGCTGGCGCAGTCGCCGTGTCTCCAAAGCTACCCTGATTTATGCGGAGGCACGAGATCTCTCTCTCTCTCCCACTCTCTCCCCCTTCCCCTTCTCTTTCCTTCTTTCCCCGTCTTTTCACTCGGCATTCTTCCACATCTTTAGCGCCTCTTCTTCGGACCCCTACGCTAGCAGTTCCGAGCGCATTGCTTTGCCCGTGCGAAGAGAAAATGGAGAGTCTTTCAATGACGTTTAAGGGCATTTTTTTCTTCAATTCCGCACGCCTTTTTAGTTTTATTTTTTTCCTCTACTGCCACGCTCGATAGCGTACAAGTTTTATGCTAAGCTGTGCATTGCCAGCATGCTATTTCGAAAGCAAGAAAAGAGATGGAAATGAGCGTGTTGTGCTTTTCAGCGTAGCAGATATTGTGCGAAAAGAACTTCTACGCTTAGACTCACAAGCGAAGTCTCTTTTACGAAATATTGTGTGTAAGCATCGATAAATTTATATGATTTGAATGCAGCGGAAGGAGGCAGGTACGTTTCCCTGAGTAGGGCAGTTACGGAATCTCCCGAAACGGATTGGGGAAACACGCTGGCTAAGCACCGGAAGAAAAAAAAAAAAGACTTTCAAGCTTTCGATCTCGCTTAGCGTTTAACACTTTTGACAATTTTACGATTGATAAATGTCTAACTTACCACATTGCAGATGCAGGTCACGGATACATTTTCTAATACCATGATAGCGATCGCCTGCTTCAAAGAATGAGGGCAGGCATAGGAACATTTGGATGGCGATTCCGTCTGTGTGACGTCAGGATTTCCTTGATATGCCTAAATATCGGCAGTTGACTCCCAATAAGAGGACTCCGGAAGGGGCGAAAAATGTATGTTCGAATTAGGCGCAGTTCGCATTAGTTAAAGTGGGACAGCTTAAAATACATTCGGTGTTGACGCCACCAAGTCTTCAGTTCGTATAAGCCAGCCGCCGCGGTGGCTGAGTGGCTATGGCGCTCGGCTGCCGGCCCGAAAGACGCGGGTTCGATTCCGGCCGCGGCGGTCGAATTTCGATGGAGGCGAAATTCTAGAGGCCCGTGTACTGTGCGATGTCAGTGCACGTTAAAGAACCCCAGGTGGTCGGAATTTCCGGAGCCCTTCACTACGGTGTCCCTCATAGCCTGAGTCGCTTTGGTATGTTAAACCCCCATAAACCAAACCAGTTCGTGTAAACCGGAACTTCGAATTAAGCGAGGTCAAAGAATTTCCGGAGCCCTTCACTACGGTGTCCCTCATAGCCTGAGTCGCTTTGGGATGTTAAACCCCCATAAACCAAACCAGTTCGTGTAAACCAGAACTTCGAATTAAGCGAGGTCAAAAAAACGAGAGTCTATTGAAAGATAACAACGAGCACCTGGATGTTGGTCACCGTTATTTTCTGCACTTTTTTTTAAGCGTCAGGGTCAGTGGTATATTCATCACACGCATAAACAAGCACTAGAAATGGCGTATGCACTGCTTGTTTTAACACAGAAGCTTAGCTCAGGCAGCGGGCGTTCCTCGCACGGAGGCAGACCCAGAGACCGGCAAGTCGACACAATTGATTCATCGACGTCGCTACTAAACAAGCGTCGTGGCTGGCAATGCGTGGTGCTGCCCGGGCGTGCGGTGACGGCGCCGGGAGGCCAACACCGAGGAGCCGGAAAAATCAATGGCCCCGTAAACACGGGCCGCCTTTTCTCGACCGCCCACCTCCGCACATACTGGGAAGCCTGGCGTATCGCGGTCCGTGCAGTTATGTGCAGAGTGTCAGACGCTACTGAACCTATTAGGACGAATCTCGATGCCAACAGCATCCTGTCTTACTACTAGATTCGGCAAATTCATGCGTCCGCGGAAATCCGTACAATTTTTTTTCCCATATTGCCTTGGTATATCTGTAAATATCATTGTTAATTATGTAAACTAGGCTGCTTTCTTTTCTTGGTTTCTTATTATAATGTACAGCTGGTCCCTATAATGTTTAGTGTTGTATATTTAATTGTATTATCAGCCGCCGCGGTGGCTGATTGGTTATGGCGCCAGGCTGCCGGCCCGAAAGACGCGGCTTCGATCCCGGCCACGTTGGTCGGATTTCGATGGAAGCGAAATTCTATAGGCCCGTGTACTGTGGATGTCAGTGCACGTTAAAGAACCCCAGGTGGTCGGAATTTCCGGAGCCCTTCACTACGGCGTCCCTCATAGCCTGAGTTGCTTTGGGACGTTAAACCCCCATAGACCATACACCTTGATTGTATTGTCGACAGTGTACCGTACCTGCGCTAAGCTGCGTTGCGTATAATTTTATGAATTCTTGCCCCCTTTTATTTTACTTCTACCAAAGAAACCAGCCATTCGACTGTCAGGCACCGGCTATACTTACATCATAATAAAGAAAAGAAGCAGCCTAGCTTAACTGTCATAGGTGCAAATGTTGCCCGTAAATATTGTTTCTTGCTAGTGTCATTGCGTCTTAGCCCCATAACCAGATATTTTATGCAACGAAGAATTTGATCTTGGACACATCGTGGGTTATTAGGTATCGCGCATAACTGCTTTGCTTCAAGGAAAAAAATCAGCATACTTTTGTTTCATTGCTGAGTGGCTAAAGTTACGTATCAGTCTGCACTGATCTCACTGTGAATATTTAGCTCATTAAAATATATAACTTTTTGTATCCTTCTCTGACGCATGCCCCCTAGATGCTCAGGTGTGAGGTGTCAGCTAAGTACTTTTAAGCTCATTTTGTCAACTCAACTGCCGTATGTACCACCTCCTGGGTTAGCATCTTCTTGATAGCTTTCGTATCTGACATTCTTCGGTCTTCAACTTGCTAGGCATAATCAGTTCCTGCTTGCAGTTGGTTCTCTTTATTATTTTATATGTTCTGTCTTTAATAAATGTAAGCGCTCAAATGCGTTAATATGACGTTAAACAAGAGAAGTCTCACCACCAAAGTATTCAGAACGACCTCGTTGTCGTAAAAAGAAAACGAAATGCGTTAAAAATGATGTACAAGCGAAAGATTTAAACTCAAGGACGCTGGGCATTCAACTTCAAAGCTCCTGCTCTCTTGTCTTTCCTATAACGTTGTGAATCTCGCACAGCGCTGCTTATTTCTCTTTCATTTTTGTTGTATCGTCTTTCGTCTGTTCTTTCCTGTTTAGTTCTTTTTATTCGAATATGAATCACCAACGTGTCAAGCTAAACAAATCTTTTTCTGACTCTATGTGATCTGGGCTTTCGTGCCTACCGCCTTCACGGAAAAATGCGTTGAGGATGCGTACGTGTCGTGGCTCCCTGTAAAGGCTGCTCGCCTATCGTAAGCACTAACGCAGCCTCAGTTTCCCGTTCCCTACGCTTCGCCAACGGTGCACCGAACTTTCGATCGCACAACGCGAGCACGCTTGCCCCGGAGGCCAGTTGCCCGGCAGTGCGCTGACGGCTTCCGCTCTGACTTCGTCGGCCGCGCGCGGCCCAACTGCTTGCAGCGCCAGGCGAGCGCCGTTCTTACCTTGCGTAGGGCCTGCGTCCTGCGCAGCCCGAGGCGGTGTGACGAGGCCCAAACGTGGTTACCCCTTCTTCCCCACCCTCTACTCGTCGCCCACCAAGTACATTGCACTCTGTGGGCCGTTTGCTATCGAAACGCTCCCCCACCTTTATGTCACGCTATCCTGCTTACCTTCCAATTTCTAGCTTGTCTGACGCCTTGCCTTCTTTGCTTTGGTTTTCTTTGAGGAAGCCCTTATTGTGTTAGCTTTTTTCTTAGGTTTTCGGTTACCCTTGCGCTTCTGCCGTAAGGACAAGGAGAAACTGCAATGTGCAAAGGTCCTATTACAGTCTGCCCATTTCTTCTTCTGTAACTGGCTATCTGTGTGCGCAAGGAACAATGTCTGAGCAAATTCATTTTGCTGTGTGAAAGGCTGAATGAAAAACAATTTGAATAATCTCGAAGTTCGAACCTTTCTTTCTCGTTCTTCAGAAAGACACAGATGGTATCCCAAAGGTTCTAAAGAACGAACCTCACTTTAACTATTTCCGACTTCAGAGCAAAATACTGATTTCATTTGTGAAACATTGTAATGCAAAAATGATCTACCTGCATCGATATTCATTTCATTCAGTAAAAAGCTTCAAACTTGGTGCGCTGTATTCTTTCTTTTTTTTTCTGCTCTGTTTTGAATCTGGTCTGGTGGATTTGGTTCTGTGTCTAGCGACTTCCTAAAAGAAATATATTCAGTGCGACGACGATAATCTCTCCTCAAACTTCTTGGCAAATTAGGAAAGGGCTACAGCTCGCACTGGCTAATAAGGGACCATTTCAAGATGTTGTCCGGCATTGTTTATCTTGAAATAAAGGAGCTGAATTAAATAGTTACCCGATAAAGTATCTCGCACACTACAGCTGTTCAAAGCTTGTTCGCGCCCGTCACACTGTCAATCACACTCACCTAGAGCACACAGAAAAGAGAAAAAAGGGAGTGAGCTGTCCACGTACAAAAATTTCTTTAGACAGTCTATAGACTGTCCTTAGACTTCTGTCTGTAAATTTTATAGACTCTCGATAGACAACCATAGAGAACAGTCTATAGGTAATACAAATCCTATATACAGCCTACAGACAATCTATAGATTTATTGCCGTACACTGTTACTTCACTTTTATCTATAGACAGTCTATAGACTATAAATAGACCAAAACAAATATCTATAGGAACGTAACAGAGCCTATAGTATGTCTGTAGACTGTCTGTAGACCATCATTAAAATTCAATTCTCTAGCACACTCTCTTTTAAAAACGGGTGTGCGCTGGAGAACTTTTTTGCTCCCCTATAGGCGTATTCGTGTTTAGAATGTACGGTGTCAAGTATTGCAGTCAACCACACATCGCATTGTCAGTCTTAATGGCACTGGAAATTTGCTTTGTGGTCTGCTGGCGTCAGTAATATAGCTCTTGTCCCAGGGCTAGCGAATCCTCTCGAAAGCTGATAGCGTCGGTTGAAACCGGTCTCCCTCGGTCAATCCCTTTTGCTTGCGCCTTAAGTCGGTCGTTCACAATAGATGTGACTGACGTGTTCTTCTATTTAGTCACACTTTGAAGACGTTAAGGGAAGTTAACTCACTTAACAAGAGCCGAATTTCAGTCCTTAGTTATTAAGGGGGCCTTGGTCATGTGCGCGTAAGAAGGTCGTGCTCGTGTGTAAGTCCTTCCACGGGACACGTGACAGTTAATGCGTCGGATGGCACAAATTGGCGGTGGTTTAGCTCTGGTTAAACCTGGAGTGACGCGATAGCTACAGCTGGCCGAGTGCACCTTGGTCAAGTGACCAACCACGTGATCAACCACGGCGCCGTGTCGCCGGCAGCTTCTCCGCACCACGTGACCAACCACGTGACAGCGTGGCGGCGCTCCACGTTGAAGGCTCGAAGTGCTGTCGTAATGTAGCCATCGCTACAAAAAGCAAAATTGGGGCCGAGAAAGATATTTAAAAACAAACTTGCCGGGCCCGCAACCGTCAGTGTCAGACACTGGGGCTCTACTACTCAAACTAACCTGCACAAGATATACATGCTGCAAAAGAAAGCAGTACGTTATATAGCAAATGTTGACTACCTCGCACATACCGAAGAACTGTTTAAGAGATTCAAAATCATACCCGCTCATAAGCTATACGAATTTTTCTTAGCCATAAGATATAAAAAATCCATTTCTCACGGTGACAATTTCTTGACAGCATTGTCATCCCTCGAAACAAACTCAACGCCATACTCGTTTCGAAAGCACGAACGTTGGACCATTCCCTTTTGCCGTACAGAACATGGTCGACAGATGATGCGTCATGCAGTTCCAAGGTTACTAAACAAATTCATCTTTGAACGTTTTTCTCTTGAAACATCTAGTACACAAACTCTAAGAAATCATTTTTTGTAAGCCACTGTATTCCCTTTGTGTGAAAAGTGTGACACGAATGACTTTTGCATCTATGTTAACACCAATGTATTGCGTATTAATGAACATGTACCAAGAGTTTATATCGATTGTTCTGAAATTCCTGTATTGTATTCTGTTAGGTAGCGTGTGTGGATTTTGTACTTTAAAAAAAAAAATTTTTTTGCCCCTGCTGTACGCCATGTAGGGGGGCTCGGGCTCCCTCAAGCGAAAATCGTTCGCTTTTTGCCTGAGCCTGCCCACATCATAATGATGTAAATAAAACTGACTTGACTTGACTTGACAACAGTGGTCATGCGACAATAGGTAACGTGGCCTTGCACAAGACCTTGAAGAGGGGCCTGTAAAAGCCGACGCTGCGTGTAAAGCTTAACGCCGCTCCATTCTGCAGCGCCAACGTGGCTCCAAGAATCTAAATTAAGTAATACGCTGAGCACAGTCGCAGTGCGCGCTGTCGCGATCACTGTGCGCCGGCCAGCACAGCGAAAGGCAAAGGGCTCCGCTAAGTGCCCAGCACGCGCTGCCTTGCGTGTTTGCCTCGGCGGCGTTATCCCAGCGCGGCGCGGACGGACCGGGCGAAAGAGCGGCGACGTTAATTGTCTTTGGGGAAGATGATGAACGACTCGTCGGTCACGGCTTCTCGGCTGCTGCGCCAGCGGCGCCAGGAAGCGAACGTACCTCCCCCTCCCCTCACGGCCTTTATCGCCCTTCTCGCACATGGCTCGGGCGCGAAGAGAGAGGAGGAAAGAACGGACGGAAGACCAACCCCCCCCCCCTCCCCCACCCACCCTCCCGCTTAGGAGACCGGTGGGGATTCCCTCGAAGCGGCACGAATTGGCTTTGTTTCTGGGACATCTCAACTTGGATGGACGCCCAGCACCTGTGTTCTGGCTCAGCACTTCCGTGCAGTGCGGGAAAGGTCAAATGTGAAATCTGTAATGCTTTTGTAGCGTCCTGGAACAGTGGCTAAAGCAGTCATCGTCGATCTGGTTATTTTACCTTATCTGCGTACACATGGAAAGAGTGTTGCTTTATTTAGGCATTCCCTAGCTGCCTATTTTATCAATAGATGGCGCTTGGCCAGTGGCCGAGAAGATTCTCGGCAACTGGCCACGGCGACCGTCGGCGGTGAAGGCCTCCAGGGCACTGCTCCACTTCTTGATAACTTTGGCCTGCACGATAGGCTGTGATGTTACCGAACGCTTGCTGACTTTGCATGCTGAGATCAATTTCCTGCTACTCTCTTTTCTCCTTCATTTTTTATACCTTCACCCCTTTCCCCTCGTGCTGGGTAGCAAACCGGTGGTTCTTACGGTTAACCTTCCTGTCTTTCCTCCTCCTGCTCATCATTCATACAGCGTAAGCTCACACTGCGACGGAACTTCGTTATAACAAAGTTGAGGGGGGCCCGGCGATTATTTCCTTATAGGCGTATCTTCGTTACAGCTCGTGTTGACCGAGCTTCCAAAGGGAATTGTCATTCTTTCATTAAATCCATTATTTCGTTATAACGGGGTTTGACTATATACTCATAACGGAAAGCAACATATGTATTGGCCTGTTGCTCCCGTAAATAAAAGACGAAAAGTCTGTTGCAGGCACTTAGATATCTCTTAAATGCGGGAAGGCGAAAGCCGTTTGAGACTCATTGCACTGATTTGAAGTTGAGCGGTGACGTCACTCTGCGCATGCGCAGGTGTTGCTTGGCGGCGGATCACACCACCCGCCACAGTGGGCAGTTTGCTCACAGTCCAGTTGGCAGGTTGTGATCACGTGGCAAGGTCACGTGACCAAAGGTGTAACGGACGGACAAGAGCACGTCACCTAAAATGTAACAGACAGATGCAAGTATGAGCCCATAAAGGCTTTCGCCTTCAAATTGGCGCAAAGTGTTAAATTTGTTCTGCGTGAATAACATCGCGAGTGTTAATATACACCTTTAGTATACCGTAGCCCATGTTATCGCCACCGATACCGGAGTACCGGGAGCCGGCGCGCAGCCAATGCGCATGCGCAAATCGCCTTGACAGCGCCAGATGGCGTCAGGTGCCCGGCAGCTGCGCGCGCGGCTGAAGCATCGGGACCAATCAGCGCGTGCTCAACGGCGGTGGGTGTGCTCCCGGTACTGCGGTAACGGTAACGATAAAGCGGTACACGGTATGCTAAAGGTGTCTAATAAAGACCAGAGATCGATTTCTTCCTTAGGCAGCACCAAAAAGGATCGTTACTGCGATACCATTTTTCGTCGGGCTTTTCTGGACTTTAGCAAGAGCGTAGACACGATGCTCAAGGAGCTTACTAAATTACATACCCCCGTGTGTCACACGAACTGCACTGGGCTGTTGATGCTACTGGTAATGTTGTAGCTGCAGGCAATCATGAAGTTGGTTGAGGCGTGAGACTTGCAAGTCCGTTCGCTCGAGTCCTAGGAGCTCGTATTCTCCACTCCCCTATGTAGGAAAAGCAAATCACAAAGCTCTTTGCTGTTGGTTACAGGATGCATGATGTCAGAATAACAAATTTTGTTGGCTTGCATTTTTGTTTCCATCATCCACATTACTTCATTTGTTGTCTGGCTTTCCGCAAAAATTTCGGGAGTATAGTTGTTTGTGGATATTGTAGTCTATGGGTGTGTTTTGTAACAACAAATGTGTAGGAAGATTAGTGGCACCCTGTTTCATCCTTTTTTTTTCTGTGGCCTTTTGTGGCATATATTGCCTCTAGATGAGCCATGCAAAGTGGCGGTCATTTAGCGAGATATTCTGCTTTGTATTGCAGGCATATTTTGATGATAAGCGAAGAGAGCGCCAAATTACACATAAGAATTTCGTGCTTTAGGAAGTTTTCTTCGTGCAAAAATCTCATTATAGTATACTTAATTTTCTCTATGCCACCACTTCACCTGGTCTCCACACCGTCTTCTCGTATGGTACATTAAGGTCGTCAGTAAAGGCTCCCTTTTATATACGTCAGCCTATTTAATTTATTTCGCACCGCACAATTTAGCTCCGCGGCAAATGATTTATGCTGGCTGCGGCTGCATACATGATGAGCTTGGCGTTAACGATGCACGGAAGGGGGGCGAATGCACACTACTCACTTCCTACAGAAGCTAATATCGAGACTATTGAAATGACATTTTTGAAGCTCGCACAATTTAAAAAACTGCTTCACCTGGACTTATCATGGATACAGTGTTGCCAAGCCCACCGGCACAACAGATTTCTTTTCATTCTCCAAAAATCATAAATTACTATCGTGATCAGTGGGTCTCGACAGTTTGGGAGACTTAGAGCATTGCACTGACTCCGTATAGAGACATTGATTACGAACCATGCAGTAGACGAGCTCTATTTTTGGTAAAAAAAAAATTCCACGCCTTTCGCAAGTGTATGTGAAGTTTAAGTAAGGCAAAAGTTCGTAAACATGTAGCATTTCGTTGCTTTAAACACAGCATCTCAAGTGTTTTTAGATAAACCACTCTACAGAGGAAAGGTCCGCTGCCATCGGGCCTTTTAAGTGTCTCCACAGTGTCAAAGTGTAATCGCATACGGAGGTTTTGGGTTTGGGCCCCGTGTTGAAACCACAGAAGTGGTACTAAACACTGATACCCTTTCGTTTCTTCGAAAAACGAGGTCCCGCACCGTGTTACTTTCAAAGATCTTTCAGCCGGTCCCGAGACCCCCCTTGAGAGACAGTTTGTACACACATCCGTCCAAAAGACTTGATCTGAACGGCGCCTTTGTTCACCTCGCTCTGGGCCCTGAACAGTGGTAAGAGAAGCAGTTGCACTCACTTGGTCTGCGGTGCCAGCCTCCCTGCAGAAACAAACACGTAGAATATAAAAAAAGCAAGCCACAAAAACTAAACACGAGGCCCACTGGGCCGAGTTAAAAATCAACATTGGATCCCCCGTTTGTCCGTGCCGCCCACGTTTGCAGTGTTTGGACAACGCGTTTTGGTTCCGCAAGTTCTCCCCACCCGAGTTAGGTTGCGCACTTTTGGACAGATCTGGCAGTACTTCTCGAAAGACGCCTACGTGGACAGCACCTGCGCTGTCTCCCACGCTCCAGCGCGTTTTCTGACGAAATGTGCACTTTGGGACGAATGTTGTCGCTTGCAGACCATGCTGTCGCGATCAGGACGGTTTTTGTCTCACCCGGTGCCGCTAAATGTTGAGCTCGGCGCCGCATTACAGGCGCACGAACATTTAGGTACGCTCGCCGCAAAAAACTGAGCACATTGGTCCTTTATCTTACCCTTCGCATTAGCGCTATAGGAGTTTAACTCTGTGCTCTGGTCTTCAGGACCTTGGCACACTTGTCAGAATCTGAAAAGTTTGTCTCCAGATTTCATTACCACCGTATTACTTTTTATGTATTTTTTCTCTCACATCTGCCATTTCTCTTCTCTAGTGATAATCTCACCACCGAAGTCTTGGAATAAAACCCCAGCTCGTTGCCGCTAGCAGAGCAGCATCTCTGCTTTTTTAAACAAATCGTGCTAAACTATTTGGTACTAAGTGAAGATCTTTCGCTCTCTTATGTCTCCCATTTCAATTTCGCGCTTTATCACTGAATGTGTGCAAAGTCACGATGGCTAGAGCGAGCAGCTCCCAATAAAAACGCCGATTTGATGAATACGTACTTGAAAAGAACCAGGATAGCGAGGACTGCGAGTCAAACAGTCGAGAATTCGCGAATAGCTCTTACTGTGTAGATGGCGTTTGTGATACAGTTATAAGTACGTGCTGTTTTTTGCTTCAGTAAACCGAAAAATAAAAATTCGGTCTTTTAGTGCAGCTCTGCATAATAAGCTCGGTACTTTTATATAAAAAAAGCCAACAATTTTAACAGCAGTTAGCTGGAAACGCTCATGTGTCTTGACGGCTGTTAGTAGTGCAGAAATATTGCTGTCTTCAAGCTTCGTTTATTTCCGTTAGCCAAACATGTTGTTCATGCTGTGCTAATATTCGCAGTACAGCGCACATTTTCCCAGCATCTCTTCCACTATTATTCTAAATCTAGAAGTTCATTTAACTACAAATATGGTTACACCTAGATTTTATGCTAAAGCAGAAAGATTGCAAACGCGTGCAGTGAAGGGTGCCTTCCGTTTTGGTCAACACTCATAAAGCGCTTGCCTCGATGTGCACTTGATGCTTACTGCAGCCTGGCAATAAATATTTCTATTTATTTTTTAATTTGCAGAACCTGCTCTCTCAGCTTCGAGAATATTCAGGAGTGGATACATAGAAGTAAAACGGAAAAATCATTATACACGACTACGCACTTGCTTTAGAATCTGTGCAGGGTGTAGCTGCTGCAAAGAACCATCCAGTTTACTTCACATCTAAACTGTGCGCCAGAAAAAGAAAAACTATGACAATCAGAGAAAGACCTGAAAGGTACAACGTTCATAGTATTAGTCCGGCGCGTGTTGCGTATACAGTGACTAGTAACAAAAAAAAAGGTGACAGTCATACGAATTAATTTGTGCAGAATTTTATGTAGCATGGTAAGCCGAACCCACTTTGTCGATGCTCCAGGGCGTCTTTCTTTTTATTCGTACTATTTCGCTGCTTCGCCATAGACACAAGAGATGGACGTCAGACAATTTTCAGCACATCTGATGTGCAAGAATTGTCAGATCAGTGTTAAGAGTAACGCGAAAAATGGAGTCCTAAGCGTCCGGACCCTGCATGTTCTGTACCCCTCACTTTGGCGCGGGACAGTTAATGAAAGCATAGAATCAAGCACTAAAGTTGTCTTCTTTTATTATCTCTCACTGCCAATAGCAACAATCTGAGTTATCTTCTCTTTTCTGTCTCACTTTGCGGTCGTTGCAGATGCCATCTTATTAAACACGGATAACGGATAAGATTAGAGTATTCCTCTGATCGCTTAATTTAGCAACTCCAAAAGGCAACTCGGATAACTACAAAGACTGTCCAGCGACCTTGCCTCCCGTCACCGGCGCCCGAATGCGAAAAAATGCACCTTCTCGTGTTGTCTATTTATTTAGAGATGGTAGGAAGGCTTTGCCGGGAACCAGCAGACACGTATGAGGCCGCTGCCATAACACAGGGGTAAGCCGAAAAATCAGTGCGACGGTTCTCAGTGTTTTCAAAAAGGAATGTCTGCTGTTTATTTTGTTCGAGTTAAACGAGAAACAAACCGGCCTGTAACCGAGGAATAGTTTGTTTCAATTTGGAGTCTCGAAATCGCGCGTCTTCAATATAGGGACTCAATTTTTCTCCTATTCGGCGAGCTACTGTGCGAGCACTCTCTCGCGAGCAAGTCTAGGTGGAACTTCTACGGAATAGATTTCACTGCGCAGTGCCCGACACGGAGGTCAGTGTTTACTCAGCGTGCTCGTTGACGTAGCCCGCGGAGCCCTCTATGGGATGCATAGGGGCACGAGACTTATTCGAGGCCCGGCTCTGGTGTGATGTCCTCGGGATGTGTTTACAACCATCGTCTCGGCAAATATCGTCATATTAAACTCATAGTTGCTGTTCGCGCCTGTAGTAAACAGCTCCGTGAAGGTCACAGTTTTGGAGGAACATCGTACATGCTGTTTTCTTGAGCCGAGGCATGCTAAAAAAAAAAAAACTCTAGTTGCTTTTTTTGTTTGCTATTTGACGGATGTGACCTTATCGCCGTTGGTCTAACCTGTAGGCGCCTAGCTCAGTTGTAAAATCTTTGAACCTAAATGCGACAGTAGCTCCTGCCAATGAACAGTTGCATAATATTAAATCGGCAACACGTGATGATACCAAGACTAATTTAGAAGGCTCGAGATTAACAGACGAAGATCGATGGAGTTCGTACGATTTCTGATGGTACGGTTGTCTGCGTGAGCCCATATGTGATTGTCATGATATTGTGGACGGCCTGATTATAATTAATCATATTTTGTAATTAAGCACAAATTATAATTAATCAGGCCAACCTGCCCACCACTGCACTCTCCGTAAGTTCGGAGGGGGAACTCTGGGACAGTGTGGCTATATTCTTTCTCGCGTCAGAAGATGCTACTCAACTGTACTCAAGAAATTCCTTTCACACACTACTAAATAGGGATATATGCAACAAACCTGTTTTTTTTACTTAAATAAAATGTTAAGAGGCTTCTCGCAGTTTGGACATGAGAGTAGTGGCTTGTTTGCTCTGCCATTATTTTTGAATGGCCAGCACTGTCCTTATTTCCTGTAGTTGTACCTTGACATGTTTACGTGTACAGAAAATTCTACCAAAGCCTTCCTTGAAATAAACATATACCTTGGCTCTACCTCCTCAGTTTCGCTTTGTTTTCGTTATTTGGTTCATGGGGTTTAACGTCCCAAAGCGACTCAGGCTATGAGAGACGTCATAAATGTCTGCTCTGGATAACGTCGACCACCTGAGGTTCTTCAACGTGCAACTGGCATTGCAGAGCACACGGGTGTCTAGCATTTCGCTTCCATTGAAATGCGACCGTCGCGGCCGGGGTCGAACCCGCGCCTTTCCGGTCAGCACCCGAGCACCTCAACCACATAACATAACCACTGCTGTGGCTGTGCTTTTTTATATCACCGCAAGAGCCAGGTAAAAGCCCTTGCTTCAGAATGCTTAACGTCTGAAAGGGCGCTAGGAAGTTCATAGTTGACACATGTTTTATGCGCGCGGCATCCTACACAAGGTGCGCTGCAGCTTAGTTGAGAGGGGCCGGATTATGATGACGACCAATGGGTTCTCCTACTGAGCCCGCTCAGTATTTGGGCTCTTAATAAATGTTTTTCCTCCTCCTCCTCTCCTCCTCGCTGAAGGCCCCATTGTTTTTCACCAGAGCATTCGACACGCCGCCTGATTCACCCTTTGTGGGAGAGGAAAACGTGAGTAATGAACGCTAATGAAGCAGTTGTCGCAGTGCGAAAGCCTGTCCTTGTTTTCCAGCGATGTTTCACGGCATCGACGAATCAACAAACACAAAGCTAAAGCAGCTGTTTTGTTTGGGACACCGCGAGACTGTGAGCAGAAAAATAGATGGAAGCGACGTCAGGCTGAGTAGAAGCGTGACAAAGAAAGCAAATCTGAATAGAGAAAGGTTGATTGTTTTGTTCCAATTAAAAAGCTTGCCCGTACTCTACCTATGAGGCAGGAACGTGGAAGCTTAGGAAAAGCCATGGAATTAAACTGAGGGCAGTACGGCGAACTGTGGAAAGGTAAGAGGTAGGTGTAAAGTTTTACAGACAGGAAAAAGAGTGGATTAAGTGAGGGAACGAAAATGAGTTAATGACATCCCAGCTGAAATCAAGATGTGTGTGTGTGTGTGTGTGTGTGTGTGTGTGTGTGTGTGTGTGTGTGTGTGTGTGTGTGTGTGTGTGTGTGTGTGTGTGTGTGTGTGTGTGTGTGTGTGTGTGTGTGTGTGTGTGTGGGTGGGTGGTCGTGTGTGTGTGTGTGTGTGTGTGTGTGTGTGTGTGTGTGTGTGTGTGTGTGTGTGTGTGTGTGTGTGTGTGGTGTGTGTGTGTGTGTGTGTGTGTGTGTGTGTGTGTGTGTGTGTGTGTGTGTGTGTGTGTGTGTGTGTGTGTGTGTGTGTGTGTGTGTGTGTGTGTGTGTGTGTGTGTGTGTGTGTGCGAGCGTGCGTGCGTGCGTGCGTGCGGGGGGGGGGTGTGCGCAATTTCGAGCCTCGAAGCGACACATGCTTATGAGGAACGTCGTAATGAACGATCCCAAACGTTGAGGCCTTGGTCACTCTGCAGAGAATGAAAGGGCTGGACCCTTTTGACTATAGGGCTAGAGTTTGCGGTGCTGGCCTTTTTATTATTATTTTTTCGCGAGGTCATCCCTTCCTTTCTTTTTATAATCTACGGCAGATGAAAACAGAGCTTGATTCGGAGCTACATGACCTGAGTCGCGGTGGTTAAATGATGAGAAGGTGGCGTTGTATTAAATTTACTCATTATTTTTCTCTTTAGAATTTGTTTCGTGTCTTTAGGTTTCGCTTTCTGAGCACGAAATAAATTTTCTTGTGAATTAGTGAACTAAGCAGCGACTTGTTTCTGCAATGGGGAACACTTCGGCCAACCTCGCTGCGTCACCACATGTCTTGTGAGGCAGCAAAAAGCACAAAATATTGCTTTATATAATCTTTGGATGCGTCCAGCGAACACTCTTGCTGAGATCGAATGCCTTCCCGCATGCTGTTTCTCAAATTTTCGCTTGTGGTTTTTTTTCTTTAAGGGGATGCATCTTCCCCTCGTGCCGAGTACTGGCAGGTTTCCTGCGCGATTCTCAATGTCAAAGATCTTAGCGCTCTTAGCGCCATCAAGCGCTCGCGGGAGCTAACTGGCATTGCAAAGCGTGAAGTGAAAGAACTAAAAGGAATTTTCGGTTTTCTTGCTAAAAAAAGAAGTAAAAGTCACAATGATGGCCTTTAGAGGGCAGGGGCTGATCGCAACGGATGAAGGCCCTTGAGCAACGGATGATCCTAGACCTAGCCTATTGCGGTCGCGCGATATGCATATTTTTTTTCAGTGTACTGTCTTTTGTCGATGAAGAGGCGCCATTAATTCCTCAGATGCTTTGAACAAAATACTTCCAAGAAATATGCTAAGCCGTAACCGCTTCAGAAAGTAAAAGCAAATAGTTCTTTTTGTTAGTTGGGAGAAAACTATACTTGCTCGTTATCCTACTCGTTGTTACGGCTAGCCCTCTTCTAACGTTATCTGAACTTAAACATTATTTGTTCATGATGGTTGAAAGAGCTAACATCGTAATTCAATTTAGTCTTTAACGCATGCAGTGTGGGAACTCTACTGGGCGCACTTTCCACGCGAACACAGGCTATCAGTGTACACGTCAGCAGAACAGCAAGCGTTCCATGAGAAAAAGAGTCAGGGGCTCTCAGCGCTGGGTTCTTCCGCACTGACCGAGTCATTTTTCTCCCTGTGTCTTTCACAGGCTCCGCTTAGGAAGTGAAGCTACCGTTGTGCTTTTTCATGCTTTCTTCTTTTCCCTGGGAAAGCTCGAGTATGTGCATCTTCGACTGGCCTGGCACTTAGCATGTTGCTGACGATGCTCTCTTTTGGGGCGAAAACATGCCCGAAAGCTTTCTAAGCCGAGGTCAAGCTAAACGCCTGCTGGAAGTGGTCACTAGTCGGCGATGACAAAAGCTGTGTTTGCTATCTTTTGAAGCCTCGATTATTTATTTTTTGCTGCCTGGAAATTCCTTCGAGAGAAGAGACCCATGTGACTCTCAGGGATAAAAAATAAGAAGAAAAATGAGAGAGAAAAAAATAAGAAAACGACCTCTTAGTACGCTGCGTGATCTGAGGAGCCTATGGCTTCGAACTCCTTACCGTTCCCTCGACCTCAATAGCCCGTGTTCAAAGGCATGCGATTAGAGTTTCGACCACTAACTATTGCCTAATCTGTGAAGGGTAACATCCCCATCTTCCTGGCTCATACTCCGAAGGAAAGAAAAATTAGTAGAGCCTAAGTTTACTGGCCTAGCGCATTACGGGGGGGGGGGGGGGGGGACTGAAAATGATCTTCAAAGATTGGTTGTGGTGTAGTCGTAATAAAATCTAAGGTTACGAAATTTGCTACCATTCTTCTGAAGGAATGCAGCTTTCATTAGAGCTCAAAACTAGATAAAAATTTCGTTCACAATTTTTTTTACTTATGTATTTTTCTTAAAATGTACTCGATTCGTAAAATGCACTCGATTCGTAGAAACTTTATGTTACATAACCACGTGTAAAATTATGCGCTTTGATCAAAAAACAGATTCATTATGATTTTTTTTTCTCGTGTGGTATCAACCTGGCAGCCGTTAATTTTTTTTTTCAGTCATAAAATACATACTGACATATTGATTCTAGTTCCAGCGATGTAAAGCTATTGATTGAAATCTGTGGAATATTTTTTTTTCTTACAGTTTAAAGTTCATGATAAAAATGTTTAAAAACCTCCAGAAATACGATTTTGAGAAAAAATCTAAGTAGATCCTCTCAACACTCTCTGCTTTCCGCTCTACGTGACCATGAAAAAGGTTTAAAATCCCCCAAAAGGGTGTCTTTGTTGGAACAAAAATAAATGAAATGAAGACAGAGTGCATGATTGGAAGAAAATCTTCCAGCTAAATTTTTTTAAAGACAATTACAAAGGCAGGTCTTGAATAACTGGCAATAAGAAACGGAAGTCTATGTTCATAACACTAACTCTTAATCACGATCACAATGCCAGATTATGATGAGAAAACTGAAGGGTTAAATAAAACTCTAAACTTGCTCAGTCTATTCCGTCAACTGATGCACACATCGCGTGCTGTTTGTAATTATCTGCGCTTTGTGCTCCGTGAACTACGAGCCAAACTGTTTAAAGACAAACGTTTGTACAAGGATACAGTTCTCCAGTAAAAGAACAAAATGTCCCGCAAAGCACAACAAACGTAACAAAAAATGGCATTTTAATGAAATTTCATTTCATAACTGCTCGGACAGGTGCTCGGCACCTCTTGGATGTTCTTTCTACCCACGACATTGCGCTGTCAGAAAAAGCTCTCAGAGAACTAAACAGAATACAGAACTGGCTGTCTACCACACCATCTAGGAGCAAGAGCGTAAAGGAGAAAGAGACGCTGTAACACTGACAGGAGGCGTGTATAGGCCTTATTGAATCGCCAGCGGGGGAGCCGTCCCGTCTCAACGCATGAAGCAGGTGCACAAGGCGCGCCTGACACGCTCGATATCAGCCTGCGACTTGGCTATGGAGTTGCGCATCTCGCTAAACGACGAACATGTGACGGTGAAAATCGTCGCGCTCAGACGCCGTTACACTTTGTACAATACAGGCGCTGTCCTCAGAGATTGGCCCTCCGGCACACAGGCGCTGGGGGTCTCGGTGCTTTCGCAACATTTCATTTTGCTTCCCTGTCGTTGAAAACTCAAGAGAAAAGCAGCAGATTTTAACGCTGGTCGCTTGCCCTAACACAGTGGCGAAGAAAGAGACAAAGAATGTGATGCGCGCTAAGGCACTGTAAGAAATCGAGATAGAAAAAAATAAGAAAACTGGGTGTTCCTTTCGATAGTTACGTGTGAGCAGATTCTTCTTCTGGTTTTTGATTCACTCGCTGTTTTAAACCTTTGGAGTAAAAAAACAAGCAAGATGTTAATGTCTGCTCTTTTTCTTAACACGGCGAGGCAGAATCAGAAAAAAAAATTGACGCTTCTCGGTGATTTTACGCAACGCGTGGCTGAGGTAAAAGCTGGCCTTTCTTTTCACCCGTGACCTATCAGGAAATTATAGATTTTTCTTTTTTGGTTAATGCCTATCTACTGCATAGGTATTCGTCCTGCTCAGAATTAAGAACAAGTTCTTGAAATGACGTTTTCTCCTTTAGTTGTCCACCGGTGTCGAGGCTTCTTTTCCTAGATAATGGTTTGTGCTTTATGTGGCTTAACTTCCCAAAGCGACTCAGGCTATGAGAGACGCCGTAGTGAAAGGCTCCGGAAATTTCGACCACCTGGGGTTCTTTAACGTGCAATGACATCGCACAGTACACGGGCCTCTAGAATTCCGCCTCCATCGAAATTCGACCGCCGCGGCCGGGATCGAACCCGCGTCTTCCGGGTCAGCAGCCGGGCGCCATAACCACTGAGGAACCGCGGCGGTTATTCCTAGATTAATGAGAACTTGTTCGCCGCTGTAGTTCTTCTTAGTATTTGAGGCTCCAATCAACGACTTTACACTCACACAATCTTCACAAGGCAAGTAAAAGGCTTGTTTCCGTCGAAAATTCTCCCAACACTGGTGCTGAGATCAGCATCTTCTCACTGTCGTACGCCCTGTGAATTGTTCGAGGCCCCAGTTTTAGGTGACTACGTTATCATGCAATCGATATAAGCATGCTCTTGCAAGCTCTTGGAAAAAGCTCTGAACTGTTGATGTTCAGTGTCTGTGGCCTTGCGTCGAAATGTAAGCTACTTAACTGGCGCCGAAGCTCTATGCTTAAGTGTCAATTGTCAAGTTTGTGAAGCTGTGCCTGTGGCCTTTGATGGTTGTTCTGCTTGAAGAAACTTCATTTAATTGCTTTCTTCCTTTCCGATTATTCCGTGTACCAGTAATTATTTCGGTCTACTCACATTTATAATTGACCTTTCGCAGCGCGCTAACAAGTGCAATTGAAGTTCCCGCTCTGCCACTTGTCACCCTATCTTTGGAAGAAACATCCTAGTGCATGCCACAGGAAATGTTGCACCCTAGCAACAAGACGCCTGATTCATGCACAGTCAAGGCTTTGTCTGGATTGATGGTTAGCGATAGCTCAAGTAAGCAGAGAAAAAAAAAACAGGACGTTAACGGGACACAGCGCTAACTGACTACTCACATTGTTTATTGTCAGATTTCTTGCTTTCGTGCTATAACCACCCTTTACAATATAAAGAATTAAAAGACAACATACCATATAGTTATCCCTACCTCATTCTTCTATTTACAATTCTGTCCTTCTCGTTGCTCACATTCGCGTACATCAGGATTCGATTGCAGGTCTAATGTAGTCACTTATCTTTTCTCTGTGCGTTTGACTGATATTGAAGGCAGGGCGACAGACGTTACGCCGATTCTTTTTATCTGTCTACTCTCTGCTATTTCTCTTGCCAGCCTGCCTTTACATCGACCTGCCATTGTCGTTTGCTGAGAAGAAGCCTTACATCTCCATTCATGGCAGTGAACCGTCAGGTGCACTGGACGTGTAACCGGGAAACCTTGGACGTGTCATACGGCCTTGATATGTGCGAATGTGAACAACCAACAAAAGTATCGCAACTGGAGGAAGGGCGAAAGAGACAGTATGGTATCGACAGCTTGTTACACACGTGTTTCCCTCTTGAGTGGTGGTTTCATAAAAGCCAAGTTTGCTTTCAGTAAAAATGTTAGTCGCTACCTTTGCGCTCAGCGCACTTTTTGTCTCTTCTACATACCTGCTGTGTAACTAGCTCCCTGCATACACCAACTATTCTTCCAGGATATTTAGGCTTCGCTAACATGTTCATGCCTAGGGCTCTTATAATATAATATATATAATATATTTATATAATATAATATATTATAATGTAGTTATATAATATTTATTGGTTGATTTTGAAATACCAGCCACTTTGTCATCCGCTTCTTTTTGGAGCAGTATGACGAATCTGTCAAGGACTGCACTTATAAATAAGCAGTGTCTTGCAAGACTCGCTTCCTTCACACGAAACTTAGTTTGCACGCTGTTGAGGCGCTCGGCGCCATTCTTGGCGCAATGCGTGTTTCGTGCAAACCAGAATGCTGGAAAACTGCAAGGCTGTTTCTCCAATTTATCCGCTTTTACGTAATTTTGGAGTTCGTGCTCGCAGCCGCACAAAAAAAGGGATAGAAAACTTAAGCGCCATAATCATTAACTTTCGCGCCTTGTACAGCTGGAATTTAGCGCGTACCAGCAAATCGCTCGTGTAATGCGACGCTCGCTGAAACAGCGGCCGCACTAATCCGGTCGCAGCAGGCGCTGAGCTCAGCAGCTACGTGGCCGTTTTGAGCTGCACGTTCCGGAGAAACAGCCGAACGCCGAGCGCGCGATGCTCGCAGAGCGCTTTGCATACCAGGCCATCCGAACAATCCGCAACACAGCTAAGAATGCACGCCTTGCGTTCAAGCTGGAGCATTGCCGAACCAGCAGAACTCTTACTGAACGGGCCTTTCAGTGATTTCTTTTTGGAAGAAATACTTCGGGCTTCTCTTGGGAAACACTCGCTTAGCTTTGGTCGGTATTCGTTGGGGTCGCATTTGTCTTTCTTTTGACAAACGTTTTTTTATTATTGCCGTAAGTGGCTCTACGATTCATAATACGATTGAAGTTAGAAAAAAAAATTGAAATCAGTACGACAGCAACCAGGAGGAAAGGAAGCAGAGACGTGTGGATTCGCACTCACAAAAGCGATGCAGAGGAGGAGGTGCCGGTAATTCGCGATACAATCACTTTCAAATTTTCTGCGACTTGTGAGTCGGGAGCTTCCTAAAAATGTAAAAATTCTGATGTCGCAAATCAGCATTTTAGGAAATGGCTGCCAAATATTCTGTTGTATTGTCCTTTGTCTCATTTAGTCGTTCTTCTGAACAATCTACCTCCAAACAAATCGTTTTTTTTTGTGATGCCTACGATTGTATGTGCCAACTCTTTCCTTTGAACTAATATATGTTTACTGTGCTGTTTTGAGGACTTTATTCTTTTTCACTTCTTACTTTTCGGTCTTTATCGGCTGTAAGCAACGAAACATTCAGAAATGCGAAATGCCGCCGCATTATCGTTCTTTTTTTTTTTCCGGAGCTGAACTGAACTGGGCCCTGCGGTTTACGACATCGGGGTTTCGAAGTCGAAATGAATGTTGCGCAGCTGATCGTAAATCAAGTCTCACGCGTGATTCTGATCGGTGCGCATAAAACAAAAGAACGGTTGTCTTTTTCTATAGTGCGTTTTCTGGTTTTGCTTTGGTTCGGCAGATTACACTTCTAAAGAGGACGATGTGGTATCTAGAATGAAAGGGAGGCAGAAAGCCATGTTAGCAGCGAAATGAAAAATGATGATTACTTCTAGACCTTGACTGGTGTAGCGTGGCGACTGCAACCCACGCTACGACATGCGCATTCGTACACATCATGCCGCATGATGGATTTTAAAACTTGGAATGGGCGGAAGGCGAGGTGCATCCAAGCCTTCGGCAGCCCTGGGAAAAAATTTTTGAATGAAGTACTACACTGATGCCGCAATTTTTACAAATTAAGTCTTTGATTTAATGTATTGTGCTTACAGGTACGTGCGCAATTATAACCATCGTTTCTTGATTATTAGACGTGAGCATAAAAAGGCTATGCTGAGACTTAACTGAAAGTGTTCAAGTTAATTTTAGTCAGCTGTCACAAATCTGAAGTAAATACATGGAATTTCTAGCTGTCCCGCGTTCACTTAGCCAGTCAATTATAGATTTTCTAGAACAGGCGCAGGCCGCGGGTTTCTCAATTAAATTGTAAATACAAAACACAGAAACATGTAACTTACAATAAAATTTCACATTTTTTTTTCGCGGTATTCTTGTAGCAACATGCCATAGAAAGTCTTGATGAACTCTGAGGCAGTCTGCATACGGCGCTCGTTACTACTGCTAAGAAAAGAAAAAAGTCCAGAAGCTTCCAGATATCGATTCGGTGCAGGCACCTGCTTTCGAGTTCGCACTACTAAAACGGTAACCTACAGGCATACGAGACGTCTACAGCGGGGCATCCAATAATCGATCGATTGCGTCAGGGTCATGTGGAACACCTCTGCTTCCCTTGTATTTTTCTGTCTGAGATTCTCAGCGTGGAAGCAGTTTTTCAACTCGGGTACTCGTCTTTTGCTGACGTCAAAAATAAAAATAAAAGCACTTCTCAGCACTAGGGAAAGCAGCTGCTGTCGGTTAGATCAGCACTGGATACTTTTTCTCGAAAATGGAAAGGAGCGGGTGACGTGTAAAGTGAACGAAAAGTTCCGCGTTTTAAAAGAAAACGAAGTTAGGAATAACGAGGGAAATATAACAATAGTAGGAAGCCCCAAAATCACGATAAATCAATCGACGCCCCAGCTGTAGCCGCTCTCGTTATCGACGAGGGAACAGGGTTGGCGTGGGCCGCACGATCGTCGATGGAGCCAGTTAAACGTCGGGGCACTCGCGCGAGAGGCGGCTTCAACAGCGGAGCAGTCTCGCTGTAGCATCTGGCTCCGCGGACTTGGCTTAATTAGTCCGCTTGGAACCTGCGATAAGCCGTAATGAGGGGCTTAACTGCGCACACCTTACTTCACTTGCTCTTTCCCGTGCAAGCTATGGACCTCGTACAGCGGGAAAGCTGCTTTGACTTTTGTTATGCAGTAATCGGGTCCCGCCCAAGCTGCCGTCTTTATGGTCCTCGATTATTGTTAAGTGCTCCCTCAACACCCCTGACCTTTCCAAATCTTTTCTAATCTCTATTCACATTGTTCTTTTGAGTACACCGCGAACGTATCTGCAGTGAAGTCCCTATTGTTATCGTGTTTATTAAGCTTTTTGCAGAAATGCTGAAAGTCTTTCACAGGGTGGAGAGCGTGATAATTGGCTTTGTGAACTCACCAGAGAGACATTGTTTGCTCTGAAGTGCAAAATGGAATGCGTCGCGAAAGTTCTAGTGCCGTTTAAAACAAGTAATGCTCGTTTGGGCTGTGTCCTCATTTCAACTTCCCGCTTTATTTGTTGTAATTCATTCGAAGTCTGACGCTAAAGCGTAATCTGTTGGCGGCAGTTTGGCTGGAAAAGGCTGGTTCTCACACAGCGAGGATAAGAGTAAAATATCCAGCGGTAAGCTTATCCAGCGTGTTGGATGCGGATCAGAGGGGTGTGTCTGGATCTTGCATTGCAATAAATGATCAAGACAAAAGAATAAAATGTATTGAACAAAGTTGGTTGACATGGGCGGAACTGGGTTATAAGCATGCCCTACAGTAACTCCTGCTAGTGGTTTATCAAAGCACTAAAGCGGATTCCACGGGTGGCGAACGTTGTCGAAGGCGGCAGACTGGCAGGCTGGGGGACGATATTAGCGTTAGGACATTAGTATTACATTACGAAATCTGCTGGTGTAGGGTTGCCTCCGCTACCGCAGGACTGGTTTGATAGCAGATAAGCCTTCTTCTAGCAGCGGACGTAACTGGGCTGATGATGATGGTTATGATGATGACTTTATGTGCTGCAGCAAATCAGCGGGATACGCATGATGTAATCGATAGGTATCGGGTCCGCAATAATTTTTACTATGAAAAATTTCTTGGCAGGCACAGAAATCTCAGTGCACGGTCTTCCTAGTATTTCCCCGCTGCCTATGTGCGACCGGCCGCAGCCGAATTCTAACTCGCTGACTCGTGCTAAACAACTGAACGCCGTAGCCACTGGGCCACCCTATCGATTTTTCAGTGCTCGTTGTTATGCATGTGCTCAAACGACGAAGTGCGACAAAGTGATCAAACACTTCGTCGCACTTCGCCGAAAAAGTTGATGTTCCGGAGTGTAAAAAAAAAAAAACGTTAGAGATCACTCCGGCCGCCTGCATTGGAGGAATGCAAAAGCATTGACGCCGCATCGATACTCGTCGCCTCTCTTTTCCCCTCTTTGAGTTCATCATCATCATGATCAGCATCATCATCGTCATCATCAACATCATCGTCCTCTATCGATCACAACACTCGTTTGATGCTATCTCTCCTGAGGACGTCACAATCGCCGCGGACACGTTTTCGTGACACGCTTTGGTGACACGACCCGTGAACATAGCCTAGAAATGCTTTCGCATTAATAAATACACAAAATGCTCGTTTAGAGTAATCCGCCGTACGGCGCTTGCAGTCTGCTTACGTAGAACTTCTCAGTGATCTGTACTCTTAGCTTCAATATAAAAAAAAGTTTCCGCATTTCTACGCGTAAATTTTACTCTGCGTTTTCACACGACCTACATTGCACAGTGCTTCGATTTCGATCTCCACACGTGAATTTCTCCCAGTAATCCTCGACGGCCAACAAGGGCGTTAGTCAGAGAGGAACGACGTCGGCTAAGGCAGCAAAGCAGCGTCAGCGGCTCTGTTCGCCTGTCGGCGAAATTTCAGGGGCGAGGATAAATGAACAGCCGAGTTGTCAAGTCGCCGCTCGGAGTGCGGCGCGCGTAGGCCTGCGCTTACTGATTAATGACCCGCTGATTGAGGTAAGATGATGCTGAGAGAAAAACGCGCGGCCGACGCAACGCGCGCACTACTTCGATCCGAGTCGAGAGGCCCGCCAATCTATCCCTATTGGATCGCTTCCAAAAAGCAATCGGGAAACGTTGAAGAAGAGGGCGCGAACAAAAGAAGCAGGACCGGGCGGAAACGTTGTCGCGACTTGGGTAATACTAGAAGTTTGGCGCCGAACAGCGCTTAAGTGCGTGCGCTGTTTTCGCTGGCGTTTATTCCGACCGGTTTCTTTACGTCAGTTCCGTTTCCTTTGTTTAAAGATAGCGAGCTCTCTGGATTTTATGCGAGAGCGTTAACGCCTCATCGGGCAACAAAAAAATGTCTTTCATAAAATTCGCCCATTGTCTTGAGAGAAGTGACGTCACCAGACATGGAAATTCCCATTGGCTGGAGAGAAGTTACTTCACGAGATTGGATATGACGTCACCAGACCTGGTAATTTCCATTGGCTGGAGAGAAGTGACTTCACCAGATTGAAAGTGATGTCACCAGACCTGGTAATTTCCATTGGCTTGAGAGAAGTGACTTCACTACATTAGAAGTGATGTCACCAAACATGGTAATTCCCATTGGCTGGAGAGAAGTTACTTCACGAGATTGGATATGACGTCACCAGACCTGGTAATTTCCATTGGCTGGAGAGAAGTGACTTCACCAGATTGAAAGTGATGTCACCAGACCTGGTAATTCCCATTGGCTTGAGAGAAGTGACTTCATCAGATTGAAAGTGATGTCACCAGACCTGGTAATTCCCATTGGTTGGAGGGAAGTGACTTCACCAGATTGAAAGTGATGTCACCAGACCTGGTAATTTCCATTGGCTTGAGAGAAGTGACTTCACCAGATTGAAAGTGATGTCACCAAACATGGTAATTCCCATTGGCTGGAGAGAAGTTACTTCACGAGATTGGATATGACGTCACCAGACCTGGTAATTTCCATTGGCTGGAGAGAAGTGACTTCACCAGATTGAAAGTGATGTCACCAGACCTGGTAATTCCCATTGGCTTGAGAGAAGTGACTTCATCAGATTGAAAGTGATGTCACCAGACCTGGTAATTCCCATTGGTTGGAGGGAAGTGACTTCACCAGATTGGAGATGACGTCACCAGACCTGGTGATTTCCATTGCCTGGAGAGAAGTGACTTCACCAGATTGGAAGTGATGTCACCAGACCTGGTAATTCCCATTGGCTTGAGAGAAGTGACTTCATCAGATTGAAAGTGATGTCACCAGACCTGGTAATTCCCATTGGCTTGAGAGAAGTGACTTCACCAGATTGAAAGTGATGTCACCAGACCTGGTAATTCCCATTGGCTTGAGAGAAGTGACTTCATCAGATTGAAAGTGATGTCACCAGACCTGGTAATTCCCATTGGCTTGAGAGAAGTGACTTCACCAGATTGAAAGTGATGTCACCAGACCTGGTAATTCCCATTGGCTTGAGAGAAGTGACTTCATCAGATTGAAAGTGATGTCACCAGACCTGGTAATTCCCATTGGCTTGAGAGAAGTGACTTCACCAGATTGAAAGTGATGTCACCAGACCTGGTAATTCCCATTGGCTTGAGAGAAGTGACTTCATCAGATTGAAAGTGATGTCACCAGACCTGGTAATTCCCATTGGCTTGAGAGAAGTGACTTCACCAGATTGAAAGTGATGTCACCAGACCTGGTAATTCCCATTGGCTTGAGAGAAGTGACTTCATCAGATTGAAAGTGATGTCACCAGACCTGGTAATTCCCATTGGCTTGAGAGAAGTGACTTCACCAGATTGAAAGTGATGTCACCAGACCTGGTAATTCCCATTGGCTTGAGAGAAGTGACTTCATCAGATTGAAAGTGATGTCACCAGACCTGGTAATTCCCATTGGCTTGAGAGAAGTGACTTCACCAGATTGAAAGTGATGTCACCAGACCTGGTAATTCCCATTGGCTTGAGAGAAGTGACTTCATCAGATTGAAAGTGATGTCACCAGACCTGGTAATTCCCATTGGCTTGAGAGAAGTGACTTCACCAGATTGAAAGTGATGTCACCAGACCTGGTAATTCCCATTGGCTTGAGAGAAGTGACTTCATCAGATTGAAAGTGATGTCACCAGACCTGGTAATTCCCATTGGCTTGAGAGAAGTGACTTCACCAGATTGAAAGTGATGTCACCAGACCTGGTAATTCCCATTGGCTTGAGAGAAGTGACTTCACCAGATTGAAAGTGATGTCACCAGACCTGGTAATTCCCATTGGCTTGAGAGAAGTGACTTCACCAGATTGAAAGTGATGTCACCAGACCTGGTAATTCCCATTGGCTTGAGAGAAGTGACTTCATCAGATTGAAAGTGATGTCACCAGACCTGGTAATTCCCATTGGCTTGAGAGAAGTGACTTCACCAGATTGAAAGTGATGTCACCAGACCTGGTAATTCCCATTGGCTTGAGAGAAGTGACTTCACCAGATTGAAAGTGATGTCACCAGACCTGGTAATTCCCATTGGCTTGAGAGAAGTGACTTCATCAGATTGAAAGTGATGTCACCAGACCTGGTAATTCCCATTGGTTGGAGGGAAGTGACTTCACCAGATTGGAGATGACGTCACCAGACCTGGTGATTTCCATTGCCTGGAGAGAAGTGACTTCACCAGATTGGAAGTGATGTCACCAGACCTGGTAATTTCCATTGGCTGGAGAGAAATGGCCTCAGCAGATTGGATATGACGTCACCAGACCTGGTAATTCCCATTGGCTGAAGAGAAGTGGGTTCATCATATTGGAAGTGATGCCACCACACCTGTAATTCCCATTGGCTGGAAGGAAGTGACTTCACCAGATCGAAAATGACGTCACTTTTAATAACCGCTTTTAATGCTATCTGGTTGCCAATACACAAGGTAACTAAGTGCCCCTGTGAATATTTTCTGAGGAAATAGCACAGGAAACTCAAGAACAGATATTTGACGATTTAGAGTATGCTGCGTCAGTGTATGTGGACAGGAATCGGAGTTGATTTTCGTGCTTTAAATATTTTATTTCTCCAGCATGTTCTCATTTTCCTTTACCTTTCCTACGATTCGTTTTAGGGTTTTGCGCTCTGTTCGTAAGTATGTTCTACATTCGCATTGTAATTTCAAGTAGACAAGCGCTGTCGTCAAAGGACACGGGGACAAGGAAGCAAAATAAGCTTTCTCGAGGTAAACGCGCACAGCATGAAATTGACGAACTCAAAACGGTATTCATACACTGTAGCTCAGGACGGAGCTGTAAACTTCAACCTGCACCTCTCGGTCGCTAAACAATTTGCGCTTCTCGCTGCTCCCCTAGTTTCATTATTATTTATTGTTTTTTGGTAACGAGTTAATGCATTCATCTGACCGCCCGATCACCGAAATCACTTTATTTCGCTCGCTGAGAAACCCGACATTACAGACGCCATATCATGCTCCTACACTTAGGGCATCTTTTGTTCGAGGAAGTGTAGGGTCCTTTCCGAATAGGACGGTCTCTCTTTCTCTCTCTTCGCCCTTTTTTTACCGCTGTCACGCAAGCGGTTTTTCTCTTCCTTGCCCAACCATTTTTCCTTTTCTTTTCTTTCTTTCCTGGGGGGATGAATGCATGGTACTTTCAAGCCCTAGACCACTGTCCAGTCCCAGATATATATCCCCTCTCTAACCTTCCACCTTTCTTCTTCGAGACTATCTTCCCCGATTTAGTCGTCGCTGGTTCCAAAGAACGGAGCTGAGTAATATGATCCGATCCGCACGGCTTGATCACGAAATTGAGTCGCAGGATCAGGGATGTGCTCCCGGGGCGTTCCTTTCGTCCCGAACCCTCCCTTCTCTTTCTGCCTTTGTCTCCGCCCTAGAGTCGGCGCTTTTCAGCGGTTTCCCTAGTCCATTTTCAAAGCGAGAGAACGCGGAGATAAAGTGATGCCCGTTCGATTTTCATTTCGTGCTTTGCCAATCACGCTGCGAGCTGCAAGAGGTGACGTCGGTCTGGTGAGAGGCAGGCGTAGGGTTTATGGCATCGGAGAAAAAAAAACTTCTCCTTGAGACGCTTCGGAACCCACGAAGATTTAGACCTTACTCGACCTTATCATTTTCTCAATACCTGTGCTGCTTCGTAGAAACCGCTAGGCTCGGCTCGATTGCACCTATCTTTACTGCGGGGCGCAAGCAATACATGCAGCGGCCAGGAATGCGAAAAACATAGACCAGTGCCAAATGTAACAGCATGTTTTGCATTGTCTCCAAATCCAGCAATATCTAACAAAAATTTTGAAAATCGCAAAATTGTAAGGTACTTTCGCGGTAGTATTCAAGGCGATGATCCATTCTTCCGATACGTAGGACAAACTTTCTTTTAAACTGTGTCCATCGGTCGCATCGAACAGTTAAGACTCCCATAGAAAACCAATAGGGAACGCTTTTGACGATAGCAAGAACGTTAATAGAAGAAAAAATTCAAGACTGCTGTCGGGTGATCTCAAGGTATCTTGATTTTTATAGTGCAATCTTGCATTGTAGGAAAAAATGGCGTGCATAAAACATTTCCCGCTCACAAATGGTTTTGTCCAGAATTGCTCGGTATGCTATATTGTTTTGCGTCGCATAGCCATGATGAGCAAACACGAACAAGCCCGAACCATTCTTTCCATCGACAGCCCGTGATTTCGCGATTGGAAAGTGCGAATACGTATAATTTTATGATCTTCTGTTCCGAGTGGGTAATAATAAGGATAATAAGACGAAAAGGGGAAAATGACGAGTGCAGCATACGGCGTCCTTGCTACTTTCTCTTGACGGGGAGGAGTCATCGGCGAGGCAGGAGCTTCTATTCCTCCCTGCAGACCCTTGGGGCTCACTCGGGAGCCTGAAGGAGAGGCGTTTTATTCGCAGCAAGCCAAGCGTGCGCTGATTAAGCGCCTCGGGGACGTGATAAGCTGAGTGTCTGGGGAATGGTTTGCCGGAAGTGATGGATGGAGGCGTGCGATGCTTCCCTGCACTTAAAGAACAGGTTTTCTTCGTACTTCAATATTTCGTTTGCTGAGACGGAGCGCAAGGATACATTGTTATGAGGCGTTCATTTCATTGCTTTTCATATTACTGATGCTTGGATTCCGGTCTCGAGAATGCTTTGATAGGTTCATTATCATTGATTGGACTGTCTCCACAGACGGGGCCTTCTCGAGAGCCCTTAGCCAAGTGGGCGGAAAGGTACAAAGAAACAAAAAAAAAGATTTCGTGCTGATTTAGGGCAGGGATGGCATCTTTCCTGTGTGAAGATGTTGTATCTTGAAATCTCTACTGACACAAAATAATAGGTAAGTACTTGTATGAAGTGCACATGCAGCGGTAAAAACAACACAAAATGACTCGCTCCTTTCTCCACAGACAGTGCTGAAAGTGGGAGTGACAATTTAGAAATGAGTTTGAAATCAACCTAAATGGTGGCAATTGAAAGCACTGCTTTCCATTTTCCATGCCATGGGGCGATCTTTTTGTGGGGGTCACACACACACACACACACACACACACACACACACACACACACACACACACACACACACACACACACACACACACACACACACACACACACACACACACACACACACACACACACACACACACACACACACACACACACACACACACACACACACACACACACACACACACACACACACACACACACACACACACACACACACACACACACACACACACACACACACACACACACACACACACACACACACACACACACACACACACACACACACACACACACACACACACACACACACACACACACACACACACACACACACACACACACACACACACACACACACACACACACACACACACACACACACACACACAGCACGCGCGCACACGCACGCGCACACACGCACGCACACGCGCACACACACACACGCACGCACACACACACACACACACACACACACACACACACACACACGCAGCACGCACACACACACACACACACACACACACACACACACACACACACACACACACACACGTGTATGCCACTAGACAAAACGAACTCTTTTCGCAGCACAGAAACGAGAAAAAAAAGTCATCATCTACAACATCTAATTACAAATACGAAACGATGAAACTACAGATCTATTTCAGTGATCGATTCAGAAGAGGTTCAGGGTGCGTTTCAATGAAGCGGTATGCCCATTTAGAAGTAATCGCAGGAGTTTGACGAACTTTCTTAATAGCGAACCAGAACAGGCACCTGCTGTTGCGCCCACACTTGCAAGAAAGTTATGCTGATGGTGGTCAGTAGCGGAAGAAAGGGGATAAAAAGGGGGAAGAGAAGTGTTGCTAATTAATAATAGAACGGAGGACAGCTTTCTTTTTTTTCGTTCACCAAGGAGTCTCTTTTTTTCTGTTGTTCAGAATTGTTAAACGCGAAAGTTCTCAGTCACTCTTCTTAATTCGTCTCATGGCGTAATTTGGCTTTATTACTGCCGATGATTTGTAGCCGCTTCATTTGCCGCCTTGTGACGCGAGGGAACATAGCGGGCTCGTCAGCGTCGGCTGTTGCCGCTGGGAAAGGAAATTTCTCGGCCGCCATGTCTTAGTTAAGCGAACTCCACTCCAGGAAGTGCTTCCGGGAAGGCAGGCGTAAATCAAGGGAGATGAGAGGTTTCGCCGGGACTCGCAGGGGAAGACAGTTTCGGAAGTGGTGATGTTTAGAGGTGAACAGTAGAATAAATAAGATTAAAAAGGAAGGAATGAATTAGAATGAAGCAGGAGCAAAGTCAACTCGGCCTTCGCGAATATTCGCTCTGATCGACCTCTTCCCAGATGTTCCAGGCTCCATTCTACATATCGGTATTTAACGGCTTCATAGACCAGCCACGCTTTTCAACCAAGCCAAATAGGGATCTCTGATCACAAGATCGTGTGAAATGAGTATATGCAACTGAATTAACCCTGTGCATGAAATAGAACAGCACTACATATAGAAAAATGAAACATTCCCCTGTGCACCTTGGTTTCGGTGGCTGTTGGCTTCCTTCACGTGTTTGTCAGTCAAACAAGCCCCTCATTTCCTTTACTTTTTCTGCTAATATATATATATATATATATATATATATATATATATATATATATATATATATATATATATATATATATATATATATATATATATATATATATATATATATAGCAGACAAGGTAAAGGAAATGAGAGGCTTCGTAAGCTTATGAAGGGAGCCAACAGTCACCGCAACCAAGGTGCATAGGGAAATGTTTAATTTTTATTTAATGTGTTGTGCTTATCAGTGGGATAATAATACTTGGATTAATCTGTCGCTTAAAGAAAATTACTTATAAAGCAGCAGAAAAAACAACCATGCCGCCGGTGGGATCCGAACCCACGACCTCCGAATATCGCGTCCGGTGCTCTACCAACTGAGCCACGGCGACGGCTGTCCAATCTGCTGCTCTCCTGGGCTTTTATATTTATTGGGTGCAAGCGAACCTCGAGAGTGATCACCAGCGCCATATACACACACACACGCTTGGCCATCCCCGACTACACTTTGCACTCGCAGTGTTAACTTCATATTCAGATAGTCCTAATTTTTACTGCTGCGTCGTGACGCCGTGAAACCCAGCACTTTTAGGCTTTGTCCAGCCAGAACCTTGGTCACGCATCACTTGGCCTTATCTTGTAGATCTAATCAGTGTTTAATTATCTATTTATGCTTGCCATTACTCCACTCTCTCTTTCCGATTTAGTTTTCTTCGACCGGAGCTCTACACAGCGCGATTTGGCTGGACAGTTTAGGCGCGAGGAGCGAGCCTTGTTTTTTCAGCAAAACCACGCATGCGCAGTAATTACCGCCTTTTGATAACGAGATGAAAAGAAGACGCGTCAATTGTTTTATTTTCTTGCGTTCCGGACTTGTTCAGTTTAAAGATGTTTTTGATGATGAATACCAAGCGTATAGTTTCTTTTCACAAATCACGTTACTTCACAAGTGGGATGCTTTATTTTTACGTGAGTTCTTAACGATTCGCTGCAACAGAGGATCGAATGTGCCACGCTTCAGGTTGTTAAGCTGACCCTGAATGTGTTCGCAAAGCGGAGTTAGCGAAACTAAGTCCGTATTTGCTATTGTTGCGTGCAAGTTTCCCGAGAGCGCAACTTTCAAATTCATTGCCGGCGCCGCGAACTGCTAGCAATTAGTGCACCTGCCCTCAAAAAAAAAAAAGGAAAAAGCGCGAAATGCTTGGAGCTCGAGTTGCAATTTTTTTTTGTCACGCACTGTAAATATTTTCTTTCCCTCAGCCTCCCGAAACTTGCCAGTTCACGCAAAACACGTGTTTTTTTTCTAAGCGTTAATAACAACCCCGCGAACAAAGGTGCTTATTGCAGTAAAAAAGGGAAAGGAAAGATATATTGCGCATACTCTGAAGGCAAAAATAAAAACGAGAAGGCGAAATCAAAGTGGCGTAAACCAGTCGCAAGCCCTTGGGCGTGCAGTGGAGAGAGCCTAACAAGAAAGGTGATGGCGTGTAGAGGGGAAGAAAAGGAAGAAAATAAAACGGGAGAACAAGAAGGAGGGGGAGGCGTTGATAGAAGCGGAGGAGGAAAGAGGCGAGTGGGGGAGGGGGCAAGCTTCATCAAAAGACACAAAGGTCGCCGGAGAATCGCGCGCGCGCCGCTCGTTCCCCCGCTCGCTCGTTCGAGGCGAAAATGTGAAGAGCCGCACTTTGGACCAGAAACAAAGCAAGCTCATCCTTTGTACTAACCAACGTGCTCGCGAGGGGAAGAAAGCACGGTTTCGAGCTCGTCCGCCAGTTTTCGAAGCTTCTTTTTTTCCCTTCGCCGTCTATTGGGCGCCTTTTTTCATTTTCAGCTCTCATCCCGCTTGGTGGAGAATAGAGGTGATGGGTGTGTGCCGAGGAGCCGCCTGAAAAGAGAAGCCCTCTCCGCCAGTCCAAAGCCCGCCGAGGCCCCTCTAATAACTTTTTATCTCTGCTCAGCCCTCTAATTTTTTATTATTATCACGACAGCGTTCCCCCGACTGCGGTGTTTAGAATATATTGGCTAGTGTGCCGACCGAAAGCGCCGAGGTGGCACCGTGAGCAATGACCGCCCGCGGCTGCCGCATAGGGGCGCTGCCAAATGGAAGTGTGCTGAAGCCCGAGTGCGTTGCGCCTTCCGAGCGAAAGTAGAAGTTGCTGATTTGTTTTATTTCATAATTTTAATTGTAGGCCATATAAACCTACATATTAACTCACAATATATCCATCACAGTAAGGAAACTGCAACCCGCCACGGTGGCTCAGTGGTTAGGGCGCTCGACTACTGATCCGGAGTTCCCGGGTTCGAACCCGACCGCGGCGGCTGCGTTTTTATGGAGGAAAAACGCTAAGGCGCCCGTGTGCTGTGCGATGTCAGTGCACGTTAAAGATCCCCAGGTGGTCGAAATTATTCCGGAGCCCTCCACTACGGCACCTATTCTTCCTTTCTTCTTTCACTCCCTCCTTTATCCCTTCCCTTACGGCGCGGTTCAGGTGTCCAAAGATATATGAGACAGATACTGCGCCATTTCCTTTCCCCCCAAAAAACCAATTATTATTATTAATCCTCTTCGTACGACACATGCCTGTTCTTTACAGAGCTCTTTGATCACACCACTTGCGAATATGCTTCAAAAAGTCATGAGTACTAGTAGCCGTTTCTCTTGTGCTTAAGAATGGCGGCGCCATCTGGAAGAGGCAAATAAAAGACGTTCTGCTTGTTCTGGTGACGTGACACAACCACTGCTGCTCGCCTGCTTGCGAGCAGCGGGGGGTTGTGTCACGTCGGCAGAACAGCCGAGCAGACGGCGCTGCAACTGGCAAGCGCTCCGTGCGCAGGCGCAGAGTCAAAGCTGCGGCGTTACTTGAAACGCAAGGCCTGAAGCTCGAACAAATCCAGTCCTCTTGAGGCCGCGGACGCTGCTGGCAATCATTTTAACGGCAGACGCTCGCGGGCCAGCGCTGATGAATGCTCAGTTTTTCTTAGCAGATATGTTTTCCCGCGTTTCCAAGTTATGTCGCTGGTCTACGTTTATATCCCTTCTCCGACAGGTAGAAAAATAATTGTACGCGCAGGACCCGAATTTGCACGCTGCTTGCCTTGCCTTCACGGCAGTAGGAAACTTAAACCGTATTAAGTCTTAATTTTTGTTCCACTTGTTACCACCGAATAACGTGAAGCGCGTGCAGGCAAAAAGCTTGATTCATCATCATCATCATTTATTTATCTACCCTTAAAGGCCCTTGGTTTAGGGGATTACATAAGAGGGGGAAGCAGTCGTTACGTAATACAATGGTCGGTAACATGAACAAGAAATACAAGAATTACAATCGAAAATACCAACACTAAGAAAGACTCAGCGGCTCAAGCACAACTTAGAGAAATATAAGAGAACACACATGCACACACTCATAAACACGGCAAAATAACTCAGTCCTTGAAATGTGCTGTCAATAACTGCCTGAATGTATTAGGTTCTATTTCAGTAACTATGAAATCGGATAGGTCATTCCACAATGCAATGGAGCTAGGTAAAAAAGAGTTATTGAATGAGTTTGTGGGGCCGTGTATGCGATGCAAACTTAAAGAGTTAAAAAGTCAGCTTGGCGTGCGAAGCGGCGGGTGCAATAGAGAGTTTCTTAGCTGTGGGGACGTGTAGTATAATTTGTGAAATAAACGAAGCCGTGAAATTTTACGCCGACGAGCCAGGGGTTGAAGATCAAGGGATGCCTTGATAAGAGTTACACTATGTCGTCATCTCGTACGGCGATGTGATAAAACGGGCCGCGCGATTTTGGATGGCTTCAAGCTGATCGATTAGATATTTCTGATGGGAACTCCAAATCGCCGAGGCATATTGGAGTTTGGAACGGATGAACGTTACGTAGGCGAGTTGACGGATAGATTGGGGTGAAAAAGCGAGGGATCGTCTGATAAACCCAAGCAACTTGGAAGCATCTGTACAAAGTTTCGCAATGTGCTCAGACCAGGTTAGTTTGTTGTTCACGATGATTCCAAGATCCCTGTATGACTCTGTTTTAGAGAGTGGTGTAGAATTTAATGAATACGGATAGCTGAGGTTATTCCGCTTTCTCGATACATGCATAACTTTCATTTGGAAATGTTCAGTTGCATAAGCCATGACGTACACTAGGTTTCTATGAGGTTTAAGTCGCATTGAAGCAGAGTCTGATCATCGGGAGTAGATATGCGGCAGTAAATGACGCAATCGTCTGCGAAGAGGTGGATACAAGATGATATGGCATTAGAAAGGTCGTTGATAAATATCAGAAAAAGGAATGGTCCAGCACCGATGCCTGAGGGACGCAAGAGATGACTGCAGTATTTTCCGATCTGTGGTTCCCTATTACTGTATATTGTTAGCGGTTTCGGAGAAAGCAGTCAATCCATGATAATATTAAAGGGTTAATGTGGAGGCAGGAGTGTTGCTATTAGACACCGACGTGGAACACGATCGAAGGCTTTGGAGAAAACTAGGTAATGGACGTCAGTTTGAAAAGAAGAATCCAAGTTTAAGTGAAGGTTTTGTGGTGAATTCGAAAAGCTTGGACTCGCAAGAATGGCCTGATCTGAAACCGTGCTGTTTTTCATAAAAGAAAGCGTTATTGTCGAGGTGCGATGCAATCTGCAAACGCTGGCAGTGGCCTAGTTAGGGAGCTTCAGTAGCTATTACGACAACCGACTTGTGAAAAGTGTTCGTAGTCACGGAGCTGAGCTTCGCGTCTCCTTGCTTTTAGTGCGCCTCTTCGTCAGCAGACAAGACAGCGCTTTTTAGTTAGAAGGACCGAACGTGCTCAAGTATGGTTTCTGAAGTCTTCGATGGATGCGGAAACCCGCGCGCGTTCTGCACTGAGCAGTTCTTTTAGTTGTGTCAGGAATGCTTGTACGAGTTTGTTAGCAGGTCTGTAAAGGGGATAGGAAAGTGGGAAAGAGAACGTAAACATTTTTTTTTTTGCCTACAGTCTTGCGTGCAGTTTGCCGGCGGCAAAGGTGATTTTTTTCTAAACGCCCTCTCAAAGGTACGGCAGAGCCTCACTGGCAGCCGCTTTTCTAGCAATCTTTTTAGTTACGAAATAGTTATGCCCTGTTATGTGCGCTCCACCGCATTCTTAAACAGAAAAATAAGAAATTAGAATGGAGTGGAGCGCATATGGCAGGTTCTCTCGGATCATGAATGACAGTTTACCAATATCCCTCAAGAGTAAAGTATACAACAGCTGTATCTTACCTGCACTGTCCTACGGGGCACAAACGTGGAAACTAACGACAAGGGTTCAGCTCAAGTTAAGGAGAACGCAGCGAGCTATGGAAAGAAAAATGATAGGTGTAACGTTAAGAGAGCGGACGACGGCAGAGTGGCTGAGGGAACACACACAGGTTAATGACATCCTAGTCGAAATCAAGAGGAAGAAATGGGCTTGGGCAGGGCATCTAACGAGAAGGCAAGATAACCGCAGGTCCTTAAGGGCAACGGAGTGGATTCCAAGAGAAGGCAAGCGTAGCAGAGGGCGGCAGAAGGTTAGGTTAGGTGGGTCAGGAGATTAAGAAGTTTGCAGGCATAGGGCGGGCGCAGCTGGCAAAGGACAGCTGGGTTAATGGAGAGACGTGGGTGAGGCCTTTGCCCTGCAGTGGGTATTGTAAGGCTGACGATGATGATAATGATGCCACTTTTATGCGGTGCGTTTTTTCACTGCCTTCATTTGGTGTAAATACGGAAGCAAAGGGTTGCATTGTCATTGTAAATTGTTTTGTAGGGATAGATACATTACGGTAGCATTTCGAGCCTTCAGCGTGGTTGGTCACGTGGTGCGGAGCAGCTGCCGGCGGCGCGGCGCCGTGGCTGATCACGTGGTTCGTCACGTGGTTGTTCACGTGACCAAGTTCCACTCCGCCAGCTGTAGCTATCGCGTCACTCCGGGTTTAACCAAAGCTAAGCCACCACCAATTTTTTTCACTATTTATTATTTTGAACATTACTCCCTCCACCACCACCCTTTTTTAATTGTAGTAAAACACTTGGCGCTATGTGCAAAGAACTAAGGAAACAAAATAAGTTAATAACAACTAAGCGCAGCTCTGCAAGCTTCTCTCACTGGACATGAATTAGAGTGGGTAGTTGTCATCATCATCAGTTGGAGTTTAAAACCGGGTAGCCGCATGCGCAGTTTGTCAGAAAATAGAAGAACCTGCTTTTAACGCTTCAACTACGGTTTTGCTTCTTTCGAGATATGTTAAAATGCCTGCGCATCTACTGACATGGCACAAAGAAGCCCTCATCTGACGTGTCTCCTTGTCATACCTTTTGTGTGGCTGCCATTTGGCGCCTGTGTAGAGCGTGTGGCGCTTGAAACGGACATATAAGAATTGTTAGGCAACCGTAAATAAGCGGTAGTTGGCGTATTTTGTCGGACGTTCTTGAAGTTTGCTGTCTGTAATTTCAGTATTGACTTAGCGCTTCGCTTGTGATCCATGAGACAAATATTGTTATAGGTTTTATTCGAGTTACCTGCGGGCAAGGTTTTAATTAGAGCACAATAAAAAAAATCAAACTTGAAGACTGTCATTATTTCGCTCAAGTCGAGCTGAACACTAACATTCAGAAATTATTGGGGTAGAAAAACACAACCTACCCACGAATACGGCATCTCTGATCGAACTGTTTCTGCGTACTTTTGCAGTTATTTTATTTATTTATTTATTTAACAATACTGTTAACCCTTTGCCTAATGGTTCTAAGTGGCAGTTTATTTTCTAGTAATGCTGCCAGTTTTTATCACTATTTGCGTTCACCTTGATATACTCTGCACGACGAGCACTAACTAATATCCAAGGCGCGCTTAGAATAGGCACTACCAGAATTTGCTGGAAGAGCCTCAAGTATAATAATAATAATAATAATAATAATAATAATAATAATAATAATAATAATAATAATAATAATAATAATAATAATAATAATAATAATAATAATAATTGGTTTTGGGGGAAAGGAAATGGCGCAGTATCTGTCTCATATATCGTTGGACACCTGAACCGCGCCGTAAGGGAAGGGATAAAGGAGGGAGTGAAAGAAGAAAGGAAGAGAGAGGTGCCGTAGTGGAGGGCTCCGGAATAATTTCGACCACCTGGGGATCTTTAACGTGCACTGACATCGCACAGCACACGGGCGCCTTAGCGTTTTTCCTCCATAAAAACGCAGCCGCCGCGGTCGGGTTCGAACCCGGGAAGTCCGGATCAGTAGTCGAGTATGTGCCTGTGCACTTTTCCGCATTTGCAAAGCTTAGGCAGAGAGCAAGTAAAAAATTCAGAGGGACACCTAATACCATTTTGCGTCGGCAATGCAATAACAGCAGCAGCTGTTGATGCCTTTATTGGAAGTGACGTCACTTCCGGTCTGGTGACCTCACTATCTCTCTGCTTACGTCACTGCCCTGCAGCCAATGGGAATGTTTTCATCTAGTGACGTCACTACCCTCCGGTCAGTGAAGATGCTTTGGTCTGATGACGTCACTTCTCTCCGGCCATTCAGCGATTTACCTTCCGACGACATATTTTCTTGCCGATGAAGCTTCTAGCGCTATCGCATTAAAACTTGCTACTTTCGTGCCGAATTGCCGTTTATAGTCTCGTCGTCAATGTTTCTCTCGCACTTTTCGTAGCCTTGCTGCACGTTGCCTTGTTTACCCTGCTCTCCTAGAGACAACTTCACCGCCTTAAATTCCTCCCAACCTTTCCGACCTCTGTTTTGAACCTCGTCCATCGATTCGGGCCTCGAACGGCAAACAAGGAAGTCTCCGACTCCGAGTGTGGCTGCCTTATTAAACGCGTGCGCACGGCGCCGCGCCGCCCACGAAAGGGCGGCCAAACTTTCGCCTCCCGGCAGAGTTGGTTGGGCCTTCAGAGCACGCCCGGGCTAACCGTTTAGACAAACACCAATTCCCGATGGCTTGCGCCTCTTAGCATGGCAGCGCACCGCCCAAGCGAAGCGGGTTTGGTACACACGAACAGCAATACCCAGGTTAATATTTTGCTTTCTGGATTGTTTTTCATGGTTGTTTGCTTTAGATGCGTTTGGTCCACGCCTTTCCAAACAACAACGCATTCGGCTTCTTCAACCGCCCCTTGTATCCATCGGATTTTTCTTTCTAGCCAACGGGCTTTAGCTTTGCCGTTCTTTGGATTAGGCTGATTATTTTTCGCCGTACTCAAATCGGGTGTCTTTCCTTTTATTTTCGTGCTAACGTTTTCCTTTATTTCATTTCGTTTGTCCACGAAACGCCAGGTTAGTTAACGAAGCGGAGGGAACCATGTCTGGAATACCTTCAAGAAAAAGTTGCGAAATCACTCAGCAGCGGGTCATAGAAGCCTTCCTCAAAGCGGCGACCTGCCGACAAGTCGATTAAAAAAGAAGCGCTAAAATAAGCGCAGAAAAAACATATCCCAAATAGAGAACTGGGATTCCAGGTTGCCTAGTTGTATTTTCTTTGAACGTTTTCCGGTTCGTTAGCGATGGCAGATGCTGGCTGATTTGTCATCTTCGTTGGGTCCAGCGTTTAATGCCTGTTCGTCGCTTTCTCAACTTTGTTTTCTGTCTGCTGCGTGAGTGTATGCCTTAGAAAAAGAGCATAATTAAAAACGACAACCTCTGTCTCGTTAACATCCTCATAGCCACACGAAATGATGCTTGGTTACATGGCTTTTGGTGGCTTGTAAGGATAGCGCCTGGTTTTGTGTTACTGTAAAGATGCCTTGACTTGCTTTTCTTAATTCGAAGCTTATGAACATTCAGAAAAAAATAAAAATACAATACCTTAAGTACTCTAGGGATCCCAAGAAAGCACACGCATACCTAAACGTGTATCGATCTCACTGATCGCCAGCTTGCGGACATAATTACCTCATTTGAAATTAGCACTGCTAGTGAGTAAGGGCTCACTCTCGTTAATAAGATGCCGATATCGATCTATTTGCCCCGATGTTGACAGCGTTATTATGCAGTGTTTTGCTCAATGACTGATAATTCTTAATCGCAGTGACAGACTGTAATATAAGGTAATATCAGCGTCCGGAGATGCGGGTGATATCTTGAAGTGCTGAAAGAATAGCACACCTCAACCTGTGCCCACCAGTGCGTTCACGCCCACCCTCTAACCACCCCCCCCTCCCCCCCCCAAAAAAAGGCTGTGATATTACAATTTTTATGTGGAGTTAAGCATCCCGAAGCTGCAAGTGGGCAATTAAGGTGGCCATAGTGGAGGAATCGGGACTGTTTTTGATGACCTGGGAGTCTCTAACATGCGCTAGTGCTGCACAGTACACGATCCTTTTTTATATACGTCTCCATAGAAGATCAGTCTCCGTAGCCGAGATTCAACCACATAACCTTGGACTCCGCAGCTGAATTCCAAAGCACCCCAGCCACAGCGTTGCGTGCATTTTCCGAGAATGTGGGTTTGTGGTTCAGTGACTTACACCAAGTTGCACTGTAGGCAAAGTTGGTGGCAGGACAAGGCTGTCTGAACCGCACTTAGAGACAAGCATGAGGCAAAAGGAGGAACAGCAATAACGCGCATATTTATCTACTTAAGCGCGTTTACGCGCTGCTCATTTCTGAGGTCTGTAGGGGTGTACTTTCTTTTGTCTCGCCCTCGCCCATAAGCGCAGCTTACAACACGCGGTCACGTGATCGGGGCTTGCTTGGGCCTTCAAGCGTGCATCGTAATGGATTGGCGGAAGGGGTAGTGGTGTACAGCTACTCCGTGTGAGGCCTGGAAGCGGCAGTTGTTTCCTGTGTACACTCTTTCAAATGATGTAGGAGCACGGGTCTTCAATGAACCTCAACAAGTACGCTAAATTTAGTTCGGGGAAGGTATAACGGCTTTCGCGGGAGCCCACAGCGTTTCCTGCCGCGTCGGTCGTAGGGACGTGACCAGCATCTAAAGAGCCTCGTTGCCGCTCTCTCCGCTGGAGGTCGCTTCCTGCCTTTTGCTCGACAAACAATGCCCAGCCATCAGCAACGACTAGAATAGAGGCTGTTGCGCGAGATAGCGGCTGCCCTATAAGCCTCCACTTTTCGCTGGTGACCCATTGATTCGTCCCGCGTGATAGGCTCAAGGGAGGATTATAAACGTTGGTGACATCCAAGGGGGTTTCCTGTGCACCGTATCTTTTCTTATAACCACGTGTCCCCTTTTCTTCCGTGTGAGCTGTTCCGTATTAGCCCGAATGAAGAACACTTACTTCATTGACCCGGAAGTCAATGGTCCAGTTGTCCTGGAACACGAGCCTCTTGATAGAAAGTGCGACGTTTTATGTTGATTGCAGGCCTTCTCATATTAACATACACCTTAGCATCAAGTGGACCAAAGAGTAAAAATTTTTTGGTCGTTCACGAGATGGCATGTGTTGTAGAGTACTGGCTATCACGCCTTCTTCTAACTTTCTGCTGCATTCCCTTCTTCCTTCATCACTATACGTTATGGTATACAACGCGAATTAAAGAAAAAAAAACGATCGACCCATGCCTGGGTACGTCTTTATCTACTTGTTCCTGTGCAAGTGGGGGGGGGGGGGGGGGGCTCATTGTTGTACACCCTCTTTCATGCGATAGCGTTGATGGTGGCTTAAGATGTACTGAAAAGTGGAAAATTAGGTCTTTCGGACATGAGAAAAGAAGGGCAAACAGCGGGCAGTACACTCGACCCGGACAAACACTTAATTTTTCAATAATCCTGTCTTCTATACAGTTGAAAGCAAAGGTGACTGCATGATAGTTGTGTGTATAAAAAAGTGACGTATCATGCGTTGCCGTAACAGAATGCATCGATAGACAAAGAAAAGATCACTACAAGATGTGAGAAAGCATGAAGCCCTAAATAAGTGTTTGCCTTGCAAACAAAAAATAAAGCCCAGATCTTCATGTAGCACAAACATATAGCGAAAAGTTAATCACATGGCAGAATGCTTGCTGCAAAAAAGTGGAGAGCGTTCTCGCATGCTATGGGGTTTTAGCTCCGGTATAATGAAAGCAGTTTCACGCCAGTCCCGATTTCCCAGCGCACACACGCCGTGAACGCGGATGAAAAACTAATTGCACCTCGTTAATGATGTCTATGAATCCGCGCTGTTCAATTTAGCAACGTACAAAAAAAAAGGAACCATGCCAGGTGGGGTGGGGCGAAGACACAACTCAGGTGCTCCGTTGCGACTCCTCTTATTTTTTTCTTGCCTCTTTTTCTTTTCTACCTAACCTAATGAAAGTTACGTCAATCAGTTTAATCTAATCTATTCAACTTCGTCGGTGTCCCAATGAGTACCTTCCAAGGCTTCCGCGTTACTACTGACCTTTAAACGAAGGCGCCTGGTAAGCTTCATTGGTGTTAAGTTGCTGGAAAACCACGTTTCCGCGAGGCAAAAATAGAAAAAAGGAAACAAGGCATAATAAACAAAAAATAATTTCGTAGCAGAAAATTAAGAGGGAGGCTTGAAACTTTCTTTTTTAAATTACTCCCCCCCCCCCCCCCCCCACTTTCAGGCACTATGCCACTTGCCCCGCATATCAAGATGTGACCGCACCTAGGCCTTACTTCACGTGAGTGCAAGCCAGGCGCGTCGTGACACCCTGACCAGCAAAAAAAAAAAAAATTACCCATCACGGATAGCGAGCGTCGAAAGAGAGACGGTGAAAAACGAAGCGGTGAAGGAAAGGAGGGCATAAAGGTTTAGAGCACAAAGTTTCCCAAGCGAGAAAGGCAGTGGTGTCAGAAAAAAACAATAAACAGAACTAAAACTGGAGATCGTTAGAGGCAAGCTCGAGGCTTGGCCGCTCCGCTTGACAAATGGCCTCCGAAGAGGCAAAGTATTTGTCTCCAATCACCTGAGACGGCGGTTGTGCCGGCAACAACGGACGCCTGATGGCAGGTCGAGGGCGCTGACTGGCGACGCCAACGGCTTGTGGGGACCAAAGCACACCCAGCGCTGCTGACGCCGACGCCACCGCTATAAATCACCGCGCTTGCAGCTACGACAAACGCTCGAGCCGCAGTTACTCGCCGGGACACTGCGCGGTGCGGCGAGCTGCTCGCGCCCCGAGCCCGGCTTGATGTCCGGAGGACGTCGATAAAGGAACCCGGTTAGCGGCGGACATGGTGATGATCGACCAAAAAGAAGATGCCCTGCGTCGCCGGCGTGTTGCGACTTATGGGCTTCCTGCACATCGTTTGCCCTAAAAATGTCAAAAAAGGAAAAAAAAGAGCCATGCTCCCGGAAGTGAGAAAAGCGTATTCGCGGAATTCTAAAGGATGTGAACTCTGACGCAGCGATCTCTTCCCTCTTTTAGGCAGTCTTTTGGGAGTCCTTTATTTCTTGGTAGAACGCGGTGACACTTTTTCGTCGGCAGGTTAGTGGCTACCGCGTGCGGAACTTGCAGGAAATTGACCGCCGCTTACGCCCCATGATTTGAGACGAAAAAGTTTGCCACGGTGTAGTTTTTTTTTTTAGTTCAAAGGAAGGACACACCTTTTAGTTAGTACGCTGTTTACGGTCGTAGCTCCTACCTCCGTCTTTTTAGTCTTGTTCACTGTTTTTCTTGTGGTACACTGCACAATGAAGCTACATACTACCGGCTGACTTTTCGTTTATTTATTATTACTCGCTGTTCTGCAGCGCTTCTATAGAAACCGTGAAGCTTTGCGCCGTTCGCATGAAAGGTAGCTGAGGTAAATATTGAGGGACGTATGGCTCCTCTAAATCTGACCTGAATTGGAGTTTGTTGATTGCAATAAAATCTCTCTGGCAAACTAAAGTGATAACACCAGTTATTTTCTTTTTTAATTCGAACACATGCCGTAAGGCATAATCTGGGCTGGAGGTATACTAGAGACAGTCGTGTAGGCTACTTTCATGCAGGAGCCCGGGCAGGCTCCTGCTCTCGTAGTGCTCCGTCAGCCACTTCCTCCCTCGTGGCTGCAAGCAGCACCTCCTGTAATATTCGTGCCTTGGAAGTTCTTGTCCCAGCGTAAGTCCACAGCAAGTGGCGAACGTACACCTCTGCGGTCGGCATGAAACATTTGTGTCTTTCATTAAATTTGTGGAACTTGTGGTACTTGTGTGTGTGTGTGTGCCTTTTTCCCCCTCGCTCTTTCTGAAATGTTACTGCTCTTGCCACTAGTGCGTTTGCAGTATTTGTGCTAACAGTGTGCTGAATGCTTCAAGTGAAACCACGTGTATATATCTTAGTGCAATTCCTTATTCGTGCATTATGTGTCATATATTAAAATTTTAGTTCTTTAAAGCTGTTTAGATAATAATAATTGGTTTTTTGGGGGAAAGGAAATGGCGCAGTATCTGTCTCATATATCGTTGGACACCTGAACCGCGCCGTAAGGGAAGGGATAAAGGAGGGAGTGAAAGAAGAAAGGAAGAATAGATGCCGTAGTGGAGGGCTCCGGAATAATTTCGACCACCTGGGGATCTTTAACGTGCACTGACATCGCACAGCACACGGGCGCCTTAGCGTTTTCTGTTTAGATACGCGTTACTGTTCTTTTCGCAAAATGCTGTACTCTTTCCTTTTCTTTTCTTTCTTTTCGTCTTCTGTGATCACGTTCATGTTTTCATCAGTACCCCTATGGAATGCCCTGCAGTACGCTTAGAGTGCCTGAAAAAAATAAAAAATAAAGGCACCATAGGGAAGTCATCCACAGTGTGAGGGCAACTCCAGCTCTCATATTTCTAAAGGATACCTCCTCCAATCTCATTAATTTATGAGAAAGAGAAAAGTGCTCAGGGATAAATAAATAAATAAATAAATAAATAAATAAATAAATAAATAAATAAATAAATAAGGCCCCATCGGGAAGTCACCGACAGTGTGGGCCACCCCAGCTAAAGGGTACCTCCTCCAATCTCGTTAATTTATGAGAAGGGGAAAAGTGGTCAGGGTAATGAGGGTACCGGTAATTTTCCTTAATTAATATGCTAAGATGAGAAGAGCAGAGCGGGCATCAAAATGAAAGCTGAAGGACCCCATTTCCTGCAAGGCAATTGTTTTTGCGTACCCGAGCCCCCCGTTGTGGTAGCCATCACCCCATTGCATACACTTCTTCTCGAAATGTCCCCGTAGAACCTTGACACGAACGCCTGTAGAGTAACCGTAGTAGTCCAGCAACCTCATTAACACCAATGCGATGTCATGGAAAACGTCCGATACATCTCACGTAGTCGCAGCGTCCAAATTCATCATGTATCGACATATGCTTGCGCCGTAGAATTTTCTCCATTTCAGCAATGTTCAAAAGGGGACGCCAGTCGGTATGGCTGCAAGCTGCAAGTTTCAACTTGCAATCGTACCAACCTTCCAGTCTTACAAGTTCTACCTGTAGTTGCAAGGTTCGCTTGACCAGTGCTTGCGTCGTTACGTTGGACTCTCAGGGTTCCCTAAGTCTGCGCAGTTCTAACATCATGTTCTCAGGGGGGAGCATACATCACCATTGATCGTTCTTCATCTCTCTCGCTCTCGTCTCCCGCTCCCTGGCCGCGCAAACAGCGCCCTCGCGTGAGGGCTCTTCAGTTTTAGGCGAGATCACGCAACCGAGCGTCCGGGGCCATTCGAGTTGCATTAGGAGGATTAGTTGCTGGGGATCTGCGAAAGTTTCGTGTTTGCGCAGCGGTCGATGGCGTCTTCCCGGCGACTTCTCCGGAGTACATCTCGCTGGTCGCCTTGCCTCGGCAGTTGAGACGCTATAGAATCGTCCAGTCAGATACCTTGCGCCAGAATTCAAAGCCGCTGGCGCAAAACATCGAAAATTAGTATTTTAGTAACAAGAACGTGATGGAGCTCTCGCAAGCGGCTTCGAGGCCCGGCAAAACGGCCCTAGCGTAAAATACGAAAATTGCTGGACTGTAAAAAGAAAGCAGCAAACATGGAGTCATACTTCCTCTATCGCACTTCATTTTATCAAACAGAGTGCGCTAGAAGACAGGTTCCTCACTTTTTACTTGCGTATAGACGTATTCGTGCTTAGAGTGTGCCTTTCATTCCTTCTCTCTCTCTTTCCTGCAGGTTAATTTCAGAATGCCATCGCGGGGTTTTTCTTCCAGCGGATGTCTGAACGTCACAAATGAAGTTAACTGCTTCCGTGAGTAAACTTTTGGTTGCAGTCTTCTTTTTTTTTTCTCCGTAGCGCTTAACGCGCCCTTTAATACACAATCTTTTGCAGTGTGAAAACCCTATATTGCGACATGTAGGTAAAAACACGCGCCCCATTGTTATCCCTGGTGTGAAACATTATTCTCACCTATGTAGTCATAGTGAAAGCTTCGCATTGATTTGTTAATACATCGAGTTCAATTTGGCATAACAGCAAAACAATGATGTGCAAGTACTTCTTTGCAGCGTTGCCTCGTTGCTGGAGAGGCCGCGCGGGGACCTGCATCAAGCCACGCTTTCGCTAAGTACACTCCGGACAAAAATGAGTAAAAAGGGTGTAAGTTGCCTCTAGAGCACTCCCTTTTATAAAACGAAGTGCGGTAGGGACAGCTTACTCCCTTTTTTACTCTCATTAAATATTAATCGTGTTTAGAGTGGAGCAAGGGTACTACGAACTACGTAGTCTGTATTGTATAAAATGAAGTGTCCAAAAAAAAACATTTTTTTCCCTTTGAGGCGCTTTTATAACATTTTTCAGTATGCGTAGATTGACACTGATCATGATCCTCATCTTTCTGCTTCGTATGAGCATGCCTGAAAAAGAAATTGATGTCTTTTATGCTCGCAAAGCATCGTTTCGTAGCTGGATATGTGCGAGCACACTGTAAGAATGCTGCCTCTCTCAGACCATCTCGAAACTATTTCTTGTTTATCCGAGGCCTATCCATTTTTTTACGCGATGCATCCCTATTCGCTATACCGACCTGTTCGAAAAGCAACGCGAAGCACTCGGAATACCGGCTCAAATGTACCATCCTGTGTCAGAGCGACGGTGGACATTTCTTCCCGACCCAACCCCCCCTTACTGGTTCGCTATACGAAAACCACCGGCTGTCGAAACCACATGGGTGCAAGTCCCTATTTTTCCTCGAAGTAGTTTCACAGGTCCCCTCCACACGAGGAGATAAAACACGACAGTTTCAAGAGGCCGGCGCTCCTTGAAGGTAATCTCCTTAATGTTGCATCGATCCTTTCCAAAGAGTGATGCATGGGCAGGCAGGTTGGAACGACCCCGCCGAATAGGCAGCCAGCCGTGCCTACTACAGAGAGCGAATAAATAACGATAAAAAATAAAATAGAGGAGGGGGGAACAAGGAAAATACAACAGGCTCTTTTCAGATGCGGAATCGCCGCAATTCGCCGCTTTCAGTGCTGCAGCAAAGCCTTGGAAGACCCGATATTTGTCTCCAGCGCGTATATCGTGAAAACTTCGCGACGGCCCTCTTATGCAATCCGAAGCCGAGTCACGCAATGGTCCGGATGAACGGGCTGCCATCACGCGGCTATGATAGGCCCCAGTCTAAGATTAATATCTTCAAAAAGACTACTCGTTCCACAATATTTTTGATCTTCATTCCTTTATTTTTCCTTAGAAGGGCAGTGACCTCTGCGGAGCGATTTAGAGACAACAAGCGCGTGACAGAAAACGGAAAACAAATGCGGTCAAATTTTTTCTCGCTATTCCTAGCGGGCGGCGAGTACAAAGAAGAGCCAGTGACCCTTTTTCCGTCGCATTGGCAAAACTCATTGGTTCACGTTGTTACGCGCTCGGCGATTGTACAACGAAAGAGGCTGTATGAACGAGACTGCTCTTGGGTGCCGGCACGTACCCTCGGTGCGGAACCTCGTCCTTTATCGTGCGATGCTATCGCATCTTGCGACCGTCTAGCGCAAGGTCCTGACCTTTCTCAACGACTCGCGCCCGGCGTTATGCAAGTGTTCGCTCATGAGTGTCACCGAAAAAAAAAACACGATATGAACGAGAAGGAACGGAGCAAGTTGGGTCGTCAAAGGGCCACTAAAAAGAGAAATAAATAGACGCGTATTGTGCTCTGCAATTAAGGGGTCCCCACGTTATTAGGTTAGGCGTTCGACCGTGGCTCGAGCTGTTCAGCCGCGTGAGCTTGTTTTACACTGCAAGGCGATCAATGATGTTATGTCATCTTCGGTCCTCGTTCGGCGAATACCGCGTGTCGTAAAAGCAAACCGAAGGCGGTTGAAGCCCACAGGCCCTCATGTGCGAACTAGATGAAGACGAAAAGAAAAGCAACTGCGGTAGCTAACCACGACCCATCTCTTCAACGCAAGCCCGCGCTCCGCTGAGAGTGAGACGAGCATCAGACGAGGACGTCGGAAGAGACAGAGACCTTGCAATCTGGAGGGCAGCAGTTCTTGCTGTGAGGAGAACACGTCTCCAACATCCAGATCTTCTGGACGCCAGGGCACCTCTCAACGACGGGCAATGAGGCGGCCAACACAGCTGCTCGAGCTCTCCTCCTCCGAGCATCTGGCACGCAGCCTCTCTCTGACATAGTTGACAACCCCTCACCCTTACTAAGCTACGCAGAAATTACGGAGTACTATAAGATCACAAGAAGGAAATATCCTCTTCCTCACAAAACCCTAAGTAAATATGAAGAGCACATAATCAGGCGACTACAAACTAATACTCTGCCCAATCCTTACCTAATGAGTAAATGGTACCCAGAAACCTACAATTCGTCCTGCCCCTTCTGTGGAGCAGTTGGCACACTCTTTCACGCGGTTTGGGAATGTAAAAAAAACCCAGACATGGACAGCAATCCCGATCCGACTCATGAGCGCTGGGAGGCAACCCTTCATAGCCACAGCCCACTCGACCAGAAATTGCTGGTTGAGAGGGGCCGGATTATGATGGCGACCAATGGGTTCTCGTACTGGACCCACCCAGTTTTTGTGCTCTGAATAAATGTTTTTCCTCCTCCTCCTCCCCCCGAGCTTGCTTCTCTTGTAGACCGGCGGCTGCATGGTACCCTCCATTAAGCATTACTCGAGCTTGATCAGTCTACGGTGCATCCGTTAATACGACGCAGCTACAGGAATATCAGTGTTACCTAGGTAGTTGCGCTCGGTAAGGGGACAATGCATCTCGAGAAGTCACATCAGCCTGCACGAAATAGTATTCTGCACCCTTCTAATAGTATAGTATCGCTCCGAAATAGTACTCCTCATCATTCACCATAGAGTGATGCTTCCAGAGTATCGCTTAAAAATCTTCGCCAAGGATTGTTTCACCACAAAAATGTACAAAATTCTCTTACAGCAGTCTTTAAAGGGAATTTATTCTTGGTACGTATGTATTATGCTCCGGCGAAAACACCAGAAAAAATATCGTTTGATTCTTTAAACTTAGCGTAATTAAATAATTGATTTGAGCTAGTGAGTGCTGGGTAAACTGAGACTTTGTAGCTAGCGCCAAAGAAAAATCTTAAGAGACATCGAGAAGTCACCTAGCACTGTGTATCGTTGCTACCCAGAGTATTTGGTGTTTTTTTCGCGCTGGTTACATTGCCGCCGCCGTTTGCAATACTGCGTCCGAAATCGAACGTTTCCCGTCTACTGAAGTTTTCATTAATGCGCACAGTTATTTTGGGCCTCGGACACCGCTCTATTCTTTGACCATTACGCTGCAAGAGCGGCTTTGGCGGAGTGCGCAAAAAGGTAGCATTCAAGTTTTCATAATTTCTTCCTCTTCGTTCAATATATGAGAAATAATAAACGCTTTGCTAGCGCTAAATGTCAGGCGTTTTGGAGAGAAGTCTGCGCTATTGAGAACAAAGAATATGGAAACGCGAAATTTGAAGGCGTTGAAAAACGTGTAAAAACTAATAATTCTAGTAGCAGAAATGCAAGCGTGATTCTTCGAATGTTTGGAACAGAGGTAGACACACTTGCGAGGGACAAATTAACCACGCAGATTATTAAACATAACATAACTAAAGTCTTTTCATCTGATGATGTCGTTTGAAATTTTTTGCTCGAGTTTCATTTGCCCCCAGTAGTTCCCGAACAGCGACGACGTTTCAGGACGTTAAACCCACCATACCCTACCACTACCATGAAGACGTTTTCAGCACATTTACTCGATAAGTTCGCCAACATTCAAAGGGATCACTACGGGTTGCGTGAGACAGTTCGTTCAGGCGAAAAAAAAAAGAAGCAAGCCGTGACCTTATCATCGACTAGATATGCTCTTCCATTTCTTCGGCGCTCACCGAAGGAATCGTTGTGTCGGCGGCAGTTGCACAATAAAAGTATGGATATTGGGAAACCGCGGCTTACTTGCTTGCTTTGAATATGAGGCCGAGATGAGCAATGCTAAGCTAGGATGTCGCATATCGCCGACTTGACGCCGCGTCAGCGTGCTCTTCGAAGTGGTTTCGTAATGTAACCCGGACTGATATGTAAAAGGTAGCGTTACGTACCCAGGTAATGGTATACGTTCAATCTGAAGCATCCGTCGCTAGTGATCATTGCGGCAGACCTGTTTGTGTGAAGCGTTTTATAAACAATTTTTTGTTCTTTCAAAGGCTTCTTCGTGAGAGAAGCGTGCTACTTACGAGCCTTTTCTTATTATGGCTTTGTCAGTGTACAATGCCTTTAATGTTTAATTTAACAAGTAATTGATTGATTATCTCACCCATTGATTGATTGATTGATTGATTGATTGATTGATTGATTGATTGATTGATTGATTGATTGATTGATTGATTGATTGATCTTTAATTGGTCTCTATAAGACGTACGCGCCATAGTGGAGAGCTCTGTACTAATTTCGACTGTCTGCAGTTCTTCAACATGCACCCGAAACCTCTGTTAACTGGTGTTGTAGCATTTCATGTCCGTCAAAACGCAGCCCCCGGCAAAACGATCGTACAACACCGCAAAATTCGAGTTGAGCAACCTTGTAGCCCTGGACACAATACAACCGGCATGCGTGATGAGTTTACAAGGATGATCGGGAGCCCGGCGGTGCTTGTTTGAACCCACATGTAGACACATACAACTGATTATCCAAAAAGCTCTTTAGTTTCGGCAGCTAAAACAGGAATAACGGGAAATGTATTGTGCCTGGCGCATACAGTGGCTTAACGAAGAGTGTACAGAAACACATACTGTTGTTTCTTTCAGTAGAAAGATGACTGATGCCAACCAGGTTAATTTTTGAAAAACACGACGTTTCAGGACCGGCTCGGTCCCTTCTTCACGGTGTGACTACGGGCGAGGAGCAGCTTGGCTTTTTAAGCCCTCGTGTTGAATACCTCCGGGTCAATGGCCGTAAATTATGGATGTAAGACGAAGGAAGTGTCCCCAGGGAGCGGTTAACATTCCTTCGTGTCTGTTGTATGTGCCACGACTCCAGCAGAAGCCTCCTGCGCTGGTTAGCGTCAGTTTCCAGTACAATAGTGCCGTCAAAGTAAATTCGGTGGTCACATTCCTCGCAGTGTTCGGCCGCTGCTCTGCGCTGACGGTTCATTTTGTCGGACGTCCGCTTTGTGTGGCTCAACTGTAAATTGTATGACCGGTTCAGTTGAATTTTGATGAATTAGGAGGTTTTCTATTTCTGACGTTTTCACCACACAAAAGCAGTCGTCTACATATCGAAGGAACAACATTCGCTTGGGATTGAACGTGGTAAGCGCCCGGCTTTCGACGTCTTCCATGGTTCCATGGTCGCCGAAAGAATGAGGCAACACAAAGCGGACGTCCGACAAATGAACCGTCAGCGCAGCGCGGTGGCCGAACACTGCGATGAATGCGACTACAGAATTTACTTTGATGGCACTATTGTACTGGAAAGCGGAGCTAACCAGCGCAGGAGGCTTCTGCTGGAGTCGTGGCACATACAACAGACACGAAAAAATGTTAATGGCTCCCTGGGGACACTTCCTTCGTCTTACGTTCATGGTTTGCGGCCATTGACCCGGAGGCATTCAACACGAGGGCTTAAAAATCCAAGCTGCGCCTCGCCCGTAGTCACACCGTGAAGAAGGGATCGAGCCGGTCCGAAACGTCGTGTTTTTTAAAGATTAACGTGGTTGGCGTCAGTAATCTTTCTACTAAGTTAATTTTCCCAACCAGACAGACTTCTGTCAAATGTTTTCTTTTGAGTGTTATTTCTTTCCCGCACCATGTGTGCTCAAAAGGCACTCCGATCAAAAGTGCGGCTATAAAGGTAGGCGTGCATAGCAGTACAAACAAGAGCGTTTCCTCTCATATGTCCCTGTGAGCACGCCGAAAAAAAAGATTGAGAAAAATGAAAAAATATAGATGAGAGGAACGAGGCATAGAATCTATTGAATTTTTTTTTCACAAAGCCTCGGTGCCGAAGGAAGGACCATACTACAATGTGCAGTGCCGTACTTAATGCACTGAAGTCTTCTTTTCTTAACAAAAGTTTGCACTGTTTTGTTTTTATTTTTCTGAAATGTTTTTCAATAACAATTCTAACTATACGGTGAATACAATTGTTCAGGCTTCAAGGTGGAAAAGAAGCATGCCCAAAATGGGGCTTCGAAGCCTCCCCAGCGGCGTAAATTTGCACACCATTTCTTTTTCTCACGCAAAACCAAGCTTATTTATTCAAGCGCGCTTTATTCTATTTCTCAGAATTGACTTGAGCGCATATTAGATCAGCACTGTAAACAGGGTGAACGACTTAGAAGGCGAGTGAAGTTTGAAGTTTTTCTGGAAACAACGTGATAAAATGCATGCATAAGGAAGCACTACCGTTCTAATTTTTCAGGAAAGAATACTGCAGGCACTTGGTTATTGACAAACTTGAGTAAAAAGAAGGACTTCGCAGTTAAGACCAAGCAAAAGAACAGTCAATGATTTTCCTGCAAAGAGATGAGATGGTAAAGGAAGCAGTCGACTCAAGGTTAAAAGCCCTCAGGATAGCCGGAAAGATCTCCACGTTCGCAAATGAGGAAGTTGATCAGTGAGAGAGGAAACATAAGCGAATTAAACTCTCTGAAGACCTTGATTGATTTTTTACCTCCATCATTATTTTTGAGAAGCCTGTGAGAATACACAAGACAAGACGTACTTTCATTCGTACAGTTTATTTGAAAGCACGGAAGCGCTCGTGTTGTCTGTCTTATTCTATGCCCTTGTTTCTTGCGCTTTAATGTTCAGCATGGAAAACCAACTCGCCCAAACGCGGCCTTTATTGAAGAACTACAGCTATCGAAAAGCATATCGCGCATGAAATTTAGCTTTTAACACACCCAAGCTTAATGCCCGAATAACCTAATTTCATATGAAAGCTTGAGACAAAATAAGCTTTGAAAATTGAAATATGTCTTTCCTGAGCCCTTAGAAATCAAAACTTCTTTGCACTAACCTTAACTGCAGCTTCCGTTCTATTTTTAGAATCAGTGTTTATTGTGGTTTTCCCCGGGCGTGTGAACAGAACCCGTTCTTCATTAAAATATACAGTTTTTGCTTCTGTGGCATAGAAAGCCTAGCTTAAGTTAGAAGGAAATCGAGAGACAGCATGATTTACGTTTAGTATTCCCCTCTTTTTGATGCTTATGATCAAAATATCGCGGCCGCAGAAACAGTATTTAAGTTAGCACAAAATTCAAGAACACCAGCGTACTAGTACTTCAGGAGCGTTAAAGTACTTTTCAGGTTTCCTAAATAAATCCGAAGAGTACTATTTTGTAGAGGTATGGGAAAAATTGAAATTTTCGAATATCGATTCGAATACTCTTGTATTTCATTCGGTGAAAGAATCAAGTAGGGAATGTTCAAAATCATTCGAAACATAGAGAATTCGTTCTCAAGTTTTCGAATAATTCGTGCGGAGTTCGAATAAGGCACGTCGTAGTTTTTTCGAAAAATGTTAAAAACAAAGCACCCACTCTGACTCCGCACAGCATTCGGCAGCGTTTGGTCTTTGCTTGAAGGAAGGTTCAAGACCGCGACGCGGTGCATTCAGGGTAGCGTTCATAATTCTGATATATTTATGGCCTTCAAGATTGTGCGACGTGGGTTTAAAACCCTGCCGTTGTGCCCGATCTCGGTGGCTCTCGTTAGTTTGTAAGGCAGTTTTTGTACGCTTATTGCAGGAAGTTAAAAGACTCATTATACAGACCTCGTGTGGCGGCACCCCCAGTATACATCACTGTCGCGTCTTTCGACGGCTGCGACTGCAATCTCATGACGTATAGCATCGCAACTAGCGCTTCCCTGTTTTGGAAGAATATTCAATTTGCACGATTATTCGGGCAATATCATACAAATACTCGGCTCGTATTCAATTCGTTCCTTTCATTATTAAACTCGCATTCAATTAGGTTTTTACCTAGACTATTTGTTTACGTAACAGGACAAACTTCAATCAATCAATCAATCAATAAATAAATCAATCAATCAATCAAAGTCACTGAATACTGTGTCAATCGATTTGAAGCTAGCAGTGACCTCTGCACTCCAATTTGCAAGTAGAAACACGAGCAGGCAAGGAAGAGAAAATTTCGAGTCACCTGTTGCTAATAAAGACCTACCGTTTGTTCTGCCATGTGAGAAAAGTTTGACCTACCTCTGCACATCTCTTAATTTTGCGCACATGAGTGAGTGATCTTTTTGTAGTAAATTGTGAGTGGTCACTCACAAATGGGCACTTCCGCCGATTTGTGAGTGGTCTTATTCTTTGAATTGTATAAGGTATGTTTTTTACTCAAGATATGGGAAGAATCAATACTCTCGATGTGATGTCCTTGCACAGACCTTTTAAAAGTGTCATGACCCCGTCCGATAAGTACTACATAATTACATCAGGCCGATTGGCCCAGCCAGGCTTTGTTCCTTGACTACTGAGCAAGAATTTGGATGTTTATGCCAGTTACACTGACCGCATGCATATAAAGACGAAATAGTTAATTATTTCATTAATTAATAATTACTTAGTCTGTTTACTACTACTCTGGGGCGCGCAAAGAAGTCTCTGATGGCCGAAATTAATGTATACATTATATTAAAGAGCTGTTTTCGAGCGTGAATCTCGAATAGCAGTAATCGCAGTGCAGTGCGATAACAAGAAAGTGTGCAACCCTTTGAAACCTTTAACAAACTTCACATGCCAGACGCTGCAGATCGTATGATTACTGTCCTATATCGAATGAAGCTTGGATGGTATTTACGCATAAAAAGCAGCACACGCTTGAATTGCTAAAAACTTTTCACTCGAGCTGATGGAGCAGTGCGCGTGTTATTTAAGCTTCCGTTCCGCGACAGGACAAAGAGTTCGCCTTTATCTGCAGGCAGCAGATGTTCTGTTGTTCCCCCTTCTTTGCAGAAAGAAAGTGGGGGAAGTTGAGTCATGTATTGTCGCGAATTTAACGTTCTTTCACCTTCTGTTCAGTTTAAGCAAGCGCTAATCCTTCTTAAGTTAATCTTTCCTTGTGTTTCCGCGAGCATGAACAATTGTCACATCGCGCTTGCGCAGGCTATCTGTGCTGACAGAGGTGGTGATGATGTTAAGGAATTAGCGGTATTAGCTTTACATTAGTTATGACTGCAGTTCCTGTGTCTCCGACCACACCGGGTTTCTGAAACGTCACCTACGACAAACACCACGGTAGGTAAAATTACTCGCCTATATATCGCTCATTACGTCAAGGCTAGAAGAGGAATCTTAAATGTGGCATTATTATCAAACGTATATAGTAAACTCCCTTCAGGCTTTACAAAATTACGCTTTAGAACTAATTCACTCTGACTGCTCCTTTAATACCATCGTGACGACATTAAAACTTCAATCCGAACTTTTGAACTTTAGCGCTCGTCGTCGCATCACTAGCCTTTGATTGTTTCGAGCGGTATTGCGCGATTCGCTCAGCCATCCCCTATGCATAACCCCATATTCACGCATACCCCACCGCCCTCCCCATCCGTTTCATATTGCTTCACCACTTACTAGAACTGCTACGTATGCTGGCTCATTTCTTTTTTCCCAACAGCTATCGAATGGGGCGACCTTCCTCACGCCATTGGTGCCATCACCTGCCCATAGACTTATTCGAAGTGCGTGAGTTCTCATGTTCTGAAATGGCAGTTATCACCTACAGGTATACCACCCTTTATGTAGCAGTTTAACGGGGTCTTTAATGTAATAAAACGAAGCGAAACCAGGACCAATCTCGTACAGCAACTTAAAAACCAAAATCTAAAAAGCGCGATTTTCAGCTAATGAACCTTCAGTAACGCAGTACCGTGGCACATTCCATCTGAGGTTGCACAGTAATGCTTCATGAACACATCTCGTGAAAGTGCTGCGCATCACTGGCAACGGAACAATTCGTGCATCGGGGTGACGTGGCATGGCCGATCTTGCGTTGCCATTCCAGCGTGCATGAGAGTCGTTTCGTATAGGTGATACGAGAGAACGACTCTCTCTCGCGCAAGGAGATGTGCTTGCGAGCCACCAACGGCTAGCATGTGAAAGGGGAGACCTTAAAAGCATGCCAGAAATCTTTCCTGCTTGAGTTTTCTTCGCCAGGTTAGCAACCGAAGGCTGGATTTGTTCAGTGGAGCCCCGTATTGAAATCACCCCTGTGCTGATTTTAGTCACAGTTCCGATGCACTTATGTTCGCACAGGCCACAGATTCGGGCACTCTAAAGGCACCACTTAGTGAAGCCGGCCTGCCCAATACATTCGACGTGATTAGGTGTTCCTCACAGAGCTAGCAGAGCATGGCCGTTCATTTTCACTCGCTGAGTTATCAGTGCCCATCTGCGGGTGACCTTCTTAGGCATTCTTCAGCAATGCCTGCCGTTTCGAGAGTAGCGCTGGTATAACGAACATGAAATAATGATATTAACCGGTTACTGTAGAACTTCTAACTATGACCTCTTATCTGTAAAAGAGCACCCCATTGCGCGGAGGATGCGAAAAGCATCTATGAAGTGGCTTAGAGTTTTATAGCCTGAAGTGAAAGGTGCACGGCTCGACCCGTGCACGGTTCGATCCGGTTGAATCTCTTCAATCCGGGCTATTTCTAGAACCATGATTAAGACGGCCTGCAGACGCAATTGAACACAATGAACTTCGTCTTGGACTTGGTTGAACGCTCATTTGTCTGGAATTAGCTGTGCCGTTTCGGGGACCTTCCTATGAGTGATCTCTGGCAGATTGTATTGGAAATATCAAAAAGCCGCCGCGGTGGCTCAGTGGTTATGACGCTCGGCTGCTGACCCAAAAAACGCGGGTCGATCCCGGCCATGACGGTCGCATTTTGATGGAAGCGACGTGCTAGAGGCGCGTGCACTGTGCAATGCCAGTGCACGTCAAAGATCTTCATGTGGTCGAAATTATTCCGGAGCCCTCCACTACGGCGTACCTCATAGCCCGGGTCGCATTGGGACGTTAAACTCACATAAACGATAAACGAGTGTCATAAAAGACAGCGTAGAATTCTGCTTGTTCTGATGGCGGCAGGTTTCTACCTGTGTTACACGTGTATGCCTAGCACTTTCAAAAGAAATGTGTTCTAGTTCAGCGTTTGCGTGTTTTCGCTATTTGTTGCTGCTCTCTTCTTGCAGTTTCGAGGCAACAAAAGTGAGCATCTACGAACCAACCATTTGCGGAATCTCCCTGAAGAGCAAGCTATCAATAATCTTGCTTATGACCAGCATCAGTTTGCACGCGTGGTATAACTTTCGCGAAAAGAAGAGCGCTTTTGCGCATAAGACATTTTTTTTCTGCAGTCGTGGGTACCAAATCGATGGCGCAATTGCTATTTATCCTATACGTTCTGTTACTCAAACCTTGGTTCACGTACGGTTTGCCCATATTCAGATTGGAATATCTCACTCTTTATGTACCTCTTTCATCTTTATTATTGCTTGGTTTTGGCTTTCAGTTCAACATATCGCGGGCCAGGCCCTGTTCGAGGAATGCAACATACAGGGAATGAAAATATAGGTGTGCGTTACGATAGAGATAATTTTTTTCAGCATAACATGAAAACATATTACTGCGTTGCACGCACAAGTGCACGTCATATACTATATGCCCAGCAACAGGTGCGAACTCCATTCCTCGACTTCTTCACCACGACGCCGCCACAGGCAGTTTCAGCGTCCACCTTCCCTCTGTGCATTGCGCCTGGCCTCAACAGCAGGAGAGACGCGCGGCAAGAGAGAAGAAAAGGAAGTCTCAGGAACCGCATGACAATCGGTGAGTCTGCTCTGCCATCAGGCACGAAGGCTGACCGAAGTATCTGCTCATCAGAGATCGAGTTCATGGCGGGCCGTATGCACGCAGACGTAAAGACATCCGAGAAGCTAGACGCAGTCGACTGTGCAGTGCATAGCACGGAGAGTACGAGTGCTGTCAGCCGCAGGCGTCGTCCAGACGACCACAAGAGTGTGTTCCTGCCCAACGCCGGGAAGAGCACACAGCAACGAGCGAGCAGTGGTGCATTAGGCGCACTCGGACATTCGGAGTGGTTCCGTGCGCCCCACCACACCACGAAGCATCGACGCGTGCCAAAGAGAGGATCGTGTTGTCGTACAGGCCGAACGCAAGCAAGACAAAAGGAATGCATGTTTATATATAGGAGCATAGGCTTACGGAAACAAGCTAAGGAGAAGATCCAAGAGGAGACGGTGGTGGTACTAACGGCCACAATGCGTCTACCTTCTGTGTTTGTGCGGGAAGATCGGGAATCGTTCTCGGCACCCGGCGAAAAATGTGTGCACCTCGATGAGCCGCTCTGTTGTCATGCGCGTGGCAAGAAAAGAAGTGCGGCAGGCACATCTCCGCAGGCACTGTTCTTTCTGTTCTCGGCCCCCATTGTACGCCGCGGATTACTACACGGCTCTATTCGCTGCTCGAATAGAGCAGTAAGACACGCGGCAGGTACAACCCACTTAAAAGCGAAGCAACGAGCAAATAGATGAAAAAGAGATGTGCGGGTAATTTGGCGTGGCGTCATAAAAGGTGACGTTGAGAAGTCTAGACCAACTTCAATCATGATGAAGTTATTCCATCACAGCGTGGGATTAGTTCGCTAGATTAGTTTTCAAGGCTAACAAACGCAGGGTTTCCCAGCCGCGTTATTGGTTGATCGTATCATAAAATGGTAGAAAAGGTGAATTAATGAGAGGACATTTGAGAGAGAAAGCAAAGGTGGGCAGCCAAGTTCCGAACTACCTCATTATGTACATAGGCTGTCACACAATCTGAGAAATGTTGCCAGAAGGTATGGCATGAAAATTATCTTTACAGTACCTAATTATTTATCCAGATTGCGTGATATCTTAAAGAAAAAAGTTGCAAATGTGGTTCAAGGAAAAAGCGCGTGTGATGTAAACAACACGAATGTTTTCTACCATGGAAAATGAATATGGTTTATGAAAGCTCCGTATCGTGCGGGAAAGTGTCCGTGGGTCAGACTGGCCGGTGAATCAATAAGCGTTTACGGGAGCACGAGATGTAGTTATAGATCGGTAGAGGCGCGAACTTAGTCATGCACTGTAATGGTTAAAATCATTTCCACCCAGTCCTTTCGTGCACGTTTATTTTAGCAATGGGTTCCATTCAGATTAAACAGGAACTAATCGAGGCCTTGGATACTACCACAAAACGACAAATGGGCCAGCCAATTATCTGTCGTGTTAAAAATGCGAGAGTACGATGATGATGATGATGGATGAGGAGGAAGATATGGTCTAAACACTGCTCGACTGATGACTGATGATCACAGTGAGGCCTGGATAAGTCCTAAAATAGAGTCCCACACAGCGCGGGTGCGTTGTTCAACTATGTTTGGTGCTCATGAGAGCCGACCCAGCACCGGTGTTCGAGGCGTCGCTTGGTTCTTTCTACTTCCTCACTGTAGTAAACCAACAGAGTAAACCAATCCAAAAGAATATTAAAAACCTGCAATGACGTACAGTGCTTTTGCTATCCGGCTTTTCGCTATTTTATCATTCAGGGGTATTTCTTTCCACCTCACGGTATTATGTGTTATGTGCTCCAATTTTATTTGGTTAAGATCTCGTTGTCTACGGCCCTCTTCGTCAATCAGGTACGGCGCCAATCGAGCGAACTCTGCAACTTGTTCACCTAGTGTTTCGGTCTCAAGCTACCAAGGTCAAAAGCACAACTGCTTTTTCTAGGGCTGCTTGCACAGAAAAATAAAAGGTTGGAAAGTCCTTCTATTGAGCTAAGCATCTTCCAGCAGTTGCAGCTGGTGGCATTCACCTCTCGCTGGCGTCTTGCCGCCTTTTGAATGCTGCTACCTTTCGAAGTAAACAGCTATGTGCTTGCGAAAGTGGGATTCATCAGAAGATAATCATCATGCGAAGAATTGCCACTCAATATTTTTATCTAACAGAGATAACAGAGGCAACAGAGAAAGGTGGGCTAGTTGGTGACTAGTATTAGCCTTTGCGTTTCGCCTCCATCGAAACGCGGCTCCCGACCGCGGCGGCCGCGTTTCGATGGAGGCGGAACGCGAAGGCGCCCGTGTGCTGTTCGATTTCAGTGCACGTTAAAGATCTCCAGGTGGTCGAAATTATTCCGGAGCCCTCCAATACGGCTCCTCTTTCTTCCTTTCTTCTTTCACTCCCTCTTTTATCCCTTCTCTTACGGCGCGGTTCAGGTGTCCGCCGATATGTTAGACCGATACTGCACCATTTCCTTTCCCCCGAAACGAATTTCAATTCTATACCTGATGGCCTAGGCCTGCGACCACTCGCCTTAATGCATTGTCCGCTCTGCGAAGACGTAGGCCGCAGGCATCTGAATGCCCATTCAGAAAGAGTCTCAAGCAGTAAAGTGGCACATCTAATCGTAGAAAAAATATCTGTTGAAGATAAATGAATGTTTTTTTTTTAAAGGGACGATCGCTGCATTCAGGCTTAGCAAATTGTGCATTACGGCTGAACTGCATCGTTCCTAATGAGTCCTGGAAATCGTCGCAATAAAACCTGAAAGGGAGCAGTTGGAAGTAACATCTGTTGCGGGCAGCCAAACTTATACAAAGTGAAGCTATAGCGTTGTCTCAAATTTTCACAGCTAAGGAAACTTACACTTTATCCAAGGATACAATATGGGACGAATGTCTCTATACGGCAGTCGGTCTACTCTATACAATAATCGAGAAGGTGCCTGAGAAGGTATTGAAACTCACTTGCCAGGCCACCTACTCGAAGCGTGAACGATGTTAAAGTAGTTTGAAGCAACTTCGCCTTAACTCAAGGTGAAGTATGCGAATAGGTACGCACAGGTTGATATTAAGCTTATTTAATCCCTTTCAAAACGCCTTAGAGGGATTTATTAGCCGGTGTCTTAAGAGGAATTAAGTAAGATTAATATCACTCTGAGTGTACCTGTACGGCTAGGTCGCAAAGCTATGCGCATTTCTAAACCCTTTTTAGTAAAGCAATAATTCGTATTAATCCAAGGCTCTTCCCTGCTGCCACCTGCTCACCGGTGATGTGGGCGAAAGACCTCAGGACTGAAAGTATACAGTAGCAGTCAGGATACTGAAAGTATACTGAAAGTATCCTGACTGCTCAGAGTTCTTGAGCAGTAAAAAAAAGTTTATCGTTAGTTATCTCTTAATATGTCTATTGCATTCATTGCACGAAAAAAATGAAACAATCTCCTTGCTTTTTTTTTTTTTCTGCTTTGGTAAGAAGGTTAACAAGGTACGAGTTAACACCGTCATGCTTAATAGGCGGCTAGTACTTCCGGTATTGTACATCATACGCTTCCACTGGTGCTTAGACCTTTGCTTAGTTTTCCGCACATCTCTTAACCCGGCATATATATCTAGGCACAGAACGAAAGATTAATCAAAAGGAAGTTCGTCGCAGTGCCTCGACCTTGGCTGCTTTGTAGCACCTGCCCAAACTAAGCAATGAGGACCAACTATGTAGTACGGTTGATATTCTGCCACCGTGAACGTTCATAAGCTCTCCGCGGGCAAGCCAGAAACACTGCAATAAAACTTCCGAGGGACGCCTAAGTTCACTATGCGTTGGCAATGCGGTAGCTTTACCAGCTTATTATGCCTCTACTGCAAGTAACGTCACTTCCGATTTGGTGACATCACTTTTCGTCTGGCAACGTCTCTTCCATCCAGCCAATGCGAATGTTCCCGTCTGGTGACGTCATTTACCTCCAGCCAACAGGTAATTTTATGACCGGAGACAAATTTTTGCAGTATAACTGTAGCAGTAAACTGAGGCTTTTATATTATGTCTTTTTTAACTCACGATAATAAGAATACAGATATTCGGGCCTGTTTCAGACGCGGCGGGGCGCACGTTCAAGTAGTCTTACGGTTGTTCTAATCGCCTCCGCATGTATAGCCTTCAAGTTTCAGAAGGCTGCCGAAAAATGTCTCTCATATGCGCCTCTTTAGTCAAGAATGCTGATTTTTTTTCTTCGGCTTGTCTTGTTCTAAAACCCCCGATATTTGTACTGTAATCGCCAGCTTGTCGGGTAGTGTCTGAAAACTTGTGCGCACTTTGCTAAATCATATCGTGTGTACGTCACCTAAGTTATAAATTCTTCTCTCTAAATATGTAGAATACCCCACATAGTTATGAGAAATAATTGTCTGTCGTGTCCAAAAACAGTCGTCCGGGAATGCATGCATAAGGCTGCTGACGTTAGAATACATTGCACAGGTATTACGACTTCTTTGAGAAGGCAGGATTAGTAAATGAAACATCGAAACTGCCCCGCCGCGGTGGCTCAGTGGTTAGGGCGCTCGACTACTGATCCGGAGTTCCCGGGTTCGAACCCGACCGCGGCGGCTGCGTTTTTATGGAGGAAAAACGCTAAGGCGCCCGTGTGCTGTGCGATGTCAGTGCACGTTAAAGATCCCCAGGTGGTCTAAATTATGCCGGAGCCCTCCACTACGGCACCTATTCTTCCTTTCTTCTTTCACTCCCTCCTTTATCCCTTCCCTTACGGCGCAGTTCAGGTGTCCAAAGATATATGAGACAGATACTGCGCCATTTACTTTCCCCAAAAAACCAATTATTATTATTAACATCGAAACTCAGAAGAGTGGCGAGTTCGGCTCCTTGGTTTACGATCATGTTGGGAACAGCCCTAACACAGGACGGAGCGAGAACACAGCATTGTATGCATAGATGGTGACTGCGGGAGAGAATGTGTGCTGTTATAAGAAACTGTGTGCATAGCGGGGTAGATGCGACATTGTTAATATAGAAGGGACGGTGCGGTGGAGCAATTGCCGGCAGATAAAGCAAGACTAACCCCACCTGTACCATTCAACACCTTAACTCAACTCGAGAACACAACACAGGCTCCAACTAGCAACTGGCGTTTTTTTTTCAGAAATACAGATATATATATATATATATATAATATATATATATATATATATATATATATATATATATATATATATATATATATATATATATATATATATATATATATATATATATATATCGCAACCCCGGAATTGCAGGGTTGTGGTATATATATATATATATATATATATATATATATATATATATATATATATATATATATATATATATATATATATATATATATATAATATATATATATATATATATATATATATATATATATATATATATATATATATATATATATATATAATCACCAAAAATTGAAGAAACATAACAGGATTTAATTCACGACGATATATATATATATAGTTGCTAGTCAGCGCCTGTGCTGTGTTATCGCTCCGTCCTGCGTTAGGGCTGTTCCCAACATGCAACATCGAAGTCGCGCTGATGTCTACCGATCCTATTTATTAATTTATTTATTAGGTGCCCACCAATAGCCTGATACAGTGCTTCACGCGGTTAGAAATGCACAAGAGGCTAATAAGAGAATAAAGCAATCACGCGAACACTGTCAGACTAATAAGCTGCGCAAGTTTCGAATGAAATTGCAAATCAAGTACAAATAGAATGTTGGTGTCACACCCGCAATTGCACAGACACATCATGAGTACAATATCTGATTGCGTGAAGACACCTGAAACATCCGGCTATGTCGAAATGTCCGTTTAGGCGGGTGGAGCTTAGCCGTAGTGTCTAGGAGCTTGCAGTCACGTTTAAAGCTGTGATCTTTAACACTTAAATAACACATTCGCGCCTTCGCACTTAGTACCTTCTTTCTCAACCTTTCTAGCCCCGCCCCACTTCCACCGCGATTATTCGGCCTCCAGAACTCCTTCGCCAAAGGGTCACAGCGCTATGGCGAAAAGAGGGAGGGGGGTGGGGGGTTCCACACCAGACGGGCTAACAAGTACCGCTTTTTTTAAGCGGCAACGACGTGCACTCGTTTCGAGCGGAGAGTGCCCGCTCTCGCGTGCGCCCTGCTGGAGGGGCAAGGGAAAACGGGGAAAAAGCTGTGGAGGAAGAAAAAATGGGGATGGGAACGTGGGCAGAGCGGAGGGAAGTGTGAGGACGCGCGTCGCAGAAGCGGGAAAGGTGCCGGCGGCGACGGCGTCGTCGCAATCCAGGTGTGTCGCGGATCGATAGAGCGCATTATCCGGACCGCTTTTCGATCAGGGGCCCATCGATTGACCGAGACGAGGTGAAGAGGAGGGTAGTCTAGGGAGGATAGCCAGTAGAGAGGCCAGAAGCATGGAAAATAGGGAAAGGGAGGCTGCATAGATGACAACGAAAGAAGTGAGGAAATGCATCTTTTTTTAAGACGGCCGTGACTAATAAAAAAGCACTCGGGTAGCTTTCTTCTTTTCCTTTTTTTTCTTTTTTCAGTCACGGCTGTCTTTTAAAAAAAAAAGAGCGCTCGAGTACCACCCCGCTGCGGTGGCTCAGTGGTTAGGGTGCTCGGCTACTGATCCGGAGTTCTCGGGTTCGAACCCGACCGCGGCGGCTGCGTGTCGATGGAGGCGAAACGCTAAGGCACCCGTGTGCTGTGCGATGTCAGTGCACGTTAAAGATCCCCAGGGAGCCGAAATTACTTCGGAGCCCTCCACTACGGCACCTCTTTCTTCCTTTCTTCTTTCACTCCCTCCTTTGTCCCTTTCCTTACGGCGCAGTTCAGGTCTCCGCCGATATGTGAGACAGGTACTGCGCCATTTCCTTTCCCTAAAAACCAATTTTCATTTTCATTTTTCGAGTACCAGAGTGAGTGAGTGAGCGAGCGAGCGAGCGAGTGGAGGAGTGAATGAGTGAGTGAGTGAATGACTTGGCAACTGAGTGAGAGAGGGAGTGTGTGGGCGAGTGAGCGAGAGAGAAAGAGAGAGATAGAGAGTAAGGGTGTGTGTGTGTGTGTGTGTGTGTGTGTGTGTGTGTGTGTGTGTGTGTGTGTGTGTGTGTGTGTGTGTGTGTGTGTGTGTGTGTGTGTGTGTGTGTGTGTGTGTGTGTGTGTGTGTGTGTGTGTGTGTGTGTGTGTGTGTGTGTGTGTGTGTGTGTGTGTGTGTGTGTGTGTGTGTGTTCGAGCGCCTGCCTGTATATACGTGAGGGAATGTATGTGTGCGTGAGTGTATGCGTGAACGAGTCAGTGTGTACCTGAATATTTTGTATGAAATGCTCACGATAACCGCCGAGGAGGAAGCGACAGAGAAATGAGAGGAACACATGAGGTATTTACATAGTTGGCAAGTTTTCCGTTTATATATTGCGTGCGAAACCGCCTTCCTTTGCATCGCGACGCCCATTTTTGCTCCGACACAGGCCTCTGCCACTGCACGCGAGGTGTCCGTGCTTTTATACTCCTGCTGTCTGAAATGCGCTTCCATTTCTCTCCACTCGGGGGTGATGGCGATTCTCGTTTGCGGTGAATACACAATGACGATTATAACAACAGGGACGGCTGTCGACACTGGCTGTGCTGCGGCAGAATGCACCCTTGGTGCCCGAGGCGCTGTAATTACGTTTCTCAGTCAGGGAACACGGGGTGTCGGATGGAACGTTTTACACCGAAAGCGCTTTCGCCACAGGATGTCCGGAAACCAGCAGCGCTCGCGGACTAGCTAACCTGTGGCCGTAGAAAGCCGTGTTAATTTGCAGTTTTCTTTATGCACGCATTGACCAGGTTATTCAAAACCGCGTGTAGTGTGCGAGTAAACAAGATAAGTGAGTTAACTGGTTTTACTAACAGCGTCCAGGGATGAAGCATTAGTATTTGCGTAAGCTCTCCTCGCTTTGTTCTCTGCGGTTTATTTCACGTTCGGGAGACGACGTCTCAGCGCACGATTCATTCTTTAGTAGCACTGCTCATGAGGGATACAAGAACGTTAGAGATCACTGCCACCCGCATTTTGAGGAATGCGAAAGCATTGACACCTCCTCGATACTCGTCGCGTCTCCGAGCTTATTGGCGTTTCCTTCGAATTAATTAACTAATTACTCTATGTCAATCAACGTTTTTGTTTGATTAATTATCCGTGATAACACACATTTCAATCCATTTCAAACTTTATTTTCACTTCTTTGCCTATTTTTCCACTATTTTGCCGTCCACGGCTGTTTTGCCGTCCACTCACTATATCAACGTCCGCACTATTTCGACGTTTTTACATTATTGGCTATAATGAATTAACTAATCATCCTACTGACATCAGTATTTTTTTGCGCATCATCCTCACATCGTCCTCTATCGATCACAATTATTCGTCTGATGCTATCCCTTCTGATGACGTCACTATCGCTGCGTGCACGTTTCGGTCACACGACCCCGTAGACACAGCCCAGAAATGCTTTCGCATTAAAAGATAGAGTGCGGAGAGTAAGAGTGGGGGATAGAGCTCACTGAAGAAAAGAGGAGAATTTTCGCCTGCATATGAGAATTTTCGCCACCATACCTTGTACATACGAGAGAGTTTGTATTGACAAACGTATTAGAAGAAATAATGAAATTCGGACGGAGGGGTTTATGAGTTGAAATTACAGAAAGATGATAAAAAAAGAGAGCAGCAGTCATAAAATTAAGCAGCCCGGCTTGGTTGTACAAACTGGGACTAACCTTTCACAGAGCGGCCAGCGGCATAAAGACCGGAAAACTAATTGTTGAAAACACGGTGGGGGCCACATGTGCAGCGCAACAGATTTAATATATTTCTTTCTGCCCAAAATGTTGCACAGTACCTCAGACATCTTTCTCACTTTTCAATGACGGTCTTGGGATTGAAACAGTGGAAGTTTTTTCGCAGCTCATTGAATGAATTGCATTTCGTTACTAAAGTTACTTATTAAAGGAGAGGCACTCATGTCTAAACTACCGTTGTTCAGCATCATTTCGTTAACACCAGGTCCGCTGCAGTGGCAATCGATGAGTCGGCAATGCCTTGCTAACTGTATGCGCCTATAAGCCGCAGGCAGCCAATTAATAATCAGCCCCCTTAAAAGATTAGGGTTCTCGTCATGCGTCACAGTCATTCCGTGGACATAAAAATGATGTATTAGAGTCTTTTTTCGCTCTTTCTTTATGTAGCTTGCAGGAAACTGCAGACATCAGACCATCCACTGTAGAAAAGGCTTTCACAACAGGAAGCCGATTTGGAAAGCCAATCGCGTGCTAGGGTACGTGGTGGGAGGAGCGCCTCTCCTTGGTTCCTCATCTGCTTTCCTGAACACTTCTCTCTGCAGGGCACCAGAAAAGAAAAGGTGGTGGGGAAGGGCTGTTTTTCTCCCTGCCTATTTATCCGCCCGACGCATTCTAATGAACGGCGCAGTAAACAGGGTCCGTCCTCTCACACAGAATCCACGCTGAGAAACTAATCTTAATGGCGCAGGAGCCTTATTGGTTTGCTCCCCATTCACTGCACATCGGTTCTGCCTCCGTCTTCTTCCTCCACACCTGCGGAGGTTCTGAGAAGGCAACCCTTACGTCTGGCGTTTCCAATTCCGTCCCATCACCAGACACGGAAAGAAGGGAACGTTAGGTTCCTAGATAATCCAGCTGGCTTCCTCTCCCCTGGGTACACTTGGACTTCTGTACGCCCAGAGAATACCCTCAGCAGGAAAACGGGGAACTATCTTAGATTCTCGTTGATTGCCTTGCCTTAGCTATTAGGATTTATCTGCGTTTGAACGTCTTCGGGGCTCCTCAAGATCGATAAGAAGCATTTTCAGTGCACGTATACGTTAAAAGGGAGGCGCTTGATAAAGGCGACGTGGATTCTGATAAGCGGATACAAAAGAAAGGACTCTTCAGAGAGTGCACGCTATAGGGACTCTAAATGGTTGCTTCGCCGGCCAGCCGGCAAACTAAGAAAACGGAGTACTTCTTCCTTCTGGTTTTTATAAAATATTTGACGTATCGGTAAGTGTGTTTTTTGGGGCGTAATTTGGGTGTTGTCACTGTATGAAGTAGCAACGAGGCTGGCTTTGAGCCGCAATGAACACATTTTATCTCAAAATAAAGGCTATGCATAATAACGCACCATGACAAGGCACTTTTGCTGAATCATATTTGCAGAATTCGACATGGCAGCTTTTCTTGGAGTGTAGAGCTACAGAGTGGCATAAAAAGCGGCATCAACTTTGTGAAGTACTGCTTCTTGAAACATAAGCAGCTATTCGCGGAGAAGGACGTGGAACTCAGGCGAACATCTGCGAAGCCTGTCCCGCTCAGGTGATGCGGACATCGATCCCCAGAGCGGCGGGAACAAGGCGTGGAGTCTGGTTTTAGCATCACGACAGACAATTGAGCATCTGCAACAATGTCTCAGCTGACGAGCTCTTCCCCATATTACCACCGCTGGACAAAACATCATGTACTACGTGCGCCCGATTAAATGACACAACAATAAGAGGTGTGGAACGGTTCGCAATGCCATGCACCATTTCAAAAAAGAGAGCGCGACCACTGTGCGAATGTTACTCAAGATCGTCGAGAATTCGTGGCCCCACCCCTGAGCGAGTGTCAACTGTCCTCCTGGAAATAGTTTACATCAATCGACGCTGACGTCATGTATATTGGTGCCGGATTAACTTTACTACGTCTTCATTTATGGCTGCTTTTACACTTCTGTTCAAATTGCGCAACTGTTTCTCTGAACCAGCCAATTTGAACATCCGCAGGCTGAAGTCAATCGTCTTCCAAGTGAATACGAAGTCGAAGATCAAAGCAATAGTGCCCAGTCGTCTGAAACGTCTCATTTGAGAACAAATTCTTCATGACGAACCTACCAAAGGCGCTCGTTTTGATCTAAACTCTTCATCAATCAACGCGACTGGGCTCTGGTACGTTGGGCGGTGCACAGCTCCGGCGTTTCGTCCAATTGGAAGCGAGAAATGCAGATCTCTTTTCATCGTGTTGCTACAAAGAGGTTTCGGAAGACAGTGCCAGCAACCATGGTTCAACCTACGATCCAACAACGCCTGTGCATGAGCTTAGTGCAGCGCTCAGTCGCGAGTATCCGCAGATAATCTAATATAGTTTCTGCGTTGTATTTACTCGAAAACTTTCTGGTACACTCCTATGTCGCCAGCCTGATTTGTGTGTACACCTTGCTTCGCGCTTATGTACGTGAATGCAAATCAGAATGGATGCACTATTCAGCGTCAGAGTAATTTTTTTCTGTGAACGGTTTCTGCCCATACAATGTATATTCTCTTCTGCGAAAGATCAACATGTCATGTACCACCTGTGGAGGTTTACAATGCGGAGGCCCACGTTGTTATTGAGAGCCGGCAATTATTGCAACATGCCTGTGATAAAAGGAATTATGTTGCCGTCATCGGCTTCTTAAAGACACGTCATTCTGTTGTTTTTCAAATTACTGGGCTCACGGAGAACAGCGCTTTCATTGGCGCAGGGACAGAAGTGTGCCTGCCAGAACAAATTAATAGTTCTAAGACATCCTGACAGTATTTTGCTGCTTGATTTTAACTATGAAAAAGATTGATCAATGTTTCAGATTTTTGGCAGACCTTAGGCACCAATGGGCTATACTGCCGCAGTAGTCAAAGAAACTGGTGATAACAAACCTACCATGACGAGCACAACGTGATAACTTGGCGCATTTTGTCTGAGTCAAGCAGAAATTTTGGTCGTTATCTTTTATCGTACCTTACGTGGACAATGATAATTCGTGAATTCCTTCTTTCACTGCTTTTGGAGCTTTCGATGTTTGAACCAGGTCTAAAGATGGGAAAAGACAAGTGATTGTCCTAAAGGCAAATTTCAGGCTTTGACAATGTGGTGGGAATTCTGCACGCAGTTCATTTTGTTTTGTTTTATACAATACGCTTCTGAATCATGTATACAGCCATAGGAGTGCGCAGAACATTCATATTTTCTGAACGAAGAAACAAGGTGAAGCTATAACAGATGTAGTAGTTCTTGAAGACCAGCACCATGGCATCATTCGAGGAGCCTCTGGTCTTATTTCTCTCTTTTCGTGTGTTCGATTATTCTATTAGCGCGCAGCTCACGAAGGTCTATGTTTCATCTACATTTCTACTGTTGTGAAATGTATGTCACGCGCAAAAATCTACCTGCGCGTACTGAAAAGGGAAACCAGTATTTGAATAACTTTCAGAGAGGTCCGCTGTTTGAAGTCAAGCGCAATAAATACCCGCGTTGCATTGAATGAATACATGCCTCAGTTCCTTCTTACGAGCCCAGTGGCACACTATAGCTCACTTTCATCGGAACCACTCCAACGCAGTACAGCGGCAAAGGTGAGCTCAGCTCTTTGCTAGGCTAGAGCCTGTCAGCAACTCCAGCATAGCGAAAGCTCGGTGCCGCAATACAAATACGCGGGGTCTTCTCACTTTAGCTCCCGAGTAGACCACCTCACTTTCCCGGCAACCACTCTGCATAAGGTGTGCGCCAAACTCCCGAGTCTGCCAGATGAGTTCGCGAGGCTATCGCGGGCACTCCGGAGGGTCATTTCCGGCGCACTCTCGGCGAGCCGCATATCACTGGGGCAGCAGTGCTACTGCATCCTCTGATGCTGCTTGCGGTAGGTGCACCCCCCCCCCCCCCCCCCCGTTCTTCTCCTTGGACTCGCGCGAGAAGTGTACGTCTCCACCGCATCTCTTTGAGCGCTTGTTTGCTCATCGGTCCCTGCGGGGTGCGCGCCATTCCAGATGGCGCCGACCGGAATCGCGGGACTCGCTCCTGCCCCTGCTATTATTGCTGGTGTTTGGGTATGCGCTTGCGTTCTAGGCTCAGCAAGAACCTCCGCGAAGAGTGAATTGCGAGTTTGTTCGTTTGTCGCTCACTCCGTGTGCAAGCTCGGGACAGGAGCTGCTTTTGTTCCCCAGACTTAATCAAAGCATCCTTTGGCATCTTGTGTTTCGTACTCTTTGTTAGGCGAGTTCGGCGCATCTTTCGGTAATACTTTGAACAAGACAAAATGTTAGCGTGACGCAAGCTATTCATTCTCCTTGGATGAAAGACTGAACGCTGCTTGATAGAGATTTGCTGGGACTCGCGGGGCCTGGACGTCATCGTTAAAGGAAACGAGAGGAATGCTCAGCGGCTGCTAAGACGCACTGATGCAATGGCCGACTACTAATGGCCTTCTGGAAAGACGCATAACTCATAGTTTCTGCAAGCTCTTTCGCTTCACGTTCTCTTCGTGTCCTTACTTTCTTTCGGCACGATAATTGTATGCAGTTTATGCGTACCCTCCGGCTGCCTTGCTTCCAAGTCATCTCGTTACACAAGTGCTGAAGTGCAGGTAGAGTCTAACGATCATCAGTTTTATCAAGATATCAACATACAACACCTGTGTCATCGTATAGAAAAGTGTGTTGCTAATTCAGCAAGGAGTGATCATTAGAATGTCCTCGCTTAATGGTATTGACAAAATAAATCCTCTATCATGATTATGGTAGCTACGAATCAAGTCGCTTTCTATGCAGCTGACTTTAGTCATCATTACCACCACCGTCATCCTCATCTCTTTACATTCTTATGTTCCTGGCTACGCTTGCCTTCCTATAGACTTCACTTTGGCCCCTTTATTGAATCCATATTTAACACTGTCTACCAGTAGTGATTTTCTTGCATGCAGTAGAGGCTGTGCTAGCGCTGTCAATGGCATTTATTAGATAATAATGTCCGGCAATTTTCAGATGCCCACAGATGTCAATGATGAAATTCATATTTTAAGTTCTTCCGGAAGTCAAAATTGTGTGCGCCAAACGACAGACCTGAGAGCAATAATAGTTTTCTCAAAACAATAATTTTAAAGATAGCCTCCCATCATTCCGTAAGCGATGTCAAACAGGCGATTTTTACGGCCTAGACCGTGCATGACGACGTCATACTTGGCACAGCCTGGCACGCAGCATACGAACGGCTGCCCACTACAGAACAGCTTTCTTGGCTTCGGTGTAGTGTTCACTCGCAGTTTGTGTTTGCTCAAGTGATTGTGGTGGCTGGTGTTGTGTTATCGGATGCATGATTCACTCGGAAAAGACGACCAGCGTGCTTTAGCGCGCATTTCAAAACGACAAGGAGCTCAGCGGAAAATTGATTTGAGTTTTCCGGCGCCTCAACTGGTTCCCGACTCCGAGAGTGCGTTTGCTCGAATGATTTCATGCGGGTGGGTCACAAAGAAAGCATACTTCTGACGGAGGAGGTCTGTTTCGCGATCGCAGAAGGCTGCAGATGTGGGTCGATGTGCCAGCGTTGCTCTAATACCCGCCACCCGTTGCCCTGCCAAATTATAGAGGGGCAGCTTTGAAGAGGAATCGATCGGCGGAAAGTTTAGTAGAACATTCGTTGTTTCAATCAATTAGCGAACAGCAAAAAAAAATGTTTTTCACAACGGTGCATAATGTTCACCCGCGCTGAGGCGGTTGCGAATCGGCGGATCCTAAGAGATTCCCAGGTCCCCTCACCGGACTTAATGCAAATTAAATATTATTGTCGATGGCTTTATTAATAATCGAATGTGGACTTCCAGTAACTTTCAGCCGTTGTCATACTCCCAGTAACGTTCTTTAGCAGAATATGCCGCCTGCACCAATGTTTCAACGTGTACAAGCTGCGTCAAAATTCTAGCTAAAGCTTTCAATAGCTCGTAGCAGTAAGGCTATAAGTGCACTCGCGCATTTGTTGCAAATACTGGTTTTGTCGGTTCCCGAACCTCTCGTGCTCAGACCACTCGCTTCATCTTTCTACTCTAAATCATGAAGGCTTAAACTTCGCTCTAATATCGAAGAGCGATGTTCTGTGCTTGGCTAAAATCACCCTGTTCACGACATTTTTTTTTTTTTGAGGTGGCAGGTCAACGGTAAGATGCGAGTCATTAATACTGAACTCGTGTCTCCGAAATTGTCACTTCCACTGTGAGGAAGCATGGAGAAAAAACCGCGGATTTGAGCTCGGTCTCCGTAATGTGTTGTTCTGTCACCGGTTTGCCTTTGGCGCAGCGAGGCAGCGTGCGCGCCCGGCTCGCTTCTCGAGAGTGACGTCATCACTGACGTCCTGCTAAGCAGCCTTCTGTACCGCGCGCGGGAGTTTCGATTTCTGTTCAAGAATTTTTGCTGCTCTAAAATTATTGTTCGAGCATTTTAAACAACGAAGTCGCGTATTGAGAACAACGCAGCGAGCAATGGAAAGGAAAATGATTAATGTAATGTTAAGAGCTGGGAAGCGAGCAGAGTTGGTGAGGGAGCAAACGCGGGTTAATGAGATTGTAGTCGAAATCAAGAGGATAAATTGGGCTTGGGCGGGGCATGTAATGCGAAGTCAAGATGACCGCTGGTCCTTAAGGCTAACAGAGTGGATTCCAAGAGAAAGTAAGCGTAGCACGGGGCGGCAGGAAGTTAGATGGGCGGATGAGATCAAGAAGTTTGCGGGGATACGGTGGCCGCAGGTGGCAAAGGACAGGGTTAATTGGAGAGACACGGGAGAGGTCTTTGCCCTGTAGTGGGCGCAGTCAGGCTGCTGATGATGATATATCATAGTGAGACTGCCACCAGCAACATAACTGAACAATTAACTGAATATAGTAAAAAACACCACCGGAGCTGACCGTTCGGCTTTTTATGTGAATTAAGAATTATCCATTGTCATTAGGTAGTATTCTTATTTTGCACTGGCCTCTGCTCGGCCTCGTGTGACGTCGTGCCCTAGGCAAGCGCTCTTAGTACATTCCTGTCTACTAACATCTAATAACCACCCAGCGATTAAGTACTCCGCGAAGGCACGATGAAATCTTCGTAGCTTGGCGAGCCTTTATTCAGAGCCCCCAAAAAAGGAGGAAAAATATTCAGTGTCAGAAAAGCAGTGTCCTGGCTGCTATCATTCTCACTGTTCACTGTAGCCGCTTTCACGTTAGCCCTGCCTTCTTTTATTTTCACTACTTTTACTTTATTTCGTAGAAATAGATTATTTATTTGTGTATGTTTATGTTGATTTCAATGTAAAGCTTTGTTTATTCAATAAAGGCACACAGAAAAGCCGTGTCTCGGCTGCTATCATTCTCAATATTCACTGTAGCCGCTTTCACGTTAGCCCTGCCTTCTTTCTTTCATTTTATTTCGTAATAATAGATTGTTTATTTCTGCATATTTATATTATTTGTTTATTTATATGTAAAGTTTTGTATTACGGAGTGACAGGAGCCGCAGGACAGGTGCACATAGAGTACATACACAAAACAAAAAAAGCAATTGCGATAAATGCACATATGAATAAAAAATTCCAAACAAAGATAATGCAAAGAGACGGAAATGCGATTTTTCGGCGCAGACATTAGAAGTTTCCATTGCCAACGCATGAACAGCGAAGTTTTCGTATACAACTTCTTACGGTGGCGATGCTGATGCCGCTTTTCGCGTAGAATGTTTTCAATAAAAATATTTATTTTAAAGAGAAGCGCATGGGCGCATCTACAATTCACACCGGGCGCAAGAAACGAACGACAAACAAGCGAGCGATACCGAAGCTCGCCTTATGCAGACGTCGGCTAAAACTTGTTTTCGTCTCCAAACAGTGGCGCAATAGTGAACGAGAACTGTCTGAAAGGACATTTTCTGACACCAAAGCAAGGAGAAGAGAAAATTGTCTCGCGAGGATCCATTGACGCGGCCTATTTACAAGCGCCATTGTGTCTACCAGGCTTCATCCGGACCTCGATGCGAACAGCGTTGAAAAACGGTAAAGAAGGAGGGAATGCGACAACGCAGGCGCTGAACTGCCGCTGAAATTTTATTGCTGCACGTCAAGAAATACGGTACAGCCCCTGCATGCAAGAAAGAAAATAAAACGGCCGTATCCATGGCCGCTATCTGAGGCTGTCCGTCCATCTGGTTGACAAAGAAATCGCGTATTTGATTGAGCAATACCATGAATGCACACTCGTTGCGAAGCCTTAAAGGTGCACTAAAAAGGATTCTGAGCTCGTCATTTTTTTTTTACAGCGGGAACTCGATCTTCACGCTCCGAGCATTTTTAGACAACTTCGAATTATACTAATTATAACCTTGTGCGGCCGATTTTTCTATTAAATCGAATTAGTGAAATGTTTTAGGGGAATCCCAAGGATGGAGTAAATTTGTAATAAGGGAGTAATTACTCATTGCTGCAGCCATACGGCTGCAAAGGAAAGCCGTACAGCTTTTTCTCAGCAACTTCGTAGTTGAAGAAAAATTCGTCCTGGTCCGGGGTTCGAACCCGGGACCACCGCTTCACCGGAGCAGTCGCTCTACCAACTGAGCTAACCGGGACGGCAAGCTTATGGTAGGGCGAGAGCGAATTGATCAATAACTCGAAGTGGGAAGAGTGTTGGTCAAATGTTTTAGGGGAATCCCCCAAGGTAGAGGAAATTTGTAATAAGGGAGTAATTACTAATTGCTGCACACGGTTGGATTTCAATGAGTAATTACTGCCTTACTATAAATTGAATTAAACGTCCCGGCTGCCGCCTTTTTTTATTCTTGAGCTTACCTCAGAAAGTGGGAGGAGTCTGCCGTCGCGTGGAGTGCCTTTCAGCCAGTCCCGTGGCGGCTTGCCGCTTTGCCATTGGCGGAGTAATACCTAAAGCAAATATTCAGCGCATATTTTTACTTCCGTGGACCTAATTGGCGGCAATGTTGTCTGCTACTGAAACTATTTATTCATGAAAACCTAATATACAAAATAAAACCGCAAGCGAAGCCACCACGCGACTGTCTGAAAGGCACTCCACGTGTTGGATGACTGCTCCTACTTTCGCGGGTCAGTTAAAGAGAAAAGGCGGGATTCGGAACGTTTATTTCGATTTAGTAGGAAAATCGGCCCGCATGACAATGATTCGAAGTTTATAAGAATGCTTGGAGCGTGTAGATCGAGTTTCCGTGGTAAAAACACGAGCTCATAATCCTCTTTGGTGCACCTTTAAGCGACAACAACCATTCTTCGTTTTTGTTGAGTTATTGCTTCTTTTTTGTTTCTCGTGCTCGCTCACTGTGTATTCCGTGAAACATAAAATAAAATCTCAGCTGTAGGTAAATCCCTGTCTCCTTCCCGCATCTGGCCGCCGCAGTGGCTCAGTAGTTATGGCGCTCGGCTGCTGACCCAAAACACGCGGGTTCGATCCAGGCCGCGGCGGTCAAATTTCGATGGAGGCGAAGTTCCAGAGGCCCGTGTACTGTGCCACCTCAGAGCACGTTAAAGAAGCCCAGGTGGTCGAAATTTCAGGACCCCTTAACTACGGCGTCCCTCATAGCCTGAGTGGCTTTGGGACATTAAACACCCATAAACCATAAACCAATCCTTCCCGCATCCAAGTCTTTAGTTTTGTAGCGCAATTGGAATAAATTATGTACCAAGTAGCCCAGTGCGCTAGTTGGCCCATGGTACACGCTTCTCGGTGTACTATACTTGGTGCGAGCGTGCGCTCCTTAAGGAGAGCGTTCAGGAAGTGATGTTGCATGCATTAGCCAAAAATTCCCTCAGTTAGACAAATTCCTATTTCAGGCCCCTTTTCTTTGCAGCAGCTTTTGAAACTCCTGCAATTCAGAGAACCTGAGACAATTTCGTTTGTTAAAATTTCCTCATATCCGCAAAATCTTGCCTGCATAAGTTAAAATTATCCGTAAAGACATCCAAATGTGCTGAGGGAAAGCGGTGATGTGGTATCGAACGCTGCCCATAAGCGCTTAAAGGAAATAGCTGTGTAACAACTCCGCGTCATTCGGCAGGGTTTAGATGAATTGAAAGGCCTGTCACTTGTATTCAACAGCTTATGCAGGACCCTACAAACTTAACGACGAAATGGGTCAAAATTTGTATTCCTGTTTTTACGTTTCCAGTTGAATATATGGCATTGCTAACGGTTCTTCGCAGAGCTTGCGTAACATCCTTTTTTTTTTTCGGTGTTTGTCAAGTGTTTATGGTGGTTTACACACGTCCCACTAGCGCTGTCCTGCAGGTACTTTGTAGAGGCCATAAAATTCCGTAATTATAATTTTGAATAAATCTCCTGAATTGTCCTGTGGTGCATTTCGTTGCTTGCTTACTACTACTATTTCAGGTTTTATTTCTTCATTGTTTTGTTGTGTGTACACTAAATACCAGAAATCTTGAATAAATCAGTTTAATCATTGCGGGCTTTTACGTGCTGACACTACTTTTCTCTATGATTGACCATGCACTTGAAGATTCCAGTTACTTTCGGCCGTTTCGGTATCCCGAGAGAACCCATGACTCTCAGTAACTAGTCGCTTTCGCATTCAATCCGCACCCATGACCTGATCATGGCAGCAGAGAGAAGCGCTTCAGTCATTTCCCTTCCCTCTGCTTGACTCCGTCATGTAATTTACGCGACGACAAAATTTGTTCTCTTTTTTTTCTTCGGAAGCGCAAATTATTTTGCCGAATCAGTGCAGGCCACCACTGGAAACTGAGCTTGGCAATGTTTAACCCTAAAATGAATATGGACAGAACATGTAAAGCGAGAGAACTAACGGCCGTTGGTCTACTGAGATATGAGAGCAGGTGCCAAGGGAAGCATAATGTAGTAAAAAAAAAGAAGTGACGACGTTGGTAAATTTGCGGGGATAACGGAGCGGTGATTAGCGCAAGACAGGAGTAAATAGGAGACCACGAGAAAAATTTCTTGCAGTGAACTAAACTCGATAGATGAGGTTTCTTTTGCAGCTCCTCTTCACACTGTTTGTGAAGCTCTGCCTCAAGTACACACTAACTCGCACTCAGGCACGCGCCCACAGACACAGGGAGGCAATATTCTTTGTCTTTCCCTCGCAACCGAAGTCCGCATAAGGCTTCGCCTCATTGGCCCAATCTCACTATAGGTCAGGCGAGCAAGGCAGCCGCACTCGCTCCCAAGATGCGTGGATAGCGGGAGCGCAGGGGGAGAGGCGATCCCCAAGGAGGAAGCGATCCATCTTCGTCGGAGCAGAGACGCGCCTGCCGAAGGCACCTGCCCGTTCCCGTGCGCGGCGCGGTCGTGCGTATTCGCCTCTAGAAGGGTGTCCTATATACCGTGTATCCGGCGGGAATCCCCTCATAACGAGCGGAACGTAAGCACCGCACGGTCTCAAGCCAGCCGTGCGAACGTTCGGATGAATGATTCGGAGGCATGTGGTGCCTGCTCCTACGACGGACCGCGTTGCCCCCATAAACTGTAACGATTCCAGTTACGCGCCGTTAGAGCCTATTACGGTGGCTGAGCGGCACATCACCCGTCAGGTTTATTGTATATTTTTTTTCTGCTGGTCTTGTTCGTACTCTTCCGCTCTGTGCAAAGCTTGATAACAGCTAGTGCATTCTTTCCTTCATGTTTTAGACCGCTTAAAACTACTGAAATAAGCGTTTACTACAGATCTGCTCTTCTGTTTTTTCATGCCACTGCCGTATGGTGGCCTCTCGTCATCATCATCATCATCAGCCTTACTACACCCACTGCAGGGCAAAGGCCTCTCCCATGTCTCTCCAATTAACCCTATCCTTTGCCAGCTGCATCCACCCTTTGCCTGCAAACTTCTTAATCTCATCCGCCCACCTAACCTTCTGCCGCCCCCTGCTCCGCTTACTTTCTCTTGGAATCCACTCCGTTACCCTTAAGGACCAGCGGTTATCTTGCCTTCGCATTACATGCCCTGCCCAAGCCCATTTCTTTCTCTTGATTTCGACTAGGATGTCATTAACCCGTGTTTGTTCCCTCACCCACTCTGCCCGCTTCCGATCTCTTAACGTTACACCTATCATTTTTCTTTCCATGGCTCGCTGCGTTGTCCTTAACTTAAGCTGAACTCTTTTCGTTAGCCTCCATGTTTCTGCCCCGTAGGTGAGTACCGGTAAGATTATGCTGTTGTACACTTTCCTCTTGAGGGAAATTGGTAAACTGCCACTCGTGATCTGCGAGAATTTGCCATATGCGCTCCACCCCATTCTTATCCTTCTAGTTATCTCCCTCTCATGATCCGGATCAGCTGTCACTACCTGCCCTAAGTAGACGTATTCCGTCACAATTTCTAAGCTCTCGCTGCCGATTGTGAACTGTTGTTCCCTTGCTAGGCTGTTGAACATTACCTTGGTTTTCTACATGTTAATTTTTAGACCCATCGATCTGCTCTGCCTGTCTAACTCATTGATAATGATTTGCAGTTCACCCCCTGAGTGACTCAGCAAGGCAATGTCATCGGCAAATCGCAGATTATTTAGGTATTCTCCATTTATTCTTATTCCCAACTGTTCCCAATTCAGGCCTCGAAATACCTCCTGTAAACATGCGGTGAACAGCATTGGCGAGATCGTGTCTCCTTGCCTGACGCCCTTCCTTATTGGAATTTTATTCCACTCGTATATGTGACTTAAAGGATATTCTTTCTACGTGCCATCAGCACATTTTTCCAGCAGAGTACTGGACAATGATACTCTCCTCGGCTTGCTGAATAGATTCATTAATGGCTCGCAGTGGATGAAAACCTTGGGACCTGCTGCCAGCTGTTGAGCCAGTAATAGAAAGTAGCTAGCCAGTTACTTCTTTTCCTCATCTTTCATCATCGTAGCCCCAAAGGTTCTTTTCTACTCATCACTGTCATCTCTACGCAGCCGGACCAGTCGCTCTCAATACGGAACACGCAAAATTTATTCACATCATATACAATGCAGCGACAACTTTGCAGACATCCGGGTGCGGCCTCTCATCTCGGCACCCTGGTTCAGCTACTCTTCGTCGGCTCTTTGTGCCGTCCGCCTCTCGTTTGGGGCTTCTTTCTTCCTCGGGGTCCCTCTCAGCAGCGGGCTCTTCGTAGCTCTACCCTTCTTCGTTGTTTTTTTTTTTTCAAATTCATTCCCTTGTGAAGGCATCTAGCCCCGGTTAGGTCCAGGAACCCGGCGGTCGTTATGCAGACCACGGCCAGATCGGGTGACACCCTTTCTCGGGGCAGCGTGCTTTGCAGAGGCCAGCGATTCACTTCTACTAACAGCCGTCTCTCCGGCGTCAGCTTGCCGGCCCATCAGCCAGTGAATACGTCTCTGCGGCACGTAGCGCGTTTGCCAGACTAGGGCCACGCGCGTACACATACACGCAGCGTCCCTCCCTGTCGTCTGTCGTGTGTCGTGCTTCGTCTGTCGTCTGCTGTCTGATGTCATCTGCTTGCGTCTGCCTTCGGCTCCTTCCCGGCTTATAGGCGCCAGTCTGCCGAACCCCACACCACAGCGCGCAGTACTGAAATTTCTCTTATCCGTCGTCGCCTGAGCCACACGCGCCACACACACAAACACATCCACGCCAGCCATCTTACTCGCGAGAGGGGGTGAACCAACGGGCGCAACCGACAGTCAGTGTCATTAACAACGACTGTATTGCACGAAACGATGAAAAAAACGGTACCTGGCAATGACCTGGAGAATATTGTACACGCGTGTGGTATTTCCAACGAGACTACTTAAGGTGTGGCGTCCTTGGATGTAAAAGAAAAGAAAACTGGCTCCTTTTGAAATGTGTTGACGTAACTTCTAGATTAATTAAAGAATCAGATAACCGGGGCGCAGAAGAAAGTTTCGTGCAAGAACAAAAGCAGCATTGAACCCAAGCTTCTAAAGGAGGGCTGACGCTCTACTCCAGCGAACACTCGAGGTGAACAGCTAAAGTTCTTGAGCCGCCTCGACAATGCACATTTCATAGCAGTAAAAGAACTGATTACTTGAGAGAGACACTTTTTTACTGAGCGTTCACATGTTTTTTTCATGTATGAATAAAAGCAAGCTCCCGAGTCTGATGCACCAAAACTTACCATTGTCATTTCGCGACTTCAACTTTCATCTTTCTATTCATTCACAGTCATTTTTTTTTTGCGTGTGTTTCACCCGTATTTATCAAACTTCTTTTAAACTTCCTTCTTTCCTCCCATGCAAACGGCGCGTGCATTCCCATTCGACGGGTCGCTGATGAGAGCCCCGTGTAAAGTGGAGCGGAAATTAAAATGTGCTCCGTTCTCTAAAGACCGTTCGAAAATGACGGGGGCTGCTGGCGGTGCCGGTCGAATAGCCTCCCCCCCCCCTCCTCCTCCTCCCCCAATCGACGAGCCACCAAGCCCGCGAGAGAAAGGCGTTAATCGAAACCCCGTTTTCCCCTCCTCCCAAAAAATCTCTCTGTTTCCGCGGAGAGGTAGAGTAGGAAGGGTGTTCACCAGGAACCCGAACACTGAAACAAACGCACTGTCTCGCCTGTACTGCAACGGCGAAGCACAGACGAAGCACCGCGGCTGCCTTCGATGACAATGAGGCCGTAATCGGCGACTGCGGAAAAAAAAAACAGAAACGGAGGGACCTATCGTCGCGAACAACTAAGCAAAAATACAAAAAAGAAGGAGTCGAAATCGAAATTAAAGTGAACGAGTGAAATACGACGATACAATGATGACTGAACGGAGAGGAGGTTTGTGCGGGGAGAGGCATAGAGCGCACTATACCTGTCGGAGCAGTGAGAACAATTTGAGAGCGAAACTGTCAAATCGCGCGTGCTTTGAGTCCGATCCGAGTGCCCTACCGCGATGGTTCACTCACTCACTGGCAGCGTACATGTCTACTGCTTGCGGGAAAAGCCGTCTCGCCGGGTTGAGCGCTATAAGCGCTTCGTTGGTGGCTCCCCCCGCGCGCGCTTGGTCGCCCAATTTAAATGCAAATGCCCCGTCCTCACCCTGCCGAACATCTCCTACTATACCACCCCTCAGTGTAGAGATTTTTTGGAGCTCGACAAGCACAGTGGGAAAGTGAAACGCCCAAGTATAGCGGAAATTCGGCAGCCTCGCGCAAATCGTCACATTCGTATTTCCCCTCTCCAGCACTCCTTTTCTATTCACCTCTTTCGCAATAATTCCGTTCCTTTCCCCCCGCCACTGTCTGAGCATTGGTTCTTCTTTTCTACTAGCTCTGAGCATGGCGGCAACGAATGGGAACTAACGCTTTATTCCTGTAAATGCGAGTTGGATAAGGAATGTGTGAGTGGCTGCATTGTGCAGAAGTTTCGTCACTGCCTCCGACAGCTGTTTTTCGCAATCATCGGACAAAAAGTGTAACTCTTTGGCTTTGTCTCTCGTTTCTTTTTATAAAGTTCTTGTCGAGATACTTTGTGCGCGAGATTTGTTGCCACGAAATAAAATATGATAGATACAGAAGCCGAGTAACATAAGGCTTTTTAAAGAGAAGATTGCACAGATGGAGCTCCATAAAATATAAAAGTCGAAGACAATTCAGAGGTGAGCACACTTTTCTAGATGAGTGCTGTAAACATGTTCTACCACACAAAAAACGCAAATTTCAAAGTGCCTTCAAACTCTTATAGGCATAAATATGCATTGAGTGCAATACTTACAGTTATACATACGCCAACGCAACAGCAAATGCATTCAGCAATGTGGTGCGGGAGCGAGTTCGTTAAAGTTGCGTAAATGTCACAAGAAAGCAGTGGATAGAATTATGTTGCCTGTTTTAATGATTAGAACCTTGGGCAAGCAGACGCAGAAGCCAACGTTAGATTTTTGCCTAGACCAAATTCATACGAGAAACCTCTGTAGTCACGTGCAACATGACAAATGCCAGGCAGAATGTTGAAAGTATGCCCCGCGTATTCAAAACGAAAAAAAAACGTGGTATGTGTGGCTGGAATCTGTTAATGGCTTCGCTGTTTTTAGGGAGACTAAGCTTCAGTACTTTCGTGAGTGTTTTTTCTTTTTTATGACAGAGGTGCATATAGATAAATCCAGGTACAGGTTCCCTGACGGACGTGTACGAAACGCCTAATGTGCCTGTTAGCAACGACACACCGCGACGCCTACTGCGGCGCGATTCACCTCACGCAGAATGTCCCACATATCCTTAGCTCTCTAAACTCGCGCCTTTTACGGTTAGAGTAGCCGCATGCATGACGTCATGATAGCTCGCGACGTAACAAGCGACGCCATTATGTGGGGACCGACCAGGGATTGTCATTCTGACCAATCCCTGTTTGGTCCGAACATAATGGCGTTGCTTGTTACGTCATGAGGCATTCACCACAGCTTACCCGTGTCACTAATGCGAATGTAGAGGCGAATGTAGCTGCCGCTGAAATTCGCAATACTACAACCATATTTAAAATAAAATATTTTCTCTCACGCCAACCTCTCTGTTTTTCATCGCAAATAACTCATATCACCCCCTCCCTTGCATCGAGTACATCGAATGGTCTGCGGATTTGTCGCCTATGACGTTGGCGGAACCACATCCGGCAGCATGATTCTATCTTTTCGCTTGATTAAATAGGGGTGAACTGACCTTAATCTCAATGTAAAGATAGCCATCCGGGGCACTATTCTCTCCGTACTTTAATATTATTCTGAAAAAAAAAACTCAATGGCGCTCGCATGCCCGACACGATGGAAATGCGTGAGCGATCGCCGTTACGAACTAGGCTCACTGACTACACACGTATTGCTTTTTAATTTATTTTAATTTTCGCTCTCGGCGTCTTCGTTCTCGTGATCTTCGTTTAACGCCGTGACACCGGCCATTGTTTACTTTTCATTCCTAGTTCAGTAGGAGTTTTCACACCTCTCCTGGCGCAGTGGTGTAGCAGTTAACGGATGCGCCGCTGCCCTATGATGTCAGGTGCTGCCACCAGCGGGGATCGTGCAAACCAGGTTGCTCTTCCCGAGCAACCTCTCGCACCAGTCATTAAGTTACGTGCCATCTGCCACGCTAGGCAGTTTGCTCACAATCCGTTGGGCAGCGCTTCACTCCTAGGACCTCACCTAGAGTCGCCACTTTCACCACGACGTGTCCTCTTGATGCTCAATTATTAATAAATTAAAAGCCTAATATCAGAAAGAACTTACCGCGCGTTGTCCTCAAGCAAATGCTCGCGCATTACCATACGTTTGCGCGCCTACATAAACTGCTGCAAATCAGTATAAAGCAGCAACGTTCTTTCGCGCCAGTGCCGGCAATTTTTCTATAATTGATACGCTTTTCGGGTCGAATTCACACTTCGACCAGTACGTCGAAGAAGGCTAGACGGCCCGAATATTACGAAGCTAAGCGCAGTTCCTCGAAGCACGCTGCCGGTGGTGTGAAGCCCACAGAATCCACTTCAAAAACATGTCCTCGTGTGGAAAAGGTTTATGATTGGGCGACAACCATGCCGCGATCAGTAGTAATAGAGAAAGCAACCGTAGCATGATTACGAACTTTGGAACACATACACATGTAATTCGGAGCCCACATAAGCAGTTGGAGATTAACAAATTGAAGCAATACAGAGAAAAACTGTCGATTTATATGCCGTCGTTATTATAGCGACTTTACGCCCTCTTCCACTCCTTCCCTGAACCTAACCTTGCTCTCTTCACGTCGCCGCATTGAATTATTAAAATTATTGAATTGTTTCGTCAAATATTCGTTTAGGCACTCATATAACACCTATGTTAACTTCGCGTGAGAATCATCAATAAGAAGACATCACGACCTAAACTTAATATATTACTATGCACGTATTCTGTTCAAATTCAGCCTTTTCCCCCTTTCCATCGAAAAGAGGAATGCACTACATGAACCTATTCGCTCACGTCTTTCTCGAAGTTTTGCATCTGCCTTTTTAAAGGTGCACTAAAGAGGAATCTAAACTCGTCTTTTTATCGCGGGAACTCGATCTCCACGTTCCAGGCATTCTTAGAAACTTCGAATTATGGTCCAGTGCGGCCGATTGCCCTAATTAAATCAGATTAAACGTCCCGGCTCTCGCTCATTTTTCTTTAACTCAACGCGGTAGGTAGAAGGAGTCAACCAACGCGTCAGCCAGTCCCGTGGCGGCTTGCCGCTCTGCCATCGGCGGAGTGATACGTAAATCAAAGAGTCCGCGTGTATTTTTATCTCCGTGGGCCTAATTTGTGGCTATATTGTCTGTGACTGAAACTGTTTATTCACAGAAACCTGAAAACAAAATAAAATCGAAAGCGAAGCCCCCACTGGACTGGATGAAAGGAACTCCACGCGTTGGTTTACTCCGCCTACCTACCGCGTTGAGTTAAAAAAATGCGGGTGTGGGGCCATTTAATCCGATTTAGTTACGGAAATCGGCCGCACAGGACAATAATTCGAAGTTTTTAAGTATGTCCGGAACGTGTGGATAGAGTTCCCCTGTTAAAAATACGAGTTCAGATTCCTCTTTAGTGCACCTTTAAGACTCATTGTATTCGCACAACCCTGCCCGGCGGCTGTGTGTAAAATTTTCTTGTTTTTATTGCGAAAGCAATACTGCTCGAGGTTTCCGCTCTTGGCCGTCGTCCCGGAGAATCCACCATTGACCTTTAGCGTGACCTATGTGTGACGTCATACCAGCTGTGGAAAAGCGGGGCCCCAACTCGGCTCGTCGCGATCGTCCCAGCGAATCCTCCATGCTGCAGCAGCGCGCCGCTGCCGCGAGGGGCGCTCGCTGTACGTGACGTCATGCCAGCTGTGGAAAAGCGGCCCCCCAACTCGGCTCGTCGCAGTCGTTCCAGCGAATCCTCCATGGTATGTCGGATGATGTGTATAAGTTGAAGCTGCAACGATGTGCTGCAGCTAAGAAGCGGCGGTGTGCAGAAGAAACGGATGAAGAGCGGAAACAACGTTTAGCTAAACGGCGTGCATATTGTAGTGTTATGGAGAGCGCGAAAGAGACGAAACAACGACAGAACGAAGCGAGCAAGAGACAACGCGCTCAAGAGACGCCAAAAGAACGCGCCGAAAGACTCGAGAAGCGTCGTAACGCAGATGCGGCTAGAAGAAGTGACACCTCCCTTAATGACTCTCCAACTGCGGAAGAGACCGCTTTGAATTATCGAGAGCGTCGGAATGAGACGCTGCGTAGACGACGTGCCGAGGAAACGAAGCTTTCGCAATTCGACTTGGGTTAACCAGAGCTAAACCACAGACAATTTTTTCCCCTTATTTCTCTCTTTTTCTTCTGTGTGAGCACACTGTAGTATTTTTGTATAAAAGGGGGTCATTTGTGGAAATCTTTACATGCTATACCCCGAAGTGAATGCTTCTACATCTTATTTAACCTACTCTCCGGCTTAAACGCACATTGTGCTGCAGTGCGTATAAATAAATAAATAAACAAATAAATAAATAAATAAATAATCTCAAGTGTTGTTTCGAGAGCTTAATGAGTGCATAAATTTCACCTTTATGTTTTGTATGCATAAGCTTAACTTATTTTATACACTTTTCTTCTTCCCCCAATTATCTCTGGAGACGGTAGAGGAAACACATATCTCTGCTTGTCTCCTTCTCCTCCTTTCCTCTCATTAAAATTCCTTTCTCTCTCTGTCTCTGCTTGGCTCTGTCTCTCCCAGCTCTTATTCGTGGGCCACAGCTCACATCACGAACGTTAGTAACGAAATTCATCGCCCTTGCTCAATTCATTTCCTACTACGTGTCACTGGAGACGTCGGCGCGCGGAAGGGGCTTCAGATACTCCTCGTCACACTGGTAAATAAAAAAAATTGTTATAAGACCATTCATCGCCATTAACATGCCTGCCGGCGTACAGCTCACTTGAATAGGACAAGCTGTCGGGCTAGTGGGTGTTGCATGGTTTTCAGCAGCGCGTAGCATTACTATGACAGTGCACAGAAAGACATGACAAACAAGCGACGAACTACAACTTTAATTTGAAACATCGCCAAACCGCAGCAAACTCCTGTTGGGTGTTTCGTTTCTGTGGGTATATAGACTATGGTCTGTGGATTTTCCGAACTAAAATTGATGTTGGGAACTTGATTGTCTTCGCGTCCTTCTGTGCTCTGTCCACGTGCGATGCTAGAAACGGCCGCCTGGGGTTCTTAATGTGCACCTGCAGCTCACAGTACACGAGTATCTAGCATTTTCCCGCCATCTAAATGCCGGTGCAGGTATCGAACCCGCGTCTTTCGGTAAGCATATTTGGTAAACAAGCTGGGAAAGTCTCTGGGACGCCCTTGGACACGTCTCTGGGATTGTATCTGCGTAACGCTCGGCTGCTGACCCGAAAGACGCGGGTTTGATCCCGGCCAGGGCGATCGAATTTCGATGGGGGCGAAATTTTAGAGGCCCATGTACTGTGTGATTTCAGTACACATTAAACAACCCCAGGTGGTCGAAATTTCCGGAGCCCTTCACTACGACTCTCATAGCCTGAGTCGTTTTGGGACGTTAAGCCTCGATAAACCATAAACGTATCGGCATAACGTCTGGAAACTTTACACCTTAGCTCCTTAGCTCCCAGCTTGGGAGCCGAGGCGCGAGCTGTATAGCCGTGGGGATTTCTGTTGGACGTCTTTGGACAAGTCATTGGGGACGTCTTTTGGGAACACGCGAGTAACCCCAGAGCATGGTTCTTGATTTGGTAGTCGAGGTGCGAATGGCTGCAGTAGCGTCGCCGGCGTCGCAAGCGCTTCGGCCGGACTGCCATGTATTATTGAGCGACGGAGCGCCAGCAGAAACGTCGCCGGGCTGGCCGTCAGGGGCGCTCACGGCGCTTGAGTCCCGATCGGCGGCGACGGCGGCGCGAGAGGCGCTGGGGCTCTGTCGGCGGCAGCAGCGCCGGCGCGTTGACAGTCGCCGGCTCAGAGGCCGCTGGTCCGAGTGTTTCTTGCCGCAGCCGCGCGCGCGAGCCCACGACGCACGCCCCATGTCGACAAGGTGAGAGCGCCGATGGGCCGCCTTTGCTCTTTTTGTATCGCCTCCCACCCCCCTCGTCTCCTTTCCCGTCCCGTGTAGACTTCCCCGTGGAATATTTTTTTCTCGCGGATTCTTTTGGCCACGAGTGTCTTCACACACTATCGACAGAGCTCTGCGAGACGCTGCATTCACACGAAGACGCACAATTACGCGGAAAAACGCGTGAAACAATAGCAGCAAAGAACGGAAAAACCTTTCCTGAAGGCATCTATGACTAAACTTTGTTCGTCCCGCCCAAGTCACGGGATTCCTCCTGACTTTTTCGCAGTTCCAGTGCACAATCCAGACTCCGCATTCACAAAACACAATTGTATGAGGCACGCGACGGATTGTTCCGCTACTGAGTTCCTGCGTCGCGGTGTTGTTCCTATTTGTCGGCTTCGCGTCGCGATTGGCAACACCTGTCGCATTACGAGAAGAAGGAGGCGGCTGTGCGAGGAGCATCGCACGCGCTGCCTGCCACCACGCCTTCCTGCTCGTTAAATGAATGCCCTGTCGCGTCATCGCGTGTTGCTATCGTCCCGCTCGATCGCGCCTCGCTCGAGGGCGGCGCGCGTGCATCGGCGGCGGAAGCGATCCGTCAGTCATTTTCGGCGGTTACCTATTCCGGCACGTTCGAAAGGTGCAACGATCCCCGAAGCGGGGGTAGAGTACCGCTGGAAGAAGAAACAGGTAATGACGCCACTACAGCTCCTTAACGCGCGCTCGCTTGCTCGCCGCACGTGGTCGGGAGAGAGCGGGTAATTAGGGTATCTGCGGCTGGCTGCCGCTGGCATGATGGAAAACACGCGCCTCTTGCACTCCCACGAGATGTCAGCCATTTTGTCGATGCTTCCTTCCGATATTTTATATTTTTTTTCTGGCTACAATCGCTGGCAGTATTTCGGATTTTGCCTTTTGCTCTCCACTTGGAATTCCGGCATCAATCTGTGCATCAATAATATGCGAGCTTTCCGCTGGTGCTCGTTTTATTGGCTTTGGTATTATGGTGCTTAACGTCCCAAAGCGACTCAGGCTGTGAGAGACGCCGTTGTGGAGGGCTCCGGATAATTACGACCACCTGGGGTTCCTTAACGTGCACTGAGATCGCACAGTACACGAGTCTAGCATTTCGCCTCCATCGAAGTACGACAGCCGCGGCCGGTACCGAACCCGCGTCTTTCGGGTCAACTGTCGAGCGCCATAACCACTCAGCCACCGCGGCGGCTGGTGGTCGTTTCATTGCCTGTGTGTTTAAAAAATCAGCTGGCTCAGTATAATACTGGCAGTGGTCTTTTATTCGCCGTGCTTGCAAAAATGGCCGTTTAGTGCCGATCTCCCGCCTTGCGGTTTGCCAATACACACCTTCCTCAAACTGGCGATGCGTCTATTGTGCGTATTTAACACATTAGCTAGCGCCTTTTTTTTAACCCAAGAAGACTCGTTCGCAGAAGTGACAGTTGCGGTATCGTACGCAAACGCTCAGGGATCTTAGTTCAGGTAGATTTTAAGGTAGGTACTAAAAACCAGCGGCAATTGGTGTTTATTAGCCGACGTAGTTCATTCAAGGCGATATCCACTAAGCTTTCGTTTGCCGCTGAGGGACAGCATTTTGCTTTAAGACTGAGTTACGGTTGAAATAAAGATCTGAAATTTTGCTCACTCTTAAGATAAGAGTATCCAAAAAAACAGAGGTCAGCAGACTACAAAGTACACATGCGCGTCTGGAGGAGACTTAAGAGATTTGTGATCCACTGATGCGGCCTGTGCAGCATCTGGCGAAGCTAACAATGCCCAAATAGCGGCGCATAGATGATAATTACTGGAACATTTTAGCTAAACATCCTTTCACCTGATGTTGTTTCACAAAAACAATTACAAATATTGCAGCTGACGGGACGTTGCGTGTCACTTATTGTTGTTAGTATTCGCGATGTCCAATATTTAATGCTTCTCGTTAGCTTTAAGGTCTTAAACTAAGCACTCAAGACAACTTGGCCAAGTGAGTTCGAGTGATGCGGAGACAGCTCTACGTTGTGTCTTCAACACACTTTACAATTTACCACAACACAACAAATACTCCTGTGCTGTGTCTTTCTTGCTGTGTCCCGTCTGTTGCACTGCACCCACAGACAACTAAATACTCAGTTGAGACAAATTATCGTACAAAGCCTTTGCAACAGCTAGAAGTCAAGTTGACGGATACGATAATGACGTCACCTCCATAGTTTCGTGTGTCGTGAGTGTGGGACCGAGCTCAGCATCTCCAATGTTTTTTTCAATGTTCAGTTTCGAAGCTGACTACAGGTTGCACGAGTGTCTTCGGAGCTTGGAGTTACGTTTCGAGCGTTTTGTTCGCAGCGACACAGAAGAGATTCCCTTCGTGCTTCGAGCTTCACGTCTGAGTAACGACACTCAATTCGGTCGTCGTTCAACCTTTTCTTTACACAGTAACTAAGAAAGTCCACTGAATTTTAAAACCTCTAAGTCATGGCATCGTATACTATTCGCTGTTTGAATGGAGACATTGGAAAAACTCAAGCTGTCCGCCCAGTTTCACGCACGCTTGTACTTGCTGAGGGGAAGCAAGAAAAAGCGCGAATTTTTTGCAGTCCTATTATTACCGCGCATAAGGAAGCGCTCAAAAGGCGAGATGACTCAATTTTGGTGGTGTTGACAGAAAACAAAAATTAGTTTTTCAGGAAAGGAAATTTCGCAGCATCTGTCTCACATCTCAGTGGGCACCCAAATCGCGCCGTAAGAGAAGGGAGGAAGGTGGGAGTGAAAGAAGGAAGAGAGGAAGAGGTGCCGTAGTGGAGAGCTCCGGAATAATTTCGACCGCTTGGGGATCTTTAACGTGCACTGACATCGCACAGCAAACGGGCGCCTTTGCGTTTCGCCTCCATCGAAACGCGGATGCCGCGGTCGGGGTTTTTGCCGCACCGCTTTTTTAACGCGGTGTATAGCGGGGCTAGAGCACCCGCCTCGGCCTCGGGAGGTGGTGGGTTCGACTCCCGCTTCCGACGGGTTACCCACCGGTTTCCTCAAAATGGGTACAAGCTGTGGCCCAGCCCTGGTGCTCGGCTTGCTAGGGCTACAAGGCTTGGCACAGGAGCCTGCGCATTAAAATCCCGTCCATGCGGGCTTGGAGGCGAGGCAGCACTAAATCAGACTTGCCCAGGACCGCAGTGATGCTGGGAAGTTTTCGCTTCTGACAGAAGGATCGCTTACAGCAGTGCTGAACTGGACGCTGGTTAGAGCGTACGAGCTTTGAGTCGAACTCTTCACTTTGCAGTGGAACACGAAGCACCTTCGCAGGCTGAGTGTTCGAAACTGGGTTTGCCCCCGAAAGGAACGAATAGGTCCGTAGTGGAGGGCTCCGGAATAATTTCGACCACCTGGGGATCTTTAACGTGCACTGACATCGCACAGCACACGGTTATTCCGGAGCCCTCCACTACGGACCTATTCGTTCCTATCTTCTTTCACTCCCTCCTTTATCCCTTCCCTTACGGCGCGGTTCAGGTGTCCAACGATATATGAGACAGATACTGCGCCATTTCCATTCCACCAAAAACCAATTATTTATTATTTATCCCCGAAAAGGCGCAGCGGGGTTAGCGGAGCATCTTACAAGCGCACACCCCTGAAGAAGCCGGGCTCCGGGCCGGGGGTGGCTTGATACCCGTTTTTACCGGTGGGTGTCTGGCGGTGGGTTTCGAACCAACCACCTCCCGCAGCCGAAGCGGACGCCCAGACCACTTGGCCACGACTGCGGAGGAAAGTAAACATGTGAGGCTGGGCTGCTTTCCGAAAAAAAAAATCAGCTAGTATTCATTGGCCGTTTGGCTTTTGTGTTTCCGTGCCCTCATCTTTTGCGCCGTGTATACTGCACTGGAGGAGAGTACAAAGTAGATAGGCGGATGAAAAGCTTTCGTACTGCCCCTTGACCCTTTATTCGGGTATTTCCTTTTTGCTATTCCCACATGTTCTTTTTTTTTCTCCTTCTTCCTTGCACTCACTCCCTTGCATATATTTAAGCTTGTTAGATAGACCCCCTCACCACCCTCAACCTGCCTCCGTCACGGAAACTGAGTTGCCAAATTTTTTAGGTCACCCCATGTTTGCCGCATGCAAATTACAGTAAAAGTAGTCACCGCCTGGTTATGGCCAACCCTCCTTGTGGGCACGTGGCGCGTCATAGCCTCTGCTGCTTTTGCGCCATTAAAATCAATATAACTAACTAATCCTTGTGGGCATGTGCCATTTTATGAGGCAAACAGCAACAACATTACTTGATGTTCTCGTGTTTTACTTTCTTCTTACATGCCAGTTACACCTGCGTGATGGTCCTTGCAAATGCAAACCGACGCTGTCTCTTTGCATACAGTCAACAAAAGGGTGTGGCCGCGATAGAAGCGGCGAAAGTGTGGCCACTGATTGAGTGAGCAGCTTTAGCGCACTAGCGCCGCTATCTGTGAAGGAGGAACAACACAGCACTCAACCATTTCCCGGACGTTGGCGCGCACGCTCTGGGGTTATTGCGCAATACGCAGCCATGCGCTTTGCTTGGTCGATGACATTGAGTCGTATTTGGCAACAGGAAAGAGAACGGAAAAAACATGAACGACTTGGTTGTGTTTCCAACATCAGTGCCGTTAGGAAAACGAGCTCGGTTCAATTCATAACACGGATTAGCGGAATATGCTCTATGAGAATGTTTTTCATGATGCTGGAGGCTCTTGATTGTGTTTTGTTTTGTCTGCAACCTTTTAGTGTTCCTTATAGCGCTTTAGGAGGAACATAAGGAAATGTTGCTTTTCAGCCTGCATATTATTGCACCAAAATAGTGCGCAGCGTCTACAAAGGTTTGTGCTTTGTGTCTTCACCAATGAATTCATTGTACCTTATAGAAGCTCATGTAGTCGAAATTATTGTGAAAATCAACGCGCAACACGCCTCTCCTAATTCGCGCTATGGCTCATGCAAAAACTCATTCAACAGATGAATACAAGGCTTCTTGTCGGGGCGCTGCCAAGTCGACTGAGGCCTTTTGTTCATTTCGTGCTATTAGGCAGTAGCCATAATTTCCCCTCTCTGGATGGGTTAGTTAGCGTCACCTGGTCCAATATCACAGGGCGTATATTACAGCAAATTTTTAAAAAAAGATATTTTATACGTTATCTCCATCCTCGGGCCCGACCAGAACGAGCTGAAAAGACGTTCGTGGTTATAGGACAAGTTCAAGCAAGGGTCCATTCCGTATCCTGCGTTATGAATTTTTTTTTTTTGCACCTCGATTACCCAACTAGTTACGCTGTCTCCATGCTCGTTTTGGATAAACGTTTAGTTAAAATACTGTCATTTACTGCTTGATACGCGGAGATAAAGAGTGTGAAATTGACTTGGGCAGCGAATACAATGTGGAAAAAGATAGCTGGAGGCTACTAAGGGTAACACAGTGCAGTCCAAGGCAAGGCAGATGTAGCCTCGGGTGAGAAAGTATCAGTTTTTGATATTAGATTAGAAAATTGTCGTTGCTAGCATGACCGTGGCTATAGCAAGATAAAGATAATCCGACCAACGGGAGAGGCCTTTGTTTTTTGATGTCGAGCCAAGTAAATTGTGGGGTCTAACGTACCGAAGAGACACATGGGCATGACGGATGACGTAGCTGAGGGTTCCGGGTTCATTTAGATGGCCTGAGGTTCTGTAACGTGCACCGACATCGCACAGCACACTGGAGTCTATTTCGTTTCAACTCCGTGAAAATTCGGCCCATGCGTCCAGGATCTGATCCCGCTACCTTGGACGTCAGTAGCCGAGAACCAACGGCAATGAGGCACCACTGCGGATGGTGTTGAGCCAGGGTTCTGGTGATTAATACGCTATAGCACTTATATATTAGTTTGAAGAATTCGCGTGAAGGGACACTGCACAAGGGATCGTTGCGCCCAGTTTTAAAGCGTAGCTACTTTCTGCGATAAGCTTTTAAGCCTCATCTATTTCCGGCTATTATTAATGCGAAAACACTATTGCGATGGGTAAACCCCGAGTGAGATCTTGCGACGTTTGTGGGCTTGTTTTTGCCTTTGCGATTTGTGTGGGTTTGTGCGAAGTGAAATAAATAAATAAAATATATCGAACAATTCCGCGACTGGGATTCGAACCCGCCGCCTTCCCGAACAAATAAGCTTCCCTGGCCACCGCACGAGAGCACTACTCTATCACCGCAGCCGAACACGACTCGTGTTAAACTGCAACACACTCTCGCGATGTGCAATGCACATCGTTTTATGGTTTATGAGGGTTTAACGTCCCAAAGCTACACAGACTATGTGGGACGCCGTAGTGAAGGGCTCCGGAAATTTCGACCACCTGGGATTCTTTAACGTGCACTGACATCGCACAGTACACAGGCCTCTAGAATTTCGCCTCCATCGAAATTCTACCGCCGCGGCCGGGATCGAGCCCGCGTCTTTCGGGCCAGCAGCCGAGCGCCGTAACCACTCAGCCACCGCGACGGCTGCACATCGTTTTCTTTACCAACTAATACTACTATCAAACTAATGTTCGCTCTTGGAGCTATGCGGTGGTAGTGACAGAGATGTGCGCTGCATGTGTTGACGTGGACAACGTTGTGGCAGAAACACGGCACTAGAGAAATATACCAATACGCGTTGGCGTTGGCAGTATTGTTGCAGAAACGCGGCTGGAACATAGTCACCGGCGTACGTTTAGGTAAATTGGCATTGGTGAAGGAAAAGTTGAAGACGCGCATAATTGGCTCTCTGAGTCAGTGGACATCGCAATCGCGCTTACAGGTACGTGGCGTCGGTGTCCATTTGCGAAAAACTGTAATTTCGAACAATATTTCGTGCTTAGCAAGGCTAAGCCGCCAGCAGTTTTTTTTTTTTTTAGGTGAATGGAGGGGGGGGGGGGGGGAGTTTAAAAAATGTTTGGTGCAGCACAGTGTAAGGTTTGAGCCGCCAACAAGTTTCATAGCCCATAGGCAAGATGTCCTAATATAGCATTAAAACTAGGGCACCAGCTTTCTTTTTTCTTATACTCGCCACGTAACATCTTTCACGAAGAGGAAGAATTTGTGCGAAACCTGCTGTGATTCGCGGAAAGAGTTGCTGCACGAAGATGCGTATGGCATAGACAGGTTTTGACTGGTTGCGTCGTATGCAGTGGTCGAACTGAACGGTTCTTCAAGCACACTTCTTTGCCTATGCATATATTTTCTCACTCGCAGGGGTACTCCGCGCCTTCTGTTATGTGACTGTGGCTTTTGTACGCTCGCTGAAAATAAAATCCCGCCTTTCGGTGTGTTCCCCATGTATGAGAGGAGGTGTCCGCACGTACCACGTGCGCGTGCGTACGCGTGTCTTCAAAGAAGACGATAAGATAGGCGCTGCATATTGACGGGGGGCAGGGAAGAAAACCGCGCGTTGCCCGGGTCGTCCCCAGCCCGTACCTATGGTTTCCGGCAGTGCAGAATTGACGAGACGCAAGGGTCTATGTAGAGAAAAAAAATGCACAGGCAAGAAAGGAGGTTTCAGAAGTGTCGTTCTATTCCTATGATACTAAGTGAATCACTTGCTATACCTGCAGGCTGTACAAATGTCAGTATTTTGCTTTTTTTTTTCACCCGCCGCGGTGGCTCAGTGGTTAGGGCGCTCGACTGCTGATCCGGAGTTCCCGCGTTCGAACCCGACAGCGGCGGCTGCATTTTTATAAAGGAAAAACGCTAAGGCGCCCGTGTGCTGTGCGATGTCAGTGCACGTTAAAGAACCCCAGGTGGTCGAAATTATTCCGGAGCCCTCCACTACGGCACCTCTTCTTCCTTTCTTCTTTCACTCCCTCCTCTATCCCTTCCCTTACGGCGCGGTTCAGGTGTCCAACGATATATGAGACAGATACTGCGTCATTTCCTTTCCCCAAAAAGCATTAATATTATTATTATTGATTTTTCTTTTGCGGAAGAATATCAATTTTTTGTAGTACTGCACTAAGTTATTTCTATAAACCTATTTCTATAAACAGCGTGATGTCGGCAGCTGTCACATCACTCGCTGGAAAAGCCGGCACTCCATGCCGAACTAACTAAAATCGGCTCTATCCGCGTGTGTTTCAATAATTTTGAATTCTTTAAATCAATGTATAGGTTTGGGCATGCGTTCACAGAGTTGTCGCTTGTAGATGTGTAGAAATGACACTAACTAGCAATACTTTTCGCTGTTTAGGGGTAAGTAACAAGAAATGCCTGAACCTCGGAACTTTTACGAGCCTTTTTATTTACTATTACGCTACAGACCAAGTACTCGTCCGATCTACACAGTGTCTCACAAGCTACGCTTAACGTCTGTGCCCTTTCTAGTGCCAATCTTCGTTGCCCCATCACTGTGGAGCACCAACTTAATATATCGAATCCATGGTCGCGCTAATGTGATCTTGTTCCAATTTTGTTCCAGTTCCTTGCTTTCGTACTTCGTCACTGCCTGAAAGGACGCTGGGTAGCCACCGTTTCCAGGATCTTCCGTCGGTGCGGCGTTAAGTAAGAATGCAACACAACAGCACAACAAGAATTGTTATTTTACACCGACAGAGAATGCAGAAGCGGGCTTGAGCGGCTGGTCATCCTCTCGCAACAATGCGTTGGCGTCCGCTGTTGTTCGCGTCAAGGGGGACGCTTTCTAAGAAGCGGCATCGGCTGGCGTTTCCATTCCGGCCGGTCTGACACATTCGGCGCTGATCGGCGGCGACTGCTCGCGTGACGCCTCGAACTCGAAACCGCTTTTCCGCTCGACTTCCCCTTACCCGACCGCCTCGCCCGGACGTTTCGTGCGGTGTCTCTGTTTCTGCTCTCGGTATAGGATGCCTTCTTTCGCCGTTCCTTTATCTGCATCTGGGTACGGTCTTCTCGCCGCCTCTTTTGCCCACCTCTCTCCGAGTTGCTCTCTCTCTCTTTCTCTCTCTCTCTCTCTCTCCTAGCTTCTTCCGGTGCAGCGTATCATCAGGCAAGCACGCGTCTGGCTGTACTGACCTTTCTTAAGACTTGACGCTCTAGCGGAAGTGACGACAAGGGGCAGCCCTTCTCTGCGTGTGTGTTGTTGCTCGTGATTCGCGTCTATGGGGAACCTGCGCTGCCAAGGTGGCACTGCAATTGTTCCATTCGGTGACTCAAAACTACTTTTGTCAGCCGCTTGGGCCGCTGCAAACGCGAGAACACATTCTGCGCGATTAGATACCCGCGTTTGGCTGACAGCATTCATTGCCTAGCTTCTCTCGGCGTAGCCCAGATAGCGGACGCACGGCACGTGCGCCTTCGACAGAGCGAGGAGGCTCACGCCAATAAGCGCCTGAAGGTGGCGCGGAAAAGTACTAAGAGTGCTACCCAAAACCGCTTGCTCATCTCGCTAGGCAGTGTGTTATGGCGCTGCAATCGGCACCGCAAACTTCAGCGCAAGTTAATAATTGATAATATTTGGTTTTAGGGGAAAGGAAATGGCGCAGTATCTGTCTCATATCGTTGGACACCTGAACCACGCCGTAAGGAAAGGAATAAAGGAGCGAGTGAAATAATAATAATAATTGGTTTTGGGGGGAAAGGAAATGGCGCAGTATCTGTCTCATATATCGTTGGACACCTGAACCGCGCCGTAAGGGAAGGGATAAAGGAGGGCTTGAAAGAAGAAAGGAAGAAAGAGGTGCCGTAGTGGAGGGCTCCGGAATAATTTCGACCACCTGGGGATCTTTAACGTGCACTGACATCGCACAGCACACGGGCGCCTTAGCGTTTTGCCTCCATAAAAACGCAGCCGCCGCGGTCGGGTTCGAACCAGGGAACTCCGGATCAGTAGCCGAGCGCCCTAACCACTGAGCCACCGCGGCGGGTTCCCCATACTCCGTTTCAGACATCAGATGCAGCGCTGTCAAAGCTAGCGCTCTTGTTTGCGCTGCCTGCACCCGTGACTAAAAAGTAGTGTGCTCCTTGTGATGAGCAAAACTAGTAAATCCTTTGTTTGCAGGCTTACTGCATGACACATTTGTGATCAGCTTGATTAAATGCATTCTTATTGCCGACGACACGCTGTCGCTTTCTCGTGCCTTAGACCACTAGGACACAGAACAAGCTCGGAGTAACACGCCTCTCTTTATTTTCCCGTGCGTACTACTTCCGTAACTTTCGCAGCGTTGCACCTGAATTATGAAACGAAGTATAATAGTTGTGGATGACCCGGTATGGTAGTGTTACCCTCACCTTCTTTCAGGGTGAAGTGGGTGTGGAATGTATGCCAGGTTCAGTATGCAGCCATTGTTGTAAATGCAAGGTAGGAAAGAATGGTCTGCCGCCTCTATACTTCACTGAAAGCAAACGCTTTCTTTCTTCGTCGTTTTATCCCACGCACTCCGCGCCTCCTTTTCCTTTCCGTCTTTCTTTTCTATTCTCCGTTCTCTTTCACTTTTTTCTTTCTCTTCTTTCTCTTGCCAAGCAGAGCGTCCCGATGCGCACTCGCTTGGAAGCGTGCCGCATCAGGAGACTGCTGTTTACCGGGTCACTTTAGCTGGCAAACACACGGACGCGTACTTAACAAGGGGTGCGCGAGTGCTCGTCGTCAGGGAAGCACTCGATTTCCTCTTCAGTTTCGCTCTCGCTGACATTTTCCTGCCTCGATAACGGCCCTATAGCCTCACCATCGGCCGAACGTCTTACGCTCGCAACGAGGCATGCCCGCCCAACGACGCGTAATTTAAGCTTGAAATCTTCGTAGGCGTAATTAAGTATGTTTAGGAGAAGTTATTGTGCGGCCTCGTCCCGAAAATAGTCCGTAAGCGTTTGTAAACAGTCATGCTGTAAAAAATTTCGGGACACTTCGAAATGAAAGGAAGACAAGGAACAGGATAACAGTTGCCACCGGAAAGCGCGACACTTACCTAAAAATCAAATAAAAGCATGCATCGCTTGATAGGGAATGTATAAATTGAGAAACCATCGGTTCCTCAATTGCATGGGTGGTGCTCGGCCAACTGCGCTATAAAACCATAAGCTCTGAAAGGACTCAGACGAGTTGAAGGTGCTGACGGAGCGCGTCGGTGGCTTTCACCTCAGCGTTCTGATCAAGGTCGCGAGTTCCGTCCTGTTATGCATGTGAAATGCAAAACAGCCGTGTACTGATATTCTTTTGCGATTTAACTACCTTCGGGAGGCCAAAATTAATTTCTGAACGCGCTTTTAGAAACATGACTGCCGTGCTCGGATAATATAATAGCTTTGTTTCGGCTCTGTTTCCCATGTGGTCTTCGTCATACCTTCAGACATCACCATGCTCCTGTTTATCGGCGCGATCAGGCAGTCGCCTTGGTGAATAAGATTGGAATTTATTTATTTATTGGCTTATTTATTTATTTACACACTTCTAGTGCCATTTGGGATTGTCGCCGGACGGCATAGTTTGGTTAACAAGATGGAAATCTAGAATTAACAAGAAAATAGAACTGGTCCACGTGTTCAAAAACAACAGGAAATGGTAAAACGCAAATACAGCAATGCTATGAGGTCAACACTGAAATAGGCAATGAAATAAGGCTACTGGTGGTAGTATTATAAAAGAATAAAAAAATGTGGAAAACAGAGTTCCTTATTATAATATACAGACAAGAAGTTTACAATACATAATATGAATGTACACTGCAAGATAGGTAGTTAGTTTTTATAACGCTACATAGATTAAATAACACGTTTACGCATGAAAAAAAAAACGTGTGAAAATGGGTATAATAATCACGAAATAGAAGCGCTCGGGAAATTATTAGCTTTCTACTCGACAAACTTGCAACTGCAATGTTAGATTTTCTCAATGATGAACTATTAGTTAATATGTGGACTCAGGCTGTTCCACTCTCTAATTGCTAGTACGAAAAATTAGTGTTTAAAGCAGTCAGAATGGAAATTGTACTCATTTAAATCGTGTGAATTTTTATGACGTGTTGATCTTGCTTCGGAAAGGGAAATATATTTAGCAATTCAAGCCGCGCGAGTTTAGAATGAGTCTGCAATGATCTGATTCATTTTATCCTCATTATTTCAATAGGTTAATCAGTCGTTTTTTTATTTGTTAAATATCAATCTAACTGCTTTTCTCTGAAGGGCTTCAAGTTTGGTTATATCTCGTTTGGCATAAGGTTATATCTTGATTAGTACAAGGAAACCAAACGACGTTAGCATATTTGAGCACAGATATGACGAAAACATTATAGGCTAATAGCTTAGTTTCAAAAGAGGTTAATCAACCAAAATTGCGGAACCGCTTGAATACTGAGATTTTGTTTGTCGTCAAATAATCCCGGTTATCGAAATTATTTCGAAGGCATCGCTGTTGCGTCAATCACAATTGCAGATTTAGAAGCGTTGGGTGCGAAATGCCAGTCGGTGCACCATTGAATCCACAGGTGCCCCGAATGGATTTATTTGAATCCAAGAAAAATATATAGCTGTATTAGGAGGAGCAAAATATTAGTAATTTGGGAGCAGAATTTCCCTACAAGGAAATCTGCACGGGTATTCAGAAAATTTTAGCAACCGAATTTTTTTCTTTTTTTCCTAATTATTTGACTTCTCAAATAGCCGCGGAGAAAAGGGCCAGAAATGCCGATTTTCGGGCCTTATTAAGGCAATTTGCGGTCACAGCCTGAATCATCACTTCTTAGGGTTCTGATCATGACAGCCCACCGTGGTGACTTAGTCCCTATGGCGCTGTGCTGTCTGTCGCGAAGTTCTCACAAAAAAAAAGTGGAACCAATTGTGCCCTGAGATTTTGTTTCTCATCCAAATAATTCCGGTTATCGAAATTAATAAAAGGTAGGACTGCGCGAATAATACATGACAGGAGACATAAAAACATAGACAGGAGACCAGTTTCTATGTCTCCTGTGCTGTCTTATTCGCTGAGTCCTACCTTTTTTTTAAAAACCAACTGGCCCGAAAAACGTTCTACTATCGAAATTATTTCCAAGGCATCGCGGCAGCAACGCTCCTAACCACGACTATATAAAGAAATATGTTGCAGCAAGACTTTGGCGCCTGTCCTGTCTTGAGTGTGCTTGTCTTCGTCTTTTAGCGCCTGTACGCTTTTGCGTAAACCATGTCAATATAAAGAAATGAGATGTTGTTTTCTTGTTTCATTTAAATTCTGTGGTTTCAATGAAGTTCTATAGGTTGTATAGCAGGGTATAATTTTTCACTGTCTGCTGCTCTGTTCATTTTTCTCATTTCTTTGTTTATTTTGTTTTTCTTTTACACTTGAATGACGAATTATTACTACTGAGTATTTTATTTCGATGTCCTATAATGTGTTTTCGTCGGTTTTTCTCGTTTATTTGTTGTTAATATCTTCTATTTTTGATCAATTGCCTGCCCACCCCCCCTTCCCGCCCTCCTATGTAATACTCTCAGCCTTGAGGGAGTTTAGGAGTAATTTGCATAGATAAATAAATAAGTCGACAATTGTTCATCGATGGAAGAGTAGCACGTTGTTGTTATCTCTTTCTTGTTGTTTTTTTTTTCAGTCGTGTTTACAGAGTAAATTTCTGCGGCATTGGCTGTGCCGCTTTGCGGTGCAGCGACTTGGAATGCCGACACCTACAGTGCGCTCGAGACGGGAGCCGGGGACAATGCGAGGGAACTAACGGACATCGGAGGCGAAGGCAGGAAACAATAGGGGTCGCTCTTCACGGCCGGAGCGCAGACAGCGACTGACAGATCGCTTTGTTCGTACCCGGCCTCTGCCGTTGCCTTTTCTGCTGCGTCCTTGTGCGCAACGGCGAGTGCAATCTCGGCTGAGTCACGTGACTATTTTATTGTTTTGCAAAGCCTCGCGGGGGGGGGGGGGGGGGGGGATGATTGCGCGTGTGTTCGGACATTGAAAGGTGTGACTACGAAACAGAGAGGGAAAAACAACAAACGGGCGCCGTTTTTAGCACGAAAACCAGCAACTAGACACAGGAGGAAGGAGGAAAACATTGTTTAACGGTTAAGTGGCGCCGTTTTTACGACGAAAACCAGCAACTAGAAACAGGAGGAAGGAGGAAAATATTGTGTAATGGTTACGTGAAATACTTGCTTTGATATACCTGCAGGTTAATTTTTACGTTGATGGTAAAACTTGTGTGTGTATATACCTGTCTTACATACTTGCGTACAAATCATGCACGCACACTCACGCACACATACACACAGTTAAGAAGGAGAACGATTAAGTTTGCTTACAATGCGCATGAAAGTCCCTGTGTCTATGAGAGAAGTCGAAGAACCTTTCGGCTCGCACAAGCAAGACTCGGCGCTCCCTCAAGGCGCAAGAACATTAACCAGAATGCGGTATGAATACTGAAATCACTTAGTTTTAGTGTAGTTATCAAGGAAAAGCGTAATAATTCGGAGTAGCAGTTCGCCCCACATTGGTGCAGATTTTTTTTTTACAAAACTGAAGGCCGTAACAGGCCCTGTTTTGAAGTCGTAACCGCGCTTGTGATTTTTGTTTTAATTGCAGAAGTGTACCATACGGTATAGTGAGAACAAGGGAAGGGAACATAGGAGTAAGTCAGATGAAGGGAAGACCAGTTTCGTTCAGATAGTCGCAAAGGTTGCCGGCGTAGCGATTCCTCATTGTACATTTTTCGTAGTTACGCACGTCTTTGCGAATATGGCGCTTCCCGTTGTCGGACTGTTTTTGATGCTATTGTTTCACCGCGAAACGTGTGTTGAATGAACAACGAATGTAATTTCTACTTCTGAGTAGATACAGTACTGTCGCTTTTCTGAGGCACATCGCTGCTTAAACGCAAATACCTATAACTCGATCTTCGAACAGGGGGTCGAATGACTGATAACCCAACAGTACCAGTGGTCGTCATTTAATGCACTTAAAGAACTCCTGAGACATGACTTCCTCGCCGCAGAGCTGCTAAGAAGTATGCCGCAGGTGTTGAGTGTAAGCCTTCTAATTAAATCTAATACAAGAATATGCGAGGTTAAGCAGTGAGTAGTGTAACACACGTGAGTTAAAACCATGGATCGGTTGAATGATAATAAGGGCACGTACTAAACATGACGGCCTTGTCTTCCGCGTTTCAGCCATCATTTATGCAGTATTGCTTCCAAAAATTCCCGAGGAGCTCAGAGGCTCGTCTTCATTCGGCGAGCGTCATACGATGAACCTGGTGTAGTCATACCGGATCCTGCTGCGGATCACACCTCGCATCATACGTTGAAAAAAAAAGCATTGCTTCAAAAGCACGACGTTTGGAGTGGTTGCCAGCAGCAAGTTACAGTAAGCGTCCGAAATGAAGCCACTTTTATTTATGACGACGCATCCTGGAAATGTTACGTGACTCTTCCTTTTACTAGCCGCCACGGTGGCTACTGGTTATGGTGTTCGGCTGCTAACCCAAAAGGCGCGAGTTCGATCCCGGCCGCGGCGGTCGAATTTCGATGGAGGCGAAATGCTAGAGGCCCGTGTTCTGTGCGATGTCAGTGCACGTTAAATAACCTCAAGTTGTCTGAATTATCCGGAGCACTGCACCACGGCGGGCCTCATAGAAGTGGTCTCTTTGGGACCTCATTAATCAAACCAATCCGTGTTATACTGGGCGCCTCAGCTAACTTGAGCCAAGGGATAAAAAATAAAATAGATGCAGGCGAGGGGAACCAAGTTGCATATTACTGGCAGCCACCTTGCGCACCACAGGCAATTTTTTTTTTTCACCAGCAGGCTTCAGATATGAGAGTAGGGGTTTCGTGATCTGTTCACATCCCCCCTTCGGTACGCAGCGTAGTCGGGGCACTTATGAGTGACTCCGCTTGAGACCTTGAGGGCGCAGGTACCCAAGAACTCCCAAAAAAGATGCTTCTCATCATTAATTTTCTTTTCGTCCGTAATACCGTGCCCTTCGAGCACGAACCTCCCTTGTAACGGTTGCTTTGCTGCCGCGTCTGTATTCAGTGCCCACGGCAACCGTACCGGTCGCCCGCATTGTACTCGGCCAGCCAGCATTGTGCGAACGGGGGAAGGAGGTCTCCCATTCACCGCAAAGGCATGTCGTCAGCCCTGGCCGATTCTTGGGAGAGTTCCAGCGCCCAGGGAGAGAAGGAAGGAGAAAGAGAGGAGAGAGACAAGCGCTCTTCCTACTGGAACGGCAGCTTCCGACCGCGATAGCGCCCCCACCCGCCACACTGACTGCGTCGCTCAAACTGGGCGCCGTGGCCATATATACCCGAGCGCTGATAGCGTGCTCACTCTCCGTTTGTAGTCCGGTCAAGGTCGGACTTGCTTAGGCTTCCTCCGGTCTTTGTTTTGTTCCCACGATATTTACTGCCGCTGCTGCACGAGTCAAAGATACGCTGCAGTGAGCGTGGAGCTTGCATATATATGGTGAGATGTCCCGACGTCTACTCTTGCATTGCTCTGAACGGAATAAAAATCCGCGCTTATGTCGGCAGTCGTATACTGGTCGGCTTGTACTTAACTACAGCATTTTGGTCGCCTAGAGGCACGGAGGGAACGGTTTGTTATAAGACATACTCCGTTGTGCTGGTAGGCCACAACCGCATAAAAGGCTAAACACCAATTTTCACAGTTCATTCATTCATTCATTCATTCATTCATTCATTCATTCATTCATTCATTCATTCATTCATTCATTCATTCATTCATTCATTTCAATGGATGTGGAAAATATACAGCCATGCTGAACAATAGGCGAAGTTGAATTTAACAAAGACGGAAACTATGGCACATGGAAACATGACCATTATGGTTTCTGGTGGTTTCACATTCCAAAGCGACTCAGGTTATGAGGGACGCCGTAGTTAAGGGCTCCGGAAATTTCGACCACCTGGGGTTCTTTAACGTGCACCGAGATCGCAGAGTGCACGGGGCTCTAGAAAATCGCCTCCATCGAAATTCGACTGCCGCGACTGGGATCGAACCCGCGTATTTCGGGTCAGCAGTCAAGCGCCATAACCACTGACCCACCGCTGCGGCTAAACACGACCATTATCTGGACCTGTTATCTTAAATTAGATAAGAGTTTAATTGGAAGCGCCACTGGAAATGATAACCACGAAAAGGTTAGCTGCTTCGACTTGAGTCACAAGCAGCGAGTCACATCCACACCCCTTGCGATATCTTTAGAAGCGGCTGCGAATTGGACAATGCAAAGCTTTTCTATTCAAGTTTGGAGCAGGCGAAGTGATTCAGATGGTTTTAATTCTTATCATTCTGTTCCTGACCTCTTTGGTTCACGAGAACATTGGCTCAGATCAGGGGCGGCGCTTGATGACTTTGAACGATGGCCAGTTCACTGAATCAAGAGTTTTAGGGAATTGGCTCTTTTATTAGGCAAATAATTAAAAGGAACACAAAAAATGCCCCGTAAGACGCACCCATAGCCGCATATAGAACCTTACAAGAAATCACACCGTTTCTGCAACGCTTTTTATTTTTGGGTGCGCCCATTCGCTCTCAGTATTCGTCTTCATCAGGCGATTTATCTTCAGCATCAGCGGATGATTTCACAAGAAACGATGGAGTTGTACGGTCACCGCCGCCTTCGATTGTCTGAGATTGCGTAAAGCACACCTTAAGCCAGCCGACGGGGACAGCGGTACAGTTCACCGCGTCTTCGTGGTGTCCACGACGATGCGGTAATTGTTATTTTATTGTTATCGTATTGTTATTTTTGTTTCTTTTATATTTGAGAAACGGAGTTACGTCTACCTTTGTCTTTACCTTTTACGTATGAATATGAGTGCTACATGTGCGGGGAATGTAGACAGATGTCCATATGCACCCATTCGTCCCTTAGCGAGATCCGCTTCCCCATCTACACCTTACTCAAAACCGAGAAACGCTTTCTTATAAGTTTGGCTTGAGATAGGAGACAAAAATTTTACATCTAAGGTTGCGGGAATATCAATCCTTACTATACCAAAACGAATAAGACAATTCTAGTTTTATTTTTTTCCCAATGTAACCTCCATGATTAATCCTTTGAATATTCCGATGAGAGTTCGTGGAGTCATGCGTCTTAGTGAGGCGGACCAACTCTGTTTAATTTTGGGATAACCGACAGTTTTCAGGATGTGTGAATGCCGAGACGCTGCTACGACTGCTTTGACACAGTGGTATTCGATTCTGCCGCACTTTGATGATTTTTACTTTTGTTCAAGGTGGAGCCAATAGACAAGGCTGCACAGCCAATGTTTGTATTCGAATGAATGGGCTCATATTGGTATCAAGTGATTGCAGCACCATGGAAAAAAAAACGTTTTATTCTTTCTCTCTTTCTCTATCTCTCTCTCTCTCTATGCGGACCTACTCTACAAGCAATGCGCGTTGCTTGAGTTAGAAGTCTGATTAAGGGGTTCCGGGGAAGTTCAATTAAATCTATTGTCAATGTCGTATCAAGGTGTGGGAAACGTTTTGGTTCGCGTCGTAGCCTGCACAGACAAAACGCGCGGTTTTCTCGCACTTTATAACTTGAAATATACAGAAACTAATTGAAACTAAAAATTATCAATACAAAACAAAACGCTGCAAGAATTTGTAGTCAGTGGTGTGCGGCGAAGAAAAAATAATAAAGGCACTTGCGTAAAATCTGAGCGCTTACCTAAACCACCTCCTTATATTATATTTAATGGTACAGACTGATAAAGTCCTACCGCGTCTGTTACCGTCTACGATTTTATCTCTGTCCCTTTCTTTTCTTTAATTTTTCCTCCTAAAATTCTCTGGCTAATTATACCCTCCATACCGCTCTATTCTTGGCCGTTCCCCCAGTGTGGTTACGCGCCATTTGTTGCTTGGATCGGCAACAGCAACAACAACCCAAACTCGAAATTACGAGAAGCAACGACTTGTTGCTGTCTCTGAGGACATGACAGAATCGCACGAAAATTTATCAATCCAAGCACTCCGTGTGTAGGCTATCATCGGTGTTGTATAGGGGTAAATAAGATTAACACGCATAGTGATTAACGCGCATAGTGTAAGGTTTGACGGTCGCTGTTTTCAACAGAGAGTGAAATATACCTTCTGAAAGCACCTTATTAGCGGCGGCAAACAGTAGTTGATGCATAGTGACATCTACTGCAAATGTGCTCTCGCGCTGATGCGGAAAATTTTGAGAAACTTGATGCTTCGATAGAGCGTTCGGCGCCTGATTGAAGACTGCGTTGCTGGGCAGATGCAAGCTGAATTTATGTATCTGTATTCATTATCTGTATGATCTAAAGCGTAAAGTTATGCGTCTTCATGCGAAAAGAATGCCTGGCACCGCTATTTCAAGTTCCGTTGTTGAACACTGAGCGGCGTCACTTTTTGCTGTTAAGGTTTGTTTATTTGGGCTTACAAAATCTCTAACCGTAAAAGCTAGTAGTAAATTGCGTCGACATCTTTTCATATCTACGGTCGAACAATATATTTCACTAAAACGTTTATGGTTTGGTTTATGGGGGTTAAAGTCCCAAAGCTACTCAGTCTATGAGGAACGCCGTACTGAAGGGCTCCGGAAATTTCGACCACCAGAGGTTCTTTAACGTGCACTGACATCGCACAGTACACGGACCTCTAGAATTTTCCGTCCATCAAAATTGGGCCGCCGCGGCCGGGATTGAACCCGCGTCTTTCGGGAAAGCAGCCGAGCGCCATAACCACTGAGCCACCGCGGCGGCTCTCACTAAAAAAAAAAAAGGAAATGTTTTTTTAGAAAATGGTAGAGCGCTATAGAGAGCTCAAAAGCGCTCTGAGTAATTCTTGACTATTTAACGCGTTTTTTTTTATCTGCTAAACTTCTGTCGTGCCAGGTATCAAGCCGGTAACTATGTCGTCGTGAAGGGCTTCGCGCGTATTTCGACCACCTTAGTTCCCTCAATAAGCACCAGGTTATCAGTTCACGGGTGTTCTGTGACGGCATGCGTCTAGTGCGAGTCACGGGACAGTTGCCGAGAGTGACGTCATCATTCCTACATATACTTAACTGCGATAAACCGGAGGCAGTCTTTCGATCTTTGCTTGTGCACGGACCAGGCTGCTCGTCGATGGTTTCCTGATAACGGCTGCTCGACGTTTCAATGCTCGCGCTGATAGCAGCAGCGGCACGCCGCCACTACAGTGCGGTAGAAGAGTAACGCTGAGAACTGCCCACGTAGCGAAGCTTCAGAAAATGTGTGCAGCCAAAATTTTCACGGCACAAAGCCTTCGAAAGCCTCCACCACTGGACTTCAACAACACATTTTGATGACTGTCTCTTCGTGTCAGACCTCAACGAATGCTACGAATGCTCAGAAGCGACACAGGTGCGGACACCTTGCTACTTTATGGGACAAGCTCGGGACGTTTTCGCCACATTCAGTCTGTGGAGGGATGACTCGAAGAACGACGACGTCAAGAAGTTTGACACGTATTTCATCAAGGAGACCAATGTCGTACACGAGAGCGCTTGCAGTCACAAGCGGCGTCAAATGCCTGGCCAATCTGTAGACCTGTTCACGACACGTTGCACGTGTTGGCGGGCAGGTGTGATTTTGGCGAATGCAAGTAGCGCTTTATCACAGGCACGTTTGTTGTTGGACTCAGATACGAAAAACTTTCAGAGTCACTGAAAATAGATCCCAGGCTGTCACTTGCGACCGCACTTGCGGAAGCACGCCTCAAGGAGACTGTTTAGCAGCAGCAGGAACACCTTCGGAACTTAACTCCGGACCAAGTATCGACGGCACCTAATCCATACGAGAGGGCGACAGTTGGTACCACTCGAGTGGTTGACGTAGTGGGGTGTCACCGAAAGCTTCTGCTCGCGGTCGCCACGTCTTGGTCACTGAGTCGCGAGGGACACTGCATCTATTGCGGAGGATGGATGGGTCCCAGAAATGTTTGCCCAGCGAGAGCAGTGAAATGCAACTGGGGCATAAAGGGACACTTTGCTGAAGCACGTCTCAAGAACATGTCGCCCGGCGACCAGCGAAAGGTACGAGTTTTTTCCTAGCAAGCGCACTCGGGACAAATTTTGTAGGGAGCAATAGAAAAGCCGGATGGGAACTCGCGATATATTCGGGCGTATGTCAACTCATTCGCGGTCTTTTCGAGATTTGATCCCTGGGACGAAGTTACCGTGGTCCCGACATCAGATACGCGTCATAGCCGCTCCTCCGCGCAGAAATGGGTAAAGAATCGACACCAATTTTTCTTAATATATCGAGGCAGGCTGAGTAAACGGGAGTTTAGTGTTCAAGGAGCTAAGCATACAACTTCATTCAAAATATCTCTATTCCTACGAACACTTTCTTTCGAACCGTGTACTATTCCTCGTCTTATATCGTGTCTGTTGAAAATGACAGAGTAGTAAAATTTGTGAGAATATTTTGTAACTACAATGTATAAGTATATTACACGCAAAATATTCTCCACGAAAATGACAATCTGCGACACACTTCAGCAAGCCTATCCTGACCCCAGACATCGGTTTGAAAATGTAAAAGCCACGGAGCACTGATCAAACAGCTTGTTCCGAAGAGAAATTATATACAATGCGAGGATTTGAGGAGCATAGGAAAGAGACTTCTCAATTCGAAATATCAGGCGATATTTGGGAGGTAGGGCACTAGAACGAGCAGTGAAGCGGAAATGTCAGCAAAACCTCTTGAGTTCCTTTCTTATGATAGCCCGGAGAGGAACTCTAGAGAAAAAGCACAATCTGTCGTCCTTCATTCAGGGAGATCAAGCGGAAGTGATTTCAGGAAAGAGGCCTTACCGGTAGCCGCGCGCACCGTAGCAAGAAGCGCTGCCTTCACCATTCTCGAATCTTTTTCAGAGGTAGCTGGTAGCACGTATCCTTCGGCGAATCGACCGGGAATGGAGAGACCATCCCATTTTTTTTTTGTCAGCCTTCCTCTCTTTCGTATTGTCATCCGCGTCGCACATCGTGCCAGTCGCCGTCACCTATATGCTGCAACTCTGTGCTTCCCGCAATAGGCATAAACCAAAAAGTGCGCTGTCAAACAAGCTCTGTCCTATGCCGCCCCTACAGAACACGCCCACCTTTGCCGGCCACCGAGCGCTCCAAGAGATAATCCACAAAATTTTGAGCGTCTAGAAATACTCGCGGAAATGTTCAATACGCTCTAAAGCATGCGTAAGCAAATCGCGGGAAAAGGATCAGCAAAACAAGCGAGTCAAACCGCATAAAAGGAAATGGACGACGCAGACGACAAAGGCGACGAAGTTTCTGCTGTGGATTGATTTGTGTATTGACAAGTTTGGCCGGGAAAGATGAGGCCGGCGCGCCAGATTTGGAAAGAGATGGAAACAGGGGGAGGAGGGTATAAAGGAGAGGATCTTTGAGAGGTAGCGTGGAAAGGCAAAGCGAGGCATTCGGTAAAGACGGCATCTTCGGGAGGCAGGCGTGCGGAGGAGCGGACCGGGTGGAACGCGCGCGCGATGCCTGGCTTTATTGCCGGTGGTAGAAGCCTTTGATCTCAAAGCTCTTCTGTCGCACCCTTTCCTTACGCTTACGGCTGTTGCTTATTCGACGGCTTCTTGAGTTGCTTTCACCGCTCTCCTCTTTCCTTTTTCTTTCTTGCTTCTCTCGTTCTTCTGCCTTTCGCTTTTCCTTTTCTGCCTGCTCTTTTCCTCAACGACCCGTTGCGGCGTCCTTTGAAGAGGAATCTTTCGCTCCATCACCGCATTTGGATGGCTCACAGCGATCGTATGTCCCTGGCCCCCGGTCGATAACCTTGGCCTCTATTTGCGTTTTGCAGGCATTTTTAGCGTATTCACGAGTTAGTACTTCGCTATTCTAGTATGCAAATAGTTAATTTCAGGATGGGTTGTTTTTTCTCTTTAAACTCCAATCAGCTCGTGTCATTCTTGTCCCCATCACCGACTTTATTTTTATCCTGCCTGTAAAGTTTACGTCCGATTCACTGTTTTTTCTTATGATACCTTTTGCTAGCTATCACAATTTCAGCTGCATTTGCTGTTGTGCTTGAATAACACGCGGAGAGCTTGTTTCTCCAGCAAAAAAATCTATTCCTTATATGACTGTTGTAATTAAATTTCACTTTTCAACGTTATAATCTAACAATGCTGAGCGATTTTAAGCAGTGATATTTTTAATTGATCAAATTTTTTGCTTAGCTGCTTGCCCAAGTTTCGTTCAATCGTTCCTTTAAATGAGCTAAGAAAAATCTGCGGTGAATACACTGACGAATGGTTAATAATGTTTTAACCATGCCAGTTCCCGTTCAGGTTCAAATGAAGGTAAAATAATAAACAATAACGCTTTTAGCGGTGCGTGAGTTGATTAAATTAGCAAAATTAGCCTCTCGAGCTCTTCACATCGTACGGTCTTTTCTAAATCCATGCCATCGCGGAGCCTTTCATTCATTGCATCGGGTTATCCTTTCACATATGTCAGGGCAATATATTCGCAATTATTTCCTCGAGATAAGAGTAGGCTTTTGAAATGCGGCCGCCGCTAATGGTACAGCACACATGCAAGGCTTTCTAAATTTCTGCCCAAAGATGTTGCTTGATTGTTGCCACCTCCCTGCTTGCATTTATCCAGCACTGTACACTATACACCCAACATCGCCATGATGTTAAATAAATATATTCTGATTCTGATTCTGATTCTGATACTGCACCAGACCTGCGCTTTGGTCTCTTGCCGACACCTTACTCTTCCTTAACGATAACCATCTGTTATTATTAAGTCCTTCGTTATTGCTTCTTTTTCTCGGACCCACTTCTGGAAAAGCTAGCTCTGCGCTTCTGAGAAAAACGCGAGACTTCCTCGGCCTCATTTGTTGCCTTGTTCTTTGAGGCTTTGGGTCAAGACGTTGCTTAAGAGCAACCCGTGTCATTAAGGGCGGCTGTGTTGTTTTCTTTCAATATTTTTAGAAAAAGCTTTTTGTCATCTGCGGAGAGAAAGCAATCAGCATTTGTTTTACTTAACATAAGAACTTTTCGTGCCTCCAAGAGAAGTACACAGTTTATAGGGTTTATTTTCTTCAATTTGCGCTTGTCTGTGTGTGTTACTAGCTGCAGCTTTAGGAGTGCTCTGGAAGCTTTTGGTAAGACTGGCAGCAGGTTCAGAAAAGAGTAATGCCGCTGTATCATCCGCGTTTTCGACACAGCAACTGCATCAACAACAACAGCAATAGCAACAACTGCAAGATAGGAAACAAACAGCTCGACCGCGCAGCAAGGGAGAGGGTTAGGAAAGAAACAAGATAGAAAAGAGATCACGCAGTGACCCAGGGCGTGGCTGGGTGGGCCCAGCTCATGTGTCTAGGTCTGCAGTGTCGTAACGTGCAGAAGCCCGTAGACCGCAGACTCCGTTGCGAAATTTTTGCTACTTTCGCCTTTCGCAAGTTCGTTACGGGAACTAACTTGAACCCAAATTTCTCGTGGCGTTGTGCTACTGGGCTCGAATTCATGGATCCGATTTCAAGGCGTTTCAATGCAGGCGAACGATTTAACATGATTCATCGTTCGAATTTTTAGTAGGTTACGAAGAATCACATGTCACCCGCGCGGATTTGTGCTCCTATGCTGCCGATGTATCTCATACCCCGTATGTATAGGTGCGGACATTTTTCACGCATTGCGTAGTTAAAATTCCCAGCTGTGTTATGTTCATGCTGGATGTGGACTCAAGTGCGCTTTCTTACGGGCAGACGAGGTTTCTTCATCTCCGATAGATAATGAATGACTGCACATTGAACGCGAGCAGCGTGCACCGTTTAATAATGCTTGCACTTGTACGTTCCTGGGTCTATTAAACTTGATAATCGACAACTAACCAGGTCAATGCATATTTATGAAGTCAAAATGCAGTCCCGAAAATGGCCCCAATGAGAAAAAAAACAATTGACAAATGACACATGGCTAAAACATTATCAAAATTATGGTATATATTTAAACATTCTTTTAGGCATTTGGAATGATGCTAAAATTTCTTCGTTATAAAAAATTTTTCGTTATTATCTTTCTAGGCTCTCACCGCGCATGTTATAATTCGAGCAAGGACGATAATGTTTACTAAGCACCGATGCTCAACGAAGCTGTGATTGCCGTACTTCATGTTAATTTGGTCCCGAAGAAGTACGTGACTAGGAGACAAACACTCATGAGGAACAGGGACAGAGGAAGTATATTGATGAAGCCGCCGCGGTGGCTGAGTGGTTACGGCGCTCGGCTGCTGGCCCGAAAGACGCGGGTTCCATCCCGGCCGCGGCGGTCGAATTTCGATGAAGGCGAAATTCTAGAGGCCCGTGTACTGTGCGATGTCAGTGCACGTTAAAAAACCCCAGGTGGTCGAAATTTCCGGAGCCCTTCACTACGGCGTCTCTCATAGCCAGAATCGCTTTGGGACGTTAAACCCCCATAAACCAAACCAAACCGAAGATTGATTACAAACATTTCCCTCCCCTTTGTCGCATATCTTCTAGTGTCCTTTTTCCGCCGACGGATTTGTTGTCTAATTAGGAATCACCAAGACACCCAAACGTCAACTCTTCTAAAGTCTGTGGTGTTTTTCTTTCCATTCTTCGTGAAACGGAAGATGCCGTCTTAGCACCGACCACTGTCAATTTCAACCGTTGTCATGCGCGCAAAAGCAACGGCGCAGCTGGCTCGCAGCATCCGCCACCTTGAAAAACAGCGCCGCATTTGGCGCTTTCAGGGACAACATTTCAAGCATGAGAGACTTAATATGTCAATTGAATTAGAGAAAACAGCATTTTCATCCTCAATGCGCGAAATTGGAAATTCAGTTTTAACTTAACTAGAAATTATTCGCAATGTATCCTCCTCTCAGACCCGAGCAATAGCTGGACTTGTCAGTGTATATCCAAACATAATGATCTCTTACGCGTCTCCAACCAAAAACATTATTTTAATTAAAAACCTGACGTTTCGGAGCAGGCTTGGCTCTTTCTTCAGGGGCGACTGGGGGCAGTGGCTAGGGTCTTTAAGTGCTCATGGAGGGGAACAAGAAGTCTAAAGAAGGAAATCGGGGATGCGAAAGGAGCGGGGGAGGGGGAAAGGTGGTTGGGGGTTGGGGGTGGAGGGGTTAACGCTTTGAGTCATCAAACCCAACCAGACAGGCAGATCTGTTCAAATATTTACCTTTTAATCCAAAAATATTTCGGAACCCTAGGTGTTCCCATAGAGGTGGACATAGAAGTTTGAAGCTGGAGATCTAAATAGTTGTTCATGTATGGGTTTTCTCCGTATTCTTTTCTGCAGGTCTCTGCGCCTACAGAAACATGCAGCTACGTCTTATGACGCGTGTTTAGTTAAGTTCATGCACAACAAAGTGCTTATTTAAGCCAAAATTACAAATAATGTCACGGTAATCTAGGAGAAAATTGAAAGCTATTTGGCAGCTTGGAACGGAAACTTGACATTGAAAACTCCACAAACTTGGAATACTGCTCAGAGCACCTCTATCGTTGAACACTCCTTGAAAAGCACACTGCGTAGGAGCACTGTGAGTAGTACTCTCTGACTTCCAGTAGCTGCAGAAGTGGTGCGCTTTTTAAAAACTTCGTAAAATACAGATGTGTAGTATAATGTAGATGGGGTCTCGAGAAGATATAATGGTTAGAAAGTCATGTTTTAAAAGCAGTGGTTTTGCACGTACGCATTCTTGCCAGTCAAAAAGAATATTTTTTTTTTCAGAATGTTAACTATTCCGTTATAGGGTGGTTAGTTGCAATTTTCAACTCACTAAGAGGGTCTGGAGCTCCGATAAGGCAAACTTAAAGAACTAGACTGCTTGCAAATTTATTTCGTCCAAGGACTGCGCCTAAACAGTGGCGGTGCTTTTAGCATCGAGGAGTGCAGTGGGTTAAATATTTTACAGTCCGCCAATTGATTAGCATAGACACCAAGATTCCACGTCAAATCCACGCATTAGATAAATGGTTACCGCTATCGCACTTCATGGTTCACCCTACCCTATGAGCAGAAAAAAGTTTTGCCTTTTTTTTATTCATTTTATCAGACCAAAGACCAGCACGCCTTCCGCGCTTTCCGTTACGCCACCAGCTCCCCTGTTCCACCTCGTCGTCGCAGAGTTAGCGGCCAGTGGCGCGCAAGATTAAGTGCGACTCGGCGCGGCGAAAATCGTTGCAGAGCGCGCTGCCAAGTGCCCGGGTGCGGCGGCTGCTGCTGCCGTGTTCTAACGATTCCGGTTCGATTCCCGATAGACGCGCTGCGGCCGACGGCGCTTCAGTGCGACCTCTCCGGCGGCGCGGCAGCTGCCGGACGCTTCGACCGGAACCTCTGGTCTACGTCTTGCCTGCGTCAAAACCAGTCTTCGCCTTCACTCTGTCCTCTTTCTTTCTCTCTCTCTCTCTCTCTCTCTCTCCCTCCCCCCCCCCCCCCCCCCCTATCCTTGCGGCTGCTACTAAGAATGCGATGGGGACGTTTTCCCTCGTGCGTTTCCTAGGCGTGATGAGGCTACGGGGGTCGCGAAATATATTCCTTCTTTGCGTTTCTTTTATCCAAATTTGTTTTACTATTATTTTTGCGGAGAGCTTTAAAGGAAAAGCTTTCGGGACATCTTCTACGTCTCCTCCACCGCCATCTGTCGACAGGCGAGTAGTTGACATGTGCGACTTTCTGAAAACTCTTCAGTCTCTGCCAAAGTGGTCGGTTCGTTGTTGCTTCATTTTTACCTGTCTATTTATCTCTGCCTTTAGATGTGCCACCAGCTGCCGCTCGAGTACTCAGAGAGTGTGGTGCTTTAATGGGTTGCCGAAGAGTGCATTTCTCTTCTCTTGCTCTTGAGTGAAATACGCAAGTTTTGGAAGCACACGAAGCACACACACTCGCGCACAGGCTTCGGCAAAGAAACTGTCCTGTCCGTCGGCTCCTCCGAGGCAGAATTGAGTAGTTTTGAGGAAGTATTGGAAGCGTGAGGTACTTGAACATGGCGACACGCTCTGTACGTTTTCAAAGTAGCTCGGTTGAAGACCGAACAGAAATTTGCCTTTGCACAATGACTGCTACGTCTTCTTTTTTGTTCGATGAAATAGGCTGAGGAACTTTTACTGCCATATTTTTCAGCCACCATGAACCAAATATCTCTTACTTATTGTCTAAATGAACGTAAAGAAGCATCAGTTGGTAATCGTGTTATTTTTTCCCTGATTGAACATAGTTAATTACCGACGCCAAAGAGTTGTCGGCGTTATGGCAAACAGGAAACGCTAGGCTGTATTCTTTGCAGTATTGCACTTGTTGCAAAATATTAAGCTTGTATTTTATTGTCATCAACCCGGATAAGGTGATTTTTTTCCGTGATTCCTGTATATAACTTAACTACGTTATTAAGGTGGTTTCAGCTGCCTAGAACGTAATTATTTTCGACGGAAGTCCACTTTGTTTCGTTATGAAATACTGGGAAATACTAGCACCAGCCAAGGCTTGCGAAAGAAAAGGAAAGTCTGAGCGTTTCAGGACACCCGTCTGAGAAGTGACGATCCGTGTTTATCGCAAGGAATCAGCCTGGAAAAAAAGGACTTAGGGAAATCAGGATTTCCTTACTTTTTGAGCAATGATTATAAATGCGATGCGGCGTGAAATAAGCACCCATACCCATGTATTGTTAACAGACCTGTCGGCTTTTATACGCGCGTCCGGCATCGCTTCAGTGATAAAGCGAACCTTGTTTCAGCAATAAAGCGAACCTTGCTTCATTCATTCGTTTGTGGAATCATTCACAGCTCTTTGTACTGAGAATATTTCCATATTAATTTTCAGAACCCAGAATAAATCATTGTTACCAGGAGATTTTTGTGTCGACGAACTAAGTTACAACTCACAACTGCTATGCCTGTTTTCGAAGTGAAGTAACTCAAAAAGGAAAAAATGCATCGTAATTTTTGTGCCTCAAGCGTCTCTTTTTCTCTTTTTTATGTCTTCCTTTACCTGAACGCTTCCTTGTTCTACGCAAAACGGCTTAACATGAGATTTGCCGGATGTTTGGTCGCGGTTTTTATTTTTTGAGGTATCGGAAAGTTTTCTCACTTCAGGGATTTATTTTTTATTTTGTCCTCCGGCCTATCTTTTCCGAAATAAGAAGAGGCTAATGAGTTTCACTTATCGCGACGCATCTCTAGTACATTTAGGGCTTTGCTTAAAACGAAAGGCTGAAAATTTTATTCAGTAGTTTGTGAACAGTTCAAACGGATTCGCTCATGTCTGTAATGTGTTATTTGAAGACGTGCGCTCTTCCCAAGCTCCGGTGAGGGCGTGTAAAGTAAACGTAGCTGGGCAAAGACCGAGACAGTACCTGACTATCGAAAATAGCAACGCCCAACACCCTGATCCAGCAGCATAGCCGGAGCTGAAGTATCTCATGATATTTGAAGATAGCCTTAGTGCAACAAAACGAGGACAAGCTGAGATCATTGTGCGTGCAGCAATTTACGCGAGTGGAAATTATCAGTTCCTTCTTTGCGCTAAAAAAGCTGCAGCAGAAGATCGAGACCAAGCACGGAATTAAGCGCACAAATTTACTACTTGTTAGGTTTTTCTTCGCTGTAACCTACCACAGTTCAGCTAGTAAATATTTCGTCGCGTAATTTTATTACTAAACTGAAAGCTAAATAATTTTCCGCCTATGTCAGACAGCCTTAAGCCGCCGTAATCAAAACCCTCTGAGACTTAGTGTTTTCTTCTTCCGCACTACTTCACGAGGTCTAACCAGTTCACTGAATTTGTGTAAAGCTTGACCTTGCAGATGACCTTGGTAAGGCCTACCATAACAACAGCTCATGCAGAAATAAAATAAATATTTCCGCAACAGGGTTTCATACCTGCGGTGGCACAACAGATCAATATCGCTGGCCACTGCACGAGGACAATACGCTTTCGCTGCAGCCAATCACGCCTCATACTGAATTGCACCACACCCTCGCGCTGTGCATTGCACATCGTCGTCTGCAACTTCCATCTGTGGTGTGAACAGATGATATCAGCTTAACCTCGATCAGAGCTTTACCTGAGTATAATATCACCGCCAGACGTGCCGACGACCCAGCAAAGCGAAACCATCAGCCGGCCAGGCTAAACACATTTTTTCGCACTCGACTTGCTTTAGATATTTTAATTATCAAACCTTAATACTTCTTTTCCTCTTCGTCGTTTTGTACTGAAAGAAATTAATTAATGTTAATATCAACTACATGAAAATCGCCTCTAGTCATCTTCATCGACTAATCGTCAGTGGTTATTCTTACTTCTACACAAGCTCTTGACCTTTCTTAGCGCAGGGAAAGCGTGCTGTGAGTTCGTCTCTCAGATATAACCACTCCTTTCATTGGTAGACACCGGGGACACAGCAGCTAGGCTACCCAGTGAGGATCCTCCTGAATGGCTCGCCTACTCCTCTTAATCTTGGCGGTATCACAGTCCGAAAGGTTTCCGCAGAAAGCTTTTCCGAAAGAAACATTTCCGTGCTCTAGGATCAGACAACTGCGATGACTGCCTCAGGGACGGCACGTTCCTGAAGATATCCCCGAAATCCAGCATGCGATCAAGTGCTGAGTGAGGGTCCATTCGGTCCGCCCACGCCACGACCGACGGACCGACGACTCTGTGGATCCGAGGGACGCTCCGGGAATTCCAGTAAGCTTCGGCGCTAAGAATTCCCCGGGTGTTATGTCGCTCTATATATGGTCCGCTCCCAGTGCGATCCAGTATCCTCTTGTGAAGCCGAGCGCCTCATCCTGACCATAAACGCAGAAGAGAAAGATGGGGATTCTGGATTGGGTGAAGCCATGTTTACTGAAACTTCCTTCCGTAATTGCATCGTCATGGATACCAAGTAAATCATTATCTCTCTTTCAAGAGATCCCATGACTAACATTTTACTAGTACAGTACATGAACCGTTACTAACGCATAGCCTATACATGATCCTTAACGAGGCATGCAAATGCTGTCTTTCAAAATTATTTTTCGGTGTTACAATTTTATCGTGTCACTACCTGATTACTGCATTTTTTTTACATCACGTTTGTTTTTTGGTTTAGCGGAGAGATGGAGTTGACAACAAAAATATATGCATATGTAAGCTAAGTTGCACACCGAAAAGCTAATGACAAAAGATAAATGGCGGTTTTCAAGCCGAAAACGAGCAAATGACCTCGAAGATTCAACTCCTCCGAAGCAGACGTATCGAGGAGCAGCGTCGTCTGCTTCTAGTAGCCGTTTTGGCTGCTTTCTGACAGCCATATTTGTCGCTTTGCTTTCGAATTTGTAGACCAAATCGATAAAAAGCAAGTTATGTTTGCTAGTAATAGTAGTTATTTTGTAACAAATAGTTTAGTTTAGTTTAGTTTATGGTGTTTAACGTCGCAAAGCAACTCAGGCTATGAGGGACGCCGTAGTTAAGGGCTCCAGAAATTTCGACTACCTTATAAAATGCTCAAGTGAGTCTCGAGTAAGAATAATGATACGAATATAATAGGCAGCCAAGATGAAGATAACGCTAATCGGTTGAGGGGGCATTGAGCTGAGATTAAGGGGCTACATAGTACGGCAGCGTTCTTGCAGTCGGCCCTCGGGAGTCTGGCCGCGCCGCCTCCAATGGGCTTTATCCGAGGTTTCAGGGCCTCAAGTTTCATCCCCGGATTTTTCCTGAGTGACGCTATCGGAGCGAAAGAACCGAGTCAAGGGTGTGACATTCCCGTAGAGCCAATGGGGACGATTTTGAAATGCGACGGTGGCGGTGCCTGGGAGTTGGCGGTAAAAACATAAATTGCTCAAAACTTTGCTCGCTATGCTTGCGCCGGTCGCTGTCGTCTGCTGCCACTGCGCTGCAGCGTTGCCCGCGGCGGCACTGGCGGCGCAGACGCGTTGTGTCATTGACTCCAGCCGCGTTTGCTGCCAGATACCAGGATCGCTGCAATCGTTCCGACCGTGGCGACACTTATGGCGCGGACGCGCAACTTGCAACATGCCACAGCACTGACCGAGTCCCGTACATGGCGAGCTGGCGGCTCGACCTGTCCCGAGAATGATCCTTTCAGAGCCGCTGCTTCCTCTGTTATTGATTTATATAATATTTCTATTTTGCTTATGCCGTCTGGCTCCTCCGCAGCTTAGTGTGATTTTTGCGCTAGATCTGTGCCGGTTGTTGTTTTTTGGCGGTATTTTTTTTTCTTGCGCAGCGTCTCCTCGGATTTACTTTGAACAGTGGTTGGTGTTCGAAGTGCAAACAAACCCTTAAACAAACTCTGTGTTGCAATATACATTACATATTAAAATAAGTCTGTCTTCCTGTATATTATATCACCTCATTGCTGAACTTCTTGTTTGCATGATGGCTGTTACTTGGCTAATAAGTGTAGAATTAATGCCGCTATTGTTTAGTTAAAGGCGGTTAGACGGTTGTCATCACCATCTTCTACGGTTACACCATGAGGGATGTGGTATAGTCTAAAAAATTCTAGGACTTTTCTTAGCTTTGCTAAATTTACAGAAAAGCTAGGAAAACGAAATTTAATGTCCAGCCCCCTAGGAAAAGCTGAAGGCCGGTCCAACTCGACAAAGGTTTTAAAGAATGGCCCCTCAGAGAAAGCCAAGTGTTTTAATTACGATCGCTTGTTAGCATTAGGGGGGGAAAGGGCACCTTCTACCCTCCGTTCAGAATAAACGGAAGCAAAACTAGCGTCTTACACTTGTTTAAAAGTGCTGTCACATTTTTGCCACGAATATGTCTTCTTGTGTTTTCATAATTTTCACATCGGTTGTCCCATTCTGTGCTCGTGCATAAAAGTCTGGCTCAGCAGGCTGTCCCTAACTCTGAAGCGGAAAGTGGGAGACGTGGCCTAGGCGAAAAGCACACCCGAGCTTCGCTTATGAGATTTCAAATCGTGACGTAGCACGCGCCATTCAGTTAATTATAGCACTTTCTCATCTAAAAACGTTAACTGTGATATTCTACTTAAACACGGTTTTTATTCAAAACAATGCCCCGCCGCGGTGGCTCAGTGGTTAGGGCGCTCGACTACTGATCCGGAGCTCCCGGGTTCGAACCCGACCGTGGCTGCTGCGTTTTTATGGAGGAAAAACGCTAAGGCGCCCGTGTGCTGTGCGATGTCAGTGCACGTTAAAGATCCCCAGGTGGTCGAAATTATTCCGGAGCCCTCCACTACGGCACCTATTCTTCCTTTCTTTCACTCCCTCCTTTATCCCTTCCCTTACGGCGGGGTTCAGGTGTCCAAAGATATATATGAGACGGATACTGCGCCATTTCCTTTCCCCAAAAACCAATTATTAAACGTCCACTATTTTCACACTCCACTTCTGCCTGCACTTTTTTTTTTAATTTTATGCCTACAGTTTGTAAATCGGTATCGAGATAGGTACTTTCTTGCTTCGGCAACAACAAAAAAACTCCTGCTCTAATTACTTGAGTTCTATTCCATCATCTTCATGTAAAACCGGTGATGTTCAAAAGCTTTTCCCAGTAATGTCCAACTGCCTAAAAAGTAGGAACCTGTACCGTTCTGTGTTCTGCCAGCCTGCGGTTTCTCATCTGACACAATAATCCACGATAGAAAACTGGGAGTTCAAAAACTGAACCATGAAAACTAAACGTTGTATCGGGGTAAAACCTCATTCATGCATAAATTTTCCGCGCTGCGCGCAACTTACCGAAGCCTGAACAGATCCCAGAGCGCTGTACGTTTCTGCAAAGCATTCTTCTGGGGGAAAAAAAGCACGAAATTCTCGCGCGGCAGGCACCGAATATTTCATTCCATTTTTTTTAAATTTACGCGCCGCCTTTTACCTCCTTTTTTTTCCAACTAGCAGCACCGCGTCGCTTGCACCATTTTTGTCTGCAGTTTTTTTTTATATTTCCTCTGTGAATTTTTTAACGCTTCTTCCGAAACCCTTAGTTCATGGTAACAAGCGCTGCTTCCCGCTCATTCTTTTCGCTTCTCGTTACCTTGTAAAGCTTACGCCCATTTTTATTTTCCTATCTAGCGCCTCTGCCTTCACGGTTCATCGCCTCTAACCCCCAACTATGTTTACCTGCGCCGTGATGCTTGCTTTATCCATTGCGTTATTCTTTCTGCAGCACTTTTCGCTAGCGTTTCCTCCCTCTCAATAAGTTTTGATTTCTTTTTTACTTTTCCAAATTTTTTTCTTTACCCTCAAACATTATTCTTTCAGCGGAACGCGTCGCCTTGGCCCTCTATCGCTTCGAGTTTTATACGCAGCGCTCTGCCTTCTCGTTCGCAATGCCTTAAGAGTTTTATCTCTTCGTCATTTGCTCTTTTTTTTATCGTCACTTTCTCGCCACCACTTTTTTTATCTCTCTCTCTCTCTCTCAAAAGCAGTGCCCGCTCTGAGAACGCAGATTGTATGCAAATGCCCCGCTCTCCTCTCCTTGTCCTTAGACCTGAAGTAAGAGAGAGAAGAGAAGGTTTTTCTTTTTGTATAAGTATCAGCGCGTAAACCAGTTGGGCGACCGTTAATTTCCATAGGAGTCTCCGGGCTGACTTGATTGGGAACGGTTGCCGGTCGCAGGAGGACAAAAGAAGGGCATTCCTGCTTTGGCGATTTAATTGGCGGTCGAGCGTGACCTTTTAAAGAAACAGAAAGCGGGGATGACCGAATCTTGCGTTTCTGTTCGTTCGTTATTTCGCTTTTGTGCGTTCCTTGTGCGCTACTCGCTATCTTGGTTCTCTTCCCTCGTAATTGCGAGCCAGAGATTCATGAGTGTGAGTCCCGCGACACAAAGCTGGGGCTGAAAATGAGGAACTCAAGGATTGGCACTTCACAGAATGGAGGTTTTTTTCGCTCCACACAGCTCGGATTTTAAAATCAGTGCCACAACAATGGCTTGTGGTCTGAACTACTACACTAAGCTTTCCGCTTTCGTTGTGTCCGCCCAGCTTACTAATATTCTGGGTACAAAAACAACGAATATTTTGCCCGGGGGGGTGTTATAGATGTCAGATTCTTTGTAAGCCACAGTAAGAATTCATGCGAAAGTCCATAGACGCGCTTTCTCCCGGTATGGATTGGCACTGCTGGAGAAGACAGGATGGCTCGCCATACGCCGCAGTGTCTCAGTGGCTTTGGCGCTCTGCTGCTTAAACCCTGGTCGCGACATCGAATCGAGGCCACGGCAGCCAGGTTTCGATAGAAGCAAAGTTCAAAATAGCCCATGCGCTGTGAGTTGTCACTAACCGTTAAAGAGCCAAGTGCCACAGATGCCCTCACTACGGCGTTTCTTATAGCCTGCTCGAATGCCGGGACGCTAAAATCAACATAATGAGTTAGAGGTAAGAATTTCGGCGCAAAAATCTGTCCCATCTTTTTTTATGGAAACAAGCCTCACCGCACGTTGAAACACAAGGCGTTCTTATTATGCACCGAGCATGCGATGAGTGCCTGGAGAGCCAGGTAAGAGCCAAACCTAACAAAGGAAAGGAAGTTGTGCAAAAAAGAAGGTTCTGACAACAACCCTTACTTCAGAGTCCTCAGCTTCTTTCTTGCCACTCACCCTGGAAGCGCGTTAGCATGCGTTGAGTCAGAAGAATTAACAAGCCCACACGTTTTTTTTTTCCTTCATGGGCATGCCTGAGACGCATTTATTTATTCACTACAGAAAAAAAAAGGAAGACAACTGATCATGATTACAGAGGGGTGGAAACGGGCTATCTAAGCAAGGAGCATCGTTACATATCATTTGCATATTTTCTAGTACGATCAATTCAGCGTGCATTTCCTTATCAAAAACATATCATTGAAAGTCTGCCTTTCCTCCCCCTGATCATAATGCTTCACCTTTTCTATGACTTTCCCATGCAGCGGAGCTCGACCGTTAGGCTTCGTTTTCATTGCTGGTAACACAGGTAACGGTGAAAAAATTTGCATTCGCCACGCTTTTCTTTCTTTATGAATACAAGTAGCGGTTTTACACTGCGTACTCATGAACGAAATAACGCGGTAACAAAGCGCCGGCGTTTTTCCGCTTACCTCATCTCTTATGCACTGCTTAGTAATGCAATTTAAATCATATTGTGCGCCAACCAACTGAGCTTAACACCCTGGTTGTTATTTAACGCGATAACATTAAGGCTCACGTTCTGCACAAACTCCGGCGTGGTCGGCGTCGTCGTCGTCAATGTTGTGTGCGGAAAATCAGGTAGTCCACCTGCCACCTTGGTCATGTCACCTTGTGACGTCATCGCAACTTGCCCACCGGATTGTGGGCAGTTCGCTCACAACCTGGGTCTCACATGCCCCACCGGTGGATGTGTTTGAAACAGCCGCCTGCCGGTGCAGTGACGCATTCCTTAACTGGTGCAGCACTGCGCCAGTAGTGGTATTAGGACTACCCGCAATCTACGAATGTAAGCTAGAGAATGACCAGCGCCTGTGTATACGAAGTGGTACGCAAAAAGGACCCCAGGCCGCTGTTGGGATTCATTAACTCCGTTGGGTCATGCCCTTAATGCGGACTTTAAGTGTGCCCTCTACTTTTTTTTTGTCTCAAAAATACGCGGCCAATCTATGCTATGTAACACTCTTCAGCAGAGGCTACTTGAAAAATATTTTGAAGTATTTTCTTGTTAGTCAGTTTACACTCTTCTGCTGCGCTTTGCTCACTTCTCAGTTACTATAGCTTATCACTAAAGAAAACAGGTGCATGCTTAACTTATCCCAAGCCATAATCACTTCCCCAACCCAGGTGCGATATTATTATTCAATTTCGTCAAGAGTATGCAGTCTTCTGGAAATTTGTGCGTCAGTGCATGTTTCCACCAATTCTGTTGTCTCTGGAATTCATTAGTTCAATAGCGATTCATTGAGCACTGATCAAAAATTGTTGCGATAAAATTACTTCTTTTCCACGCCACGGGAAAACTTAAGGGTTTCATGCGTTTTCGTCGGCTCTGATGACACACTATTTGCTCGGAACAACCGCTGCTAAGCTATATCAAAATTTTCTACCAATGTCTTCCGCTTGACTCCCTCAGCCCAAGGCTTCTTATGCAATGTCTTTTTAGCACCTCCTTACCATCGCGCCTAAATTGCAGCCCCAAGGCCATTTGTTGCAGCTGCAAGGCGGGTTGCTACCACATAAGTTTCAGTAGTGGTAAAATCCTAGCGCAGCATGCTCAGACAGGTCTAGTGTTGCATGTGCGATAAACTAATTTGAGTTGTGAAACCTTCTATGGTTCCTTGAGAGGTCTATAATTGTTCAGTGTTCAGTATCGCGTCATTACCAGATAGAGGGCATACTCATATTGTGTGTTGAAAGTTTGTACCACAACAGCCAGGGCACATAAATACTATGCGCACATTGTTACCTGCAAAGAAGCGTGAATTTTTCTACTATGCAGCCTTTTTTTTTCTAAGGCGCTTAACGAACCAGACGGGCCGACGCTGGCTTGCAACGTCACGCCGATCACCTGTGTTCAAGACATTCCAACGAAACCAATAAGAAAAATAAAAATGGGTCTAATGTTAACAGGAACCGTCTGCGTGCTAGAAATCTTCATTGTATTACGCGAATTGTTGGAAAATTTCTGTCATTCGAAATAAAAAAGAAATTAGAGCAGAAGCTTCGCTGTGGGTGCACATTAATATGTCTGATAAAAAGGCCGCCTAACAATGAGGCTGTCTCAATTTCATTTGCACTGTAAGAGACATGGCTCTAGCTTATTTTAAAACCTTCGCTACTTGAAGCAGAAACCTGAAAAGCAACAGGTAAAGTTCTGCGCCTTTGATTTAATGCGACTTTCAATCTTCCGGGACGGTTCATTAGCAAGCAGATTATATTCTAAACACCGGAGAGCAACCAAGTTCTGTAATAATCCATTTCGCAGCCACTTTCGAATCCCCAAACACTTTCTACAAACTGCTAAAATATCACGGGATAACAAATAAATTTCGCCTTCGCTTTCACCAAGCGTCCCAAAGCCCGTCTTCGCAAGCGGAAAAATATTATGAAGCTACACGGTAAACCGATTACCTCATCAAATCATTCGTTCTCTTCAGGAACATACGCACGAACACACAAACACGCCGATGGGAGCATGTAAGAACAAGCGAAAGCGATAACGCACGAACACACGAGTGCACGAGCGCAAGGACAAGCATACAAACAGGCAATACACTCATGCATTTCCTCGCTCGTGCATCCTAATAGTCGAACCCACAAGCGGGCTTTCTTGCAGTTATACTCTTAGTGCGGCAAAGCACGCTTACAGGCAATAACGGTGCCAATGTTTCCTGCTCCATTGATACGCCGCGTTATGTAGGCTCAAGAAGCCGGGTGTTTTATCCTTTCGTATCTAATCTCTCTCGTACAATAAGAGTAATAAAGCTCTTTTTTTCAGCAGGAGTCCCCGGATTGGGCCTCTGCAGAACTTATTCTTCGGTATCTATGGTTCTAGACCTGTCTGGGTTAAAATAAATGCGCATATTCGAAAAATTTGTTATTGCTGAGAGCTAGCGCACTCTTCTGGCGTTCAGCACTTTTTCTCATTGTAAGTGAAGCGCACGGCGCGAGAATTAGAAATGAAATATTGTGTGCAGCATTTTGCGCAAAAGGATGCGAATCTTTGTTTTCTGTTTTTTTCGCACTGGTTTTGGAAAACTTGAAAAAATAAAGCGGAACAAGGGTGACTTACTAACTTGTTATGCTAATAATGGGATTATAATGAAAACCACCTACTCTCCCACTATAGCTAATATTTCAGCCTCTCTCTTTTGAGATAGATTATATTCCCGCGCTTTTTTGTGTCACTGTCGTTTTAAATCAAAATAAAAATTTTGAAGCAGACAGATAAAAAATTTAACTAAATATAACTCCTTACACATTACGTTCTTATTGTTTCACCAAAGTTAATAATCGAAAGTATAATGCTGAATACCTTTTCTCAGCTTCAGCAGCTGATTCGTGGATCTGATTCGAGAATTATTCAAAAGCCATAAATGAACACTGAGGACAATTTGAAGTTCGCCTGTATCGACATATTACCTCATTCTAACGATAAAAAAGCTATTCTCTCTCAAAACTCTGCTTTTATAAGCGAGAAAAGGCAAAAAAACACAATAAAAGACAGGTGTCGTCACCAGCCAATTTCGCAAGTAAACTGCATTCGTTAACATATTTTTTACCGCAGGGATCTCAGAGGCTAACTTTACAGCCATTCACATCCAAGCAGGTAATCAAGCAGTCCTTTTAGGTGTAGACGTCGCAAGCTTGATTCGTGTCGCGGAAACACTTTGAATGGCAATTTAATCAGCAATCAGACAAAATTTAACGCAACCAGACAGAGGCATATAATCAATTTTTACTGGAAAGTTGATGGAAGTTCTCCTCAATGTCACGTCAATAACAGTCCGCCATTGCTAAATATAATACTTCTGAAGTATCGTCGTTTTCTTATTTTCCTTATTTTTTAAAGTTATTTGTCCTTGTTGAAATCTATTTGGGGACGCATTAGTTTCCACACTTCTCACATTTGATCCTGTGCACTGATGTTCTGGAACAATGGCCGTCTTCTGAGTTTGCCTAATGCCAAATGCTTTTCCCACGGAGAAGAACTAGGAGCTTAATGTCGTGAAGAACTGCGAAACGCCACAGCCGCTGAGGCACCGAGGGAAGTGAACAACCAATTAGGTAGCCATTTTAGTATAGTCTCTGCAGGCTCATCCGCTTCAAAGAAACGCTTACGAGTAAAGTGCATCACATTTTCCTCGACAGTGATGCGCATGGCAAGCTTTGTGTGTGTGTGTGTGTGTGTGTGTGTGTGTGTGTGTGTGTGTGTGTGTGTGTGTGTGTGTGTGTGTGTGTGTGTGTGTGTGTGTGTGTGTGTGTGTGTGTGTGTGTGTGTGTGTGTGTGTGTGTGTGTGTGTGTGTGTGTGTGTGTGTGTGTGTGTGTGTGTGTGTGCGCGTGCGTGTGTGTGTGTGTGTGCGCGTGTGTGTGTGTGTGTGTGCGTGCGTGCGTGCGTGTGTGCGTGTGTGTGTGTGTGTGTGTGTGTGTGTGTGTGTGTGTGTGTGTGTGTGTGTGTGTGTGTGTGTGTGTGTGTGTGTGTGTGTGTGTGTGTGTGTGTGTGTGTGTGTGTGTGTGTGCGCGTGCGCGTGCGTGTGCGTGTGTGTTTAAGCTGGTAAAAAATATTTTAACTTAAACAACGTCGACGGAACAAAGCTTACAAATTAACGTACAGGTAGACAGCGAGTATCCGCGGACAGAGCAACAAAAAGTAGGATCGCAGAGCGAACTTTCTGAACTCGTCTTGTCTAAGCTTAGCTGAGAAAAAAAAACTAAGAGACTTTGGGCAAAGAGCTTAAAACTGCATCGCGCCGTGAAGCAGGAGAGAACGGATATAAAGCAAATAATTTCGCTTTGTTCTCCGCCAGATTCGACGGCGGTAAGGACGACGACGGGCTCCTCGCTCCTTAATTGCATCTGGTGCAGCTCTAATCATTAGTGAACGAGCTTCATTCCGGTCTGTCGCGCCGCGTCACGGACCCATTTAGAGCGAAGCGCCCAAATCGCGGCCATCGTTTGCCGTCTCCGACGCGCGTCGAGCCCTTGCTCAACGCTGCGAGCCTTGGACGAGAAAACGAGATCGAGGGAGAGAGGGCGAGAGACGGGAGGAATGGTGTGGCAGGCAACCAGAGCAATTGCGGTAACTACAAAGCCATCTCTAATTTGCGAAGCCTTTCTTCATACGTTCTGCATGCGCATAGTGGCGATGTTCTCGCGATTTTTGCCTACGCCTCGTTTCCATTTCTTTTCCTAATTAGCATCTTGCCTGTCGTTTAGGAGGTGGTGGTCGCTTAGGATACTGCTAGCAATTATTTTTGTATTGTAGTGTAGAAGTTCTTTCCAGCACCTACTAGAATTGTCAGTGCCCTTAGCCACCATTACGCAACTGCGACATACTCTCAGGATGCCGTCAAGTAAAGTTTGCTCGCTGTTAGCACGTCCAAGAAAGTGTTAATATCACACATGCACGTTTGGGCCGGTGGACGCTACAGAAATAAATTTTATTTCGCTTCTGAGGAAATAAATTGCAGATTACTCGTTTAGTGTCACTGATAAATATACGATCATAAATTTTTATGGCGCAAGTGCATCTGCGGCCAAATAGTGCCATGGCAGAAGGCTTTTTCTTTTTCAATGTGGGGTCAAAAACTCATTTCTCAAGCATTTCACCCTAAATAAGCCGAGCACCAGACAAGGGGAAAGATTGTACCCACTGTATCACCGGTGGGTACCCGGCGGCACTGGGGATCGAACCCCGCACCTCCGCATGCGAGGCGGATGCTTAGGCCACGGCTGCGGTGCTGATAAATATACAATATATGTCACTCTCAGCGAACACCTGCGGCTTTGCTGCTTAACAAGCCGTTGAAGATTGCGCCAATTTAAGACTTCCTCAGTCGCACTGGAAAGCAAGAAGTCCATTGAAGCGACTGCGCTGTCTAGCTTTGAGAGCCTCTCCTCACGACGTGGAACACGTGCCCTCCCCTATGCATTTTCTGCAGTTTCCATTCCGCCATGACAGAAAATGAGGAAGGCGTTTCCGCCGCTTCAAGCAAACGGAATTGGCTGTTTGGATTCTTAATGAGTGCCCTACGCCCGCGCCTGCAGGTGGTATTCGCGGCGCAGGAGAACTGTCTGGAATCCGCACCTGCACCGAACACACGGCCCACTCTGAATAAAAGACACGCCTACGCTAGTCAAAGCTCCTCGGGCGCAAAAAGCGCCCTCGGGGTACAAGAAGGTTGGGTCGAGGAGAACGCGTAAAGCAAACAAAAGGATGGCGCGCAAAACGGTCGCTCACACAATTTTTCGAGCTCGAAATTAGTTCGACCTCCACCTCTCTAGCTTTTATGCCCTCAGGTTCCCAAAGTCCCAGAAGCCCGTGCTTCTGTAAGTTTCTTTATTCGCGGGAAAGAAGTTCACTAAAGTAGGCGCACACAGTCGCTTAACTTGCTGCGGCTCGCGTTCATCGTAAGAATTCATGTTCCGTCGTCATTTTACGTTCTAAACGCACTCGCTATGCCTCGGGCGAGCTCCACTTACATGCATGCGTTCATTGTCCGTCTCTCTTCTGGGCCACCTTGCCCGTGGCGTCAGCGTTCGATCGCTTCGGCGCCCAAAATCGAAGCGCATTGCGTCCATCTTTTGCCGCGGGCACATTGGTGCGAAGAACGTTAGTTGGAGCGTACGTTCCCCATTTTTCGCGGCATTTGCTCGCGTTTTCAGTTTTGTCTTCGACGTGAAACCTAAAATTTGAATTCACGTAATCTACGATCCGCGCAAAAAGAAAGCCGGAAGTGCCTTTTCACTTTTCGGAAGGCGCAGGAGGGATCGAAAAAAGCACACCGCATAAGGCGTGATACATCCTCCTGTAAGAACATCTACAGACGTTCCAGTTAAAAAATAAAGTGGGTGCATTCGGTTGAGTTAGCCAATATGTTAAGCGAGCTCATTTTGATCAGAATACAGGGCAGAAGCTGCTTCTTCTTTTCATGCAACAACGGGACTGGATTGGAGAACAGAAATGACCTTCCTAATTTTTTGACAAACGGGCGTTTTTACGAACGATATAATTTCCCGCCAGCGCAAACTATTGCGCCGCGAGGGGTTTGAGTGCCTTTGCTGTGTTTAAAGATTTTTAGCAAGCCCGCTTTAAATCTGGCGTGCCCACGAGTAGTAGTGCACTCATGATAAAGCGCGGTACTTTCTGTTAAGCGAGAGTCCAGTTAGCTGACACAAAGGTCAATTTTTTTCATAAATTAAAGTTTGCGCTGGCACATCTTGCTTGTACCAACCGGCACTGTTAAAAATGCTCTGTTGCTTTTAACGATTCTAGTCCGAAAATTGGTAGCTGCTTTCGTTACTGCTCATGTAAATTCATAGTCCGTATGTGTAATTATCGAATCACCTAAACCTCAATTTGAAATAATTCATTACGAAAGAACATCTGATCGACTTTTTTTCAGATTTACGCTAGCACGTATATCGGTGGAGACAAACATGCTTGCATACTCACAATATGTTTGTTTTATCATTCTGTGCTATCTTCTTTCATGCGAACGCTCTTCCTGCGCTACAGACTGTGCTTATCTTGGTGGAAAGTGGAATCATACCTAGTGAACATGAGGCTGGCGTGTTCACATGAAATGAATCAGGGACGCAGCTCCACATAAGACAGGTTATATTAAATCAGACAGGTTGGGAGATGACATGGGCTGACATTGGCCAAACCGAGCCCCCACGAGAGAACATAACGCCCTTTAGGCATGAGCCACGTGTACGAGGCACATGCTGATCATAATAATAATAATAATAATAATAATAATAATAATAATAATAATAATAATAATAATAATAATAATAATAATAATAATAATAATAATAATAATTGGTTTTTTGGGGAAAGGAAATGGCGCAGTATCTGTCTCATATATCGTTGGACACCTGAACCGCGCCGTAAGGGAAGGGATAAAGGAGGAAGTGAAAGAAGAAAGGAAGAGAGAGGTGCCGTAGTGGAGGGCTCCGGAATAATTTCGACCACAAGGGGATCTTTGACGTGCACTGACATCGCACAGCACACGGGCGCCTTAGCGTTTTTCCTCCATACAAACGCAGCCGCCGCGGTCGGGTTCGAACCCGGGAACTCCGGATCAGTAGTCGAGCGCCCTAATCATCATCGCCGCTTTTTCTTCTTTTCGCCGCGCCAGTGATGACAGCGATGGTTCCGCTACAACCGCTTTTTTCTCATTTCTTTTTCAGCTCGGTTTCAATTTCGCCTTTCTGTTGCCTCTCCCTAAAAATGTCAACGATGTGTAAGCTTCGTGAAAGGACGCTACTGCCTTCTTTTGCCGCACATCGAAACCAAAGCGTACACTTTATATGTTCAAATAAGCTTAAATTTCAATTTAATACTACTGCATTCTACAGCGCTACTACATCCATGGTGGAAATTTGATTACTAAATCCTTGCCGTGCTTGATATTATTCTTTTGGGTTTAATTCACACAAAGATAAGTTCTAATATTCATATAATTTTATTCTTGGCGCGTTTTAATTTAACTTAAAAATCACGCATTCGTTGCTGTACCAGGACCTGCTTTTTTATTTTTAACCAACACCGTTTAGCGCCAGCTGGGTACTTCTTTATAATTTTATTTGTCTCTTCTTTCTATATTGCTCTGGCACGCACGCAGCTCCAGTGATTCGATAAGCGACGAAGTGTGCCATGCGCCTTGCTGACGTAATCACGCCTTTGCACAACCACGCGCTTGTTTCCTACCTCCAATCAACGTGCCGGCATGCACCTTCGTGGTGCAATTTATTGCCCAAGGTGCCCGCTCCCTAAAAGCGTGCCTAATTTTTTTTTCCTTTTTCTTCCTTGACTGCACTTCGTCCTTCCCCAACCTTTGCTACTTGCCTCATATCACGAACGCTTCTCTAAGCCCTTTCTCTTATGCCCTTAAATTTGCGCTAGAGGGTGGCTTCCTTTTTTCAGACTCCTGCCCTTATCGCTTCGTTCATCGCCGGACTGAAACGCTATTTAACTATGGCTGCCCTCCGGCACATTTTTTTGCTTCTCCACAACCATCCATTTACTTCATCCTCCCCGCGGAAGACAGTCTTTTCTGCCTTCTCTCTTCACCCAGCCTCTTGTGAAGCTTTTTGTGTGCGTATTATGCCTGGTATAAGTACCGACACCATAGCTCTCTAGGGCTGGTCAGATTCTCAGCAGAATTAATCACCTTATAAAAGCGGCCCCGTATGTTTCGGCTCAAATGAGTGATGGTTCGGCCTGCCTTTTCGCACCTCCAAGGCGGATCTGCCGCTTGCTCGCAAGCTGGGGTATTCTCAACAACCTAGAGGTACTTGTTGTTGAACGTAATGAAATGCGTATACACATAGCCTGAAGGTCGCTCTGTATATGTGGCTTTCTCGAGTGATAAGTTACGTAAGCTTAGTGGAAAAACATTAAACATAAGCCCAGTAGTTTATTTCGTTCGGTTAGCCTCGTTCTCTTATGAAAATAGCTAATGGATGCTGTGGTAAAGAAAAAGCCGCCTTTGGTTCCTCGCTGTCCGACTTTTCTATGCTAGCATTCTTGTCAAAACCTTTACAACAACTTGACAGAACACATAACCAGGTCGAATGTACCGACCATCGTCTAGAGCTGCTTCCATTGGCTCTTACTTTGACTAACTACACTCATCTCTGGTTTAGGTCACAGCGTCTCTGTTGCACTTCGGCTTTTATCTCCTTAAATTTCTAGCAGGGGGCGGCAGAAAGTTAGGTGGGCGGATGAGATTAGGAAGTTTGTAGGCAAAGGGTGGATGCAACTGGCAAAGGACAGGGTTGATTGGAGAGACATGGGAGAGGCCTTTGCCCTGCAGTGGGTGCAGTCACGCTTATGATGATGATGATGATTTATAAAGCTGGATACAAAAACCTAGCTGCGAGGAGAGCTCCTGCTCATACCACTCCACAGAGTCCCGTAAAGAAGACTGACAAGCCCAACCAACCATCATTTCTTGCTTGTTTTCCATTAATCTCGCGACTCCAAAACGTGCAACGTTTCCAGACCTAAGCAGCCTTCTCGCCTCTCCTCTTCTGTCAGCGCTCTTTATTTTTGCACCCAGGCTCGACCCGATCGTTAAGGGATCGCGTTTCCCCGAACCGTCCTTCGCGAAGTGAACAATAAAAGCCTTCCGCAGTGTCGGCCGCGACGCGGCGCCAGTGTAGCTGCGCTCATTTTCTTTTCGCACGCGTCCGAGTTTTCCGTTAGTGCGAAGTCACCACGGCGCTATGGAAAGAAAAAGCGGCCCACAACAGCGGCCATCTGAAAGCAGTTTGGAGACGTGCCAACAGGGTGAAAAGATGAAAGCCTGCTGGCAAGGGGGGGCGTTGTGAGTGGCGGTTCTTTAATAACAATGCAAGGTCCCGCGTGGAAGATGATGCGGGCCTATGCAGGGAACTTGTATAGGCGCCCTGCGAAAAAAAACAATGAGACGATTCGTATGAAGCGGTCTGGTTTGCGCTCATTCTGTTCGTCTGACGCGAGCTCTAAGCTAGCATTCTCGGATGTCAGCCCGGTTACGCTGCAGCAAAAGTCGAGGCCGGCAAAGTGAAGGAGCGGAAAACAAAGTTTTTAGCGGGTTCTTCCGTTTGCTACACGAAAGTATAGCACGCGAACAAGCGTTTTCAGAATTGCAGTTGTCGCCTGACAAACGACCAGTCGGCTGCCCCCTGGAACCAGATGAGGGCATTACACGAAGAAGCCACATGGTATAACGAAGATGCTATTATACACGGGAAGAAAAAAATTCGTTCAACATAATTATTATTTCCGCACATTTCTTATTTATTTTGTTGATTTTATATTTTACATCTCATTTTGCACTGTTGACCCAACACTCCGGTATAGTGGTTCAAGTTCTTTACGACATTCTCTTTTGCAAACCACTGAGAGCTGACGAGGCTGTCTTCAAGGAAACGCGTCGCGTTGGTGCAGCGCTTTCTCCACAATGCCTAGCGCAAGTGCCAACGTCCATTCGGCCTATAAAATTGCGCGTCAGCAAGTTCGCGCGATGCTGAATCACAATTTCAGCCTCAGGCGCTCCCACCTAAACCAGCACGTCTTGTTTTTTCAATAGCAATAACGAGGCGTGGGGAGGGGCATGCATTAATTCCCAAATGACTTCGAATAATATTTGCGGAAATGAAATAAAATATAAACGCTCTATTAGACATAACGCGAAACTTCTAGTGTTTACTTCGGCTGAAATCCTAGACAAGTGCCTCTGGTGGCGCATAGCGTCTTCAGAAAGTCGTGCAGAGAATTATTAGAGAGGTTACGTTTTGTTTCGTTTCACGGCTAGCGATGAAGTCAATATATCATTTCACGACAGGGATACTTCCACATTAATAAGTTTCGGAGCATAAGCACGCGTTTCATATTCATATATGTTGATCTGAAATAAGCATACCGATGAAGTCGGTAATTACCGGGCCTAAAGCTTTGCGGAAATACCCGAGGTGTGTTTTCAGCCGTTAAACCGCACTGACATGAATTCAGGACGGGAGAACAATTCTCCGTGGTGGCTCGGCAGCTATGACGTTCTGCTGCTGCGCCCAGAAATCGCGGGTTCGATCCCGAACACGCCGGCTACATTTTGAAGGAGAAAGAATACACTAAAGTCGCTATAGTACGATATAAGCATAGGTACCAGTTAAACTACCACTCGAGGTTCAGACTAGTTCAAAATCCTCCGCTACCATGTTCCTGAAAGCCTGCAGTCTCATACTGACAAGTACAGCCCCATCTATCAATCAGAACCCGGAAAGGTTCAAAACACAGGGATCGCAGCGAGAAAAAAACGGGCCGACCGTGGAAGACCGCAACCGAAAGACGACCATGAAGAAGTAAAAATACTGACGAGAAAAAAACTGAGGCTAACCGCAACGATGGCAGCAGAGCTTCCACGTATAACACTGAGGCCGGAGCGCACGCGCGCCTGCGAGCGAGCGACCGGACGCCGTTGCGAGGCGAACGCGTAGCTCCGGTTTCGCTATACCACGCGACAACGACCCGGAACGGGTTTTCCCTTTTCTTTAGTTGTTACGCTTTTTTTTCTGTCTGTCTCTGTCTTTCCAGTTAGCGCTCATATTTTCATGCTCGCTAGGAAATGGCAGCGAATATGAGAGGGCAGTGAAAATAGTAAAAGAAGCCGCAAAAAAAAAAAGAGACTCGGGGTTTGCTCAGCGACTGCGTAAATAAGGTAGTGAGGGAAATGAAATAAATGTCGTTCAAGTAGTGCACAAAGTGATGTCATGTAGGTGCGTAAAAGAAGGTGGGGAAACGGGCATCAAGGTGAACAAGACCCTACATTCGTCTCAGGCACAAAGACGAAGTGCGAAGGGCTCTGTCGTCTTCCGGGAAAAAATGGGATTTAAATAAAGGAGGAGGAAATGGGGGCGGGGGGCGGGAGGGGGGGGGGGGGGGTATCGCACTATATCGCAAGCAGAGATGAGAGTTGAGAACTCTTATGCGCAATTTCGCCCAGCCGTTGTATTTAGTGTGGCATCGCGATGGGTGCCACTCAACTTCCGGTTTCACAGCTCAGAGTTTTTCTGTTTGTCCTTACTTTTCTTCGTACTACCGGCCAGCTCTATTCTTTCTTTTCGCCCGACGCACACCACCGGCCATAATGCTGGCATTGGTTTCGGGAAACGCACCACCAGAATATCAGCCACTCGTTACGCTCTGACTATCCTTTATCGTCTTGAGTAGGCGTGGGCAAGATAAAATTGCTAGGTGCCCCCAATTATCACCTACCACCTGACGCGGCGCTAGCACAGTAAGGTGCTGAAACAGGACAGACTGCTCAGGTGATGCCGAATTCATGGTTTTTTAGCGTGAACAGCCTACAGGCGGAGCCAACCAGAGTGCGACTTATAAAGCGGCGCGTAAAGTATGATAAACCACACAAGCTTCGCATGTGGTCGTACCAAGCATACCGGCCGGGTCGGAAGATAGCTTTTCAATACGGGAGCCGACGTCTTCGATGCAAAACCGCCACAATACAAGCCGGTCAATCATACTGTACGAGCCACAGCATGTTTCATCGTTTCGTTCTCTTGCACGATTCGTCGCTCAAATCGTGGGCCCAGTACATATACACCGCTGCCCCACCACCGTCACTCTCATGTTATTTCCTTTCTGGATCCAACGCATTTTACTCGCTCGTTCTAAAAACAAAATAACGAAGACGAAACAATATAATTTCCCGAATGAAGTCGATCCATCGCTTTCTTTTTTTTTTTTTACAGAGAACTTCCGTATAAATAGCAGACAGCTGCCACGGAGCGGGAATCCGCTGACCCACAACTTCCCTCCCACAAGTCGTGGTTCTTAAACGCCGTGGCCAGCATTTCCTTCCTCGGTCCCGTTGTCCCTTCCTCTACCGCCGTATTTACTTTATTTCTACGCGCGGCTCTGAATACTCGGGCCTGGCAGGGCGGTCCTCGCGGATTTGGGGCGCGACGCCGCGTATCCCGGGGGCTCTAGACCGCGCCGCCGGGCGGCCGCCGCAAAGTGAATTTGCTTCGACGCGACGCGGCGTTTGCGAAGCTAATCCCATTCGGACCGCGCGCGGCTGCCGGCGTTTGTAGAAAAAGAAAGATGCAAAGGACAGAACTGATGGGTCGCTGTTTTCCTCAGGAACACACTGACCCTCCTTGAAGACTAGGCGGCGCCTGTCTGGTGACCATTGCGTGCTTCTTGGTATGGCTCTATGGAGCTGAAACCAAAAACTGCACTGTTCATGAAATAAAAAAAATATTTTGCATCTGCCAACATAACTATAATTACAACGAGGCGTTCACGTCTTGAGTCGGTCGAAGATGCTGACACTTCAATTTAGAACGGAATCAATCAATCAATCAATCAATCAATCAATCAATCAATAACTTTATTTGCATCAATCAAGGTGATCCTGGTAGCACGATCAAAATGCGGATAAAGTTGTTGGCTTGAAAGGCATCACGCTCCGTGTTACATTCTTGTCTGCAGCAACAGAATCAAACAACATGACTCTGCGTGAAGTTCACACCATTAATTTTTTTTTATTTCTTTCTAGAACCTGTGACCATCTGTATTTAGATACATAAAAGTATGTTTGTACCTTTTTCGACGCGGCCACCTCTGTATTTTGCTTGGTGTTTTGGGAAAAACTTCCACATTAGCTGCATGCTGCTGCTTTTAACGCGATGTTGTTAGAGCTGCGGAACAACCGCGCCCGTTGTACCGCTAATTCAGGGTTGGTCGGCAGAGGTCTTGACGTCACATCACAGTCAACCTATGAGAGTGAGGTGTGACGTCAGGCACAGAGAGTCGAGGGGATGATGAGGGGGGGGGGGGGGGGGTTCAAGTTTGGCAGCAGTCGGAGAGTGTTGAAAATTTTCAGTGCTCTGTGTTTTGCGCATGGAGGCATATGACGGAATTGGTGACACAGCTGTAGGGGTAGGGAACCGGAGAAGCACAGAGAAAGAGGCTCCCAGACAGATCTGTGCGTACCGTACTGGTCCTATGGAGTAGCGAAGGAGGGCTAGGTTCCTTCTAACGCTATTGCGTTAGGCTTCCTAAGGACTGGTTGCGAGTTTGCAATTTTGTTTACATTTTGCCGTTATTGGGACCCACTATATGACATCGAGTGCTGCAGAGTAGTGCAGCGCATTGCTGACACGGGAACAGGCATTTTAAGCACTTCACCGTTCAACTCTCGATGTGCAGCAAAGCCCGCACACGAGCAACTCTCAAGTATGCAAAACCAGTTAGGTTTGACTCTAGGTGCTTAAAGGAACCCATGGAGTTTCTATTGAATGCAGTGGTTGTCATGCCAGTTGTTAGATATTTTGTAGAAAATATTCCTGATAAACTTACCTTCGTAAATCCACGGGCTCTCCGGCAGTGGCGCATTTCTGCAATATTTGCAGTGTTTCCGCTTGTTGAATGAATCGCGAAATTTAGCGATGGCTGGTGCAAACGTCGCCTTTTTTTTAACCTCGGTCGCTTTCCTTAATCGCTAAGTTCTTTACGGTGCGACCAAGATGTGCACCCACGGTAAGACCGCAAACCAGCCCCTCTTCACAGCCTAACTACTTACAACACTTAACGCAGGCGCGCCCCCTGTCGTTCCGGCAGTGCTATAGCGTGTTTGCAGGCTATTGTACGGAGCGTGATCTCCCTATATTCAACAAGCAACATGCTTGCGGGCTCTGGACTTCTGCACGATGTCCTTTCGAAGCTTTTCGCGGCGTTCGATGACGACAAAGGCTGCACTATTCAGGAGGCACAGGCTGCGTGCAAGAGGCGGTCACGTGACTGCTCACCGATCGAAGCCACACGCTTTTGCGGAATACACATACCAGTAATAGTTACCGCTTTAAAACGTCCTTGTACTGAGTTTTAGGGCACGTTAATAAGCATGCGTGGCATAAATTAATATTCAGCTCTCGACTACGGTGCGCCTTATGACCCGCACTGGTGTTTTAGGGCGGTAAATAACTGTTCATGAAATTATTCACGCCAGCAACTTTACTGAAAACATCCTAATCTCCGAAATCATCATCCGCCTGACTACGCCCACTGCAGGGCAGAGGCCCCTCCCATGTATCTTCAGTTACTCTGTCCTTTGCCAGCTGCGGCCACTATATCCCCGCTAACTTCTTAATCTCATCTACCCACCTAACTTTCTGCCGCCCCTGCTACGCTTGCCTTCTCTTGGAATCCACTCCGTTACCCTTGAGGACCAACGGTTGTCTCTCCTTCGCATTACATGCCCTGACCAAGCCCATTTATTTTTCTTGAGTTCAACTAGGTCGTCATTAGCCCGCGTTTGTTTCCTCACCCACTCAGCCCACTTCCCGTCGCTTACACCTGTCATTTTTCTTTCCATAATTCGCTGCGTTGTCCTTAACATAAGCTGAACCCTTTTCGCTAGCCTCCACGTTTCTGCCCCGTAGGTGAGTACCGGTAAAGTACAGTAATGAAACGCAAAAGTTCCAGATTTAGCTAGCCGCTGCCAGGTACCCCGCTCCATATTTCAGTCGAAGTCCGCCGGGCGCGGACGGGGCCCAAGGTGGGTCTCCTCCTCGTTGTCGTACTCAACGTTGTTATCGCGCGTTGTCCGGGCGTTCGTCCAATTAGAGGCTCGCCCCTGCCAAGCGCGCCGCAAATACCGTGCCCGGCCGGACCCTGCGACGCTATGGGTGGACGCACGGCGAGGCTCGGCGAAGGAGAGTTCGTCTTTCGGCGCGCCGAACACGTCCGCCGATAAAGCCCGCACTCGTTGGCCCAGCTGACAATTTAGCGCTGGCCTCGTGCGGGAGAGGGTCTTCGCCCCGCTAAGCTCAGCCATGAGAGGAATGGGGGGGAGGGGGGGGGGGTAAGAACGATGCGCTCCCTACAAGCGCATTTCTTTATTTATTTTTGTAATTTTCTTTTTGTTTTCTTTCTGTGGAGGATTTTATGACCCGGCTCTGTCGCCGAGCGAGCGCTTGGGTCCCGTGTATGTTTCCTCCTGTCTCGCTCTCTTTCGGCGTTTTTCGCTTGTATTATCTCTTTTGTGGTAAAGCTGTCCCCTCTGTGGTGTCCTTATTGCTGTTTCTTTTTTTATCGACTGCGCTAGTTGTGAGAGGGCGCGGGTGACGTCCTATTTACACAGCGACAGAGCGAAGGTACTGTCTGTGGCGCGTCGACTAGTGGCGGGTGTTGAACCGCACTTTTATTTGGCTTGTCTTCTGTCATCTTTCCGTATCTACCAAAAACAAAAGGAGGGAGGGAAGGAGTGATAATAAGGGCGGAAACAATACCCAGACTGCAGAGAGGTCTTCATTAGGACAAGCTGGTGATGACCCATCCTCCATAGTAAACAAAGAGTGCGATAAAAGACAAAACACCAAGAACAGAACAAACTCAACGTGAGCGTGGTTTTGAAACTGATTGATCCAACAAAAAGGCGCGTATTTGTGCACCACGTGATGGGCACATAAATTTGCTGCGCACAAATCAAACAAAACACTCGAAAGCACTAGCGTAATGACCCTCTTAAATAGCCTGAAGTTTCTGTCATCCAAATGCTGCGTGGAAGGGCTCCTGCAGACGTTTCTCCGCAATATTATGTGAAATGCTTCAGTCAACTCTCGAACAGTATGGCTGAAATGCATGAACAGTGCATCGCAGATTTCAAACAATGACCGGAAATTGCGCGTGTCATGGTGCAATGAAAGGCGTGTGTCTGGGCTTTATCTCGGTAAGTAATGGTGCTCTTGCAGGTGGATACTAACGCAAGTGGACAGTGTTCTTTCTGCGAGAAACAAAAACAACATTAGGCGATGGCATTCAATGTTGACACAGGCATTCAGGTGCGTCGGAGGTTTCGGGAAAGGCAATGGATAGTAATCACATTCCACTAATAGGAGCAGAGCATTGAGGGTGGTCATAATGATTGGTGATGGTGAATGCATCTACGGATGGAGGAGAGATGTCTCATCCGGAGCGTAAACGGAAAAGAAATTCATTTGTTTGCTTTATTTGTTTTTCAGACAGAGTCTAAGAGGAAGCCAAGGCTAAAGGCAAAGAGCCTGACGAGGCCTTGGTTCCTAGTATAAGTACGCAAATTCTGGAATTTTCGTGAACAGCTGCGATATTGATGCGTTATACCCAGTCTAAAGGGATACATACCGGTTAAAACAAGGCTTTTATCTTCTATTCTTCCATTGTAAATGTCACGTATTAGTCGTTTTGAGAAAAAGTGAAGCGCATTGATATATATATATATATATATATATATATATATATATATATATATATATATATATATATATATATATATATATATATATATATATATATATATATATATATATTGTTGTGCTTTTATCGTCAAGCAAATGCTTTGAAGGTACATATTAGTAAAATAAAGACAATTTTATCTCAGATATTGACAGGATGGACCGTAGTGCATTTCACGCCTCTCTGTTACAAGCTCCATGCTCTTCAAATTCAGAGGTAATGTTAAGCAGGAACATTTCCTACTGGTACGACGTCGTCTCGTATATCACAGAACCTTTATAACGCCAAGGATCTTGCAACCCATGACGCGATCACAAATGCCTTTCTCCTAAGCGAACTTCGCTAACAAAATTAGGCTCCCTTGCGAGGTGCTCAATAAACGCGGCTAATTGAATTTAGTACTTTCGCGGCTTCATTTTCTGCATCTACACTAGGTAATATAATTTGCCCTGAATTCTTTGTGCCCACAGAGCTGCCGAAGCGCAAATTCCGTTTTTACGATTGGGCTCGAGTTTTAAGGTGATGCAGCAGAGCTTGTAGTTTAATTTCTGCTCAACGTGATAAATCCACAAGGCGAACTAGAAACGGTCCTTAAACTTTACCTGTTTCAATCCGCGCTTTTGCATTTCGCCGCCTAGAATGGAAGTCACATTTATAGCAACTCACTCTAAGTAAACACACTCCCGCACGCCTGCTTTTTAAATCTCTCGACGCGTCTTATTTGATTCCGAAAGTTATTTCTTCCGCCTAAGGCAAACATTGCCTTCTCACTGAATTATGTTGCCTGTCTCTGTCTGCTGAACCAAGGATACGTTTTGTATACATGCGCGCAAAGCATAAACAGTTAGCTAATGCACGTAGCCCAGTCCTTTTAGGAGTTATTGGCACACTAGCACTCGTCGCCTCCCGCGCTTTGCTCTACTCAGGCTTTATTCAGCGCGACTTTCTCCGCCACCATCTAGCACAGAATCTACGTCGTACTAACAGCAAAATCTGGCTAGAAAAAAAATCCAACTTTCGGCAAACAATAGAAGCGGGCGTGTGTTTGTTTTCGCAGCCCTCGTCCCCGCTGTCAGCCGTTTGTACAAAACGCGGGTTGACGTAGGAGGAATTGTCTGCTTGTGTGCGTGTGTGTGTGTGTGTGTTTGAGTGGAGGCAGGAGGAAGTTTTCAGGTTTGAATTCGCGGTAGGAGGAGGAGAGGAGAGGGCGAGAATTGAGGAGAAGGAGAACGAGGGGGTGACAGCCGGGGCGGGTGCCTTCTGTCCGGCCGGGCGTTGAGGGGTCCAGCTAAAAATAGCGGCCAGGTAAGCGTATCCCGCGCCTTTGGCGGATCGATCGCGAGGGATGTGCCTGACGGGCCACGGGGCCAGGGACGGGAAGAGGAGGTTGAAAGGGGGAGGAGGGAGCACATTTGAAGCCCTGGCTTCGAATCCGGTTCATTTTAGCTAGACCATCGAGCAACGCCCTGCAGATAAAGCAGCTCTGTGCACTCCTCTGACGGCATCAACCACGTGGGCGACGAGCATTGTTTCGAAATCGTTCGCAGTGGATGGATTTCAGTGCCTGTTCAATGAAAAATTGTATATAAATCGAACGGAAAGCTTAAAGAAGGGTTAGAAAGTAACAGGAGAGGTTAGCGGTTGGCATGTGTCTATGTGATTTCATACCGGCAATTGTAAGCCCTGGAGCAGATGGAACATTTTGGCTTATAGTCCTGCTTTGCTAGTGCGTGTGCAGTCGCACTGCCACTGCTTTTTAAAGCTCGACCGTCAACACCAGTGACTTATAGTTTCATCACTTATTGGAAATGTCAGGGCTCAGATCTCAATTGTTTGCCTAAATCATTTCTTTCTCGTTTTTTATTTACCCTTTCATTTCTCCTCTCCCGGTATCTCATTATTCCATCCGTGCTTCCTCCCGCCATTCGAAATCTGCCTGTCTTTTCTCCGCGCTTTGTATGTTTGAATATCCGCATTGTGGAATCAAGTTCAATTAGTGTTCAAGTTCTACAAGGGGCTTTTTAGGTGGTGCTAGTCGTGCGATAACAAGGAGGCCCACCGTCATCCCTCCAGCCCGTCTCTTTTTCCGACATCTCAAACTACTATAGGCCCACATCCTCACACCCTCGTTTCCCCTCTCCCCGGGAGTGATGCTGCTGACCTCTTGAATTCAAATGTCAGGACGCGCCGGTGCGCGCTCTCGCAGTTCAGTCCGCCAAACTTTTCCCCACCCCTCACTGACATTCGCGTTTTTCACTTCTTTTTGTGTCGCTTTTTTTTTCTTTACGTGAGGTCACGGAAAAACGGTATCTGCGCGACTGCTTGAGAGAGGGCACACGCGTGTTCGGCTTACGCAGAAAGGCCGGAGGTCGGACCGGAGGGCGGGCGGGCGGCCTCTAGTCATTCGGAAAGCGCGCGCCGCTGATGCAGCACCGACCGTGTCTCTTGCTGAGAAGGCACGCGGCAAGATATCTCCGATAGGGGCGCTGCGTCGACCAGAGGGGAAACCGGGAGGGGATCTGACTCCGTAGTCGACTCCGTGGGGGCCAGAAGCGCACACAGACCTGACGTCAATGTCACGCACGCGTCGATATCGGATACAGAGAAACAGTTTCGCAACCAGGAGCAGTTCTACTCTGAAGAAACGAAAATGAAAGCAAATGCGAACAGTATCGACGGGTTCAGATCGTGCTTCTCCTCTTATTAATGTTTGTTTGAGTCGTAACCCTGACTAAGGGGAGGGATCGAAGGAACTGCTTCGACACGCTTCTTTTGCGTGCTTCCACTGAAGGAAAATATATGCGCGCGCCCGTGTTTTCGCGTGTGTTTAGTATCAATTCGTTTCGCAGTGTTGTCGGTAGATCGGACGTAAATCGGACTATACCAAGACGGATGAGGCTACTGCGTTTCGCGCTGTTTCAGCATACTCGGCGCCAAGATTTGGATAGCCTGGAATCGCCTCACCATGTCTGATCTGAAAAGTGCTGGCTTGCAGCCACTCTATACAAAACATTTAGCACTTCGCTCCCTTCGGCATGCTCTTTCTATTATGCGGATGCAGAGCGCACTGCGTCCTGCAGTGGCTGCACATTGCAGCCTGCAGAACATTTGCATCGTGCTTTACATCGACAAATTCATTTTCTAATATTACAATGTCATCCTTCTAGTGCTACGTAGGAACAATGGATCAAAGAAATACGTCTGGTTTAACGAAGGAGCTTTCCATGAAACAGACATGGGCATACCTCTCGACACATTCGTTCACAGGAGTCACCATGACTCAGTCAATGAGATAATCTCACGGCGGATTCAACGTAAGTCAGCTTTATCCAGTTTGCTTTTTTTTAGGTTTTCGGGAAAGTCGCAGAGGGCTGTAATCTCGTCAAACAACTGTACAGTGCTCACGGGAGAGCAAGGAACAATGCATTTTTCTCCCATTTTTCCTGTCTCTCACAAGTCGGCGACGCATCGCGTTATCCGAATTAGCGACTGCCAACTGAACTCGTTCGTTGCAGGATTTTTCAATTATTTACTGTAAAAAATGAGGCCAGTCAGCTTATCTACCGACATACGCTTTCTTTCTTGTACAGTCAGAACATAATTACGAGTGACCAGGAAATCACTCTGTCTACAAGCCAAAGTTATCAAAGTGTCATATGGTTATCAATAAACATTGTTCGTGTCTTGTTTGCCTGTTCTTTAAAAACAATAATTGCCGCTGCTTGCTAATGTTTGTTGAAAATACGCGTATCATAATAGGCATCTTGAAAGTAACCGCAAGCCGCACTGAAAGCTTTTCATGCAACTAAACGTTTTTTAGAGTTATTTTTGAAAATAAACAAAAATTTCTATTAACTTCACTGCGCTGTCGGCTTGCGTGTTTTGCTTGCGCTGAACAGCAGTGCAGCGTCAAATGAACTCGTTTGTCAAGTCACTGCTGGATTCCTTATTTACATACATGGAAAATGCGGCCAATAAGCTTTTTCATTGATCCGCGCATTCTTTCTTGTGCAGTAACATCATAATTACGAGTGTCCAGGAAAGCACTCCTCCTCCTTTTCCCTCCCACTAAAGAGAGCAGAAAATGAAGCGGATTCAGAAGCGAATGGCGCGGAATAAGATTAACAAACTGCCTGAGGATGGAAGTTTTTATTCAACTTCCTGTGAAGGACCTCGTAATAAACCTGTTATTAAGATGTGATTAATTTTTGGGAGAGGTAATCAGAGATGGGCAGTCCTGATCTACGGCTTTTCTTTGCCTGTGCGGAACATTGCCCTTACGGAAGCCGAGAGGAGATTGAAAACACTCAGTCAGAGCAAATATAGCGAATTTGGGTTGTTATTTTCAACGAACGTGTTCCAAGGTGTTCGACAAATAATTTGAGCATTTGAAAACTGCAGTCATGACAACATAGACAACAATAACAATGTAATAAATAATGACGGCAATAATAATCACACAGAAAAGAAAAAAACTATCCCACAAGAACTAGTGTGAATCGTTCCTTTGGGTAGATTAACGTATGTTTTGACTTCCGCGTTGCTTTCCAGCTTATTTCTGTATACAAGAAAAATAGCGTCTTTGCACGCTTCCGTCGGTGACGCAAAGAAACATCTTAGAAAAACATACCATATCAGGTCTTACAGCAGTTACCAAACGACAGTGCATTCCAAGTAGCCGCACATGTGGTTTCTTTTCACAACTTCCTAACTACATGCCTAACTTTCACTTCTGTACCATTCGTTCAGTTGAAATAAAAATTCGATTATCTTTACCCTCTGTGGTTTTTCTCTCTTTTCCCTCAGTTCATTTCTTTTCCCGCAGCACAGTTCAGGTGTATAGCAAAAGTGAGAGCTACCGCACCTTTGCTTTCCTCTTAACCTGTTCTTCCCGTTTTTTTTTTCACGCTGCACAAATTTGTAATTATTTAAAGTTTTTATGTACCTCCGTTGTTTCGGAAGTTCACCACTCCTGAAGAAATGTCTCACTCAAAAGGAAGAATACTTTCGCTGCGATTTAAGAACGTCTCTTGTTTTGTTTGTTTGATTTTATCTAGAAAAATAATTCGGCATAACAGCCTCGGATCATGTATAGTGACACTGCGACACTTACCGCTTACAGCGACTGTTCCTGTCTCGCGATGGCTCACTGCTAAGCTAAAAACTGTAAAATCAAAGTTTAAAATGTCGGCATCAACACTGGATAAAAAAAGGGGGGGGGGGGGGGGGGGGGGGAACGTGAGAAGACAGAGGAATCGATCGCTTTAACGAACAGCTTTATGGCTTCCGGCTGGGCGACGCCGCTGCAGCTGTGTAATCTGAAAGCAAAACTATACACGACCGCTCGAAGCGACGCCCGCGGGCGAAAGCTCACCGGCAGTGACGGCGGGGAGTTTTACCTGGCCAGAGACGTGTAAACCTTGACATTTCACGACATAATGCACTTTCCACATCGCCGAAACCGGCCTCGTTGGAGAAACTTCCAAAACAAAGAGTCGACAGGAAAAAAAAAAAGCCGCCCAAAGAAAAAACATGACTTCCCGAGTCCTACAGTTGTCTGGAAAGATGAAAAAGATAAAGTATCGCAACTAAAGTTTCCTGTCAACAAACGAGCAAATGGGAGTGAAACTGGTAAATAAGGAGAACAGAAACCGAAGAAGGAACACACGCACATTTACAAATTCCTAACCGTAAACTCGCCAATGCAGGGCGTCGAAGACTCCCGGCCTTCGAGAAGTGAATCTGAATATTGAGTTGTTCCCGAGTCTTCCGGGCGCTCTTTTTCCGGAGTGGCGGTATTGGCCTTGGCAGCGCCAAGGTTTGTGGGGGAGAGGATACGGTCGAAGTGGGGAAGGGGAGGCATAGCGAGTGCCCTTTCGTCGACTGGCCCGAACTGTACCGCTAGTCGGATTGCAGCACGCGAACTTAGTTTGGCATCTGAAATGGCTCGGGGCCATTTCGCCGGCGCCCTTGTATGATTGTACGCGGGCGATGAACATGCGAAAATAACGCAAACAGTAGTAAAAACCAGGCTTTAGCCGGCACGAAGAAGAAGCCGGCGCACGATAATAATACCAGACATTACGGCAGGGTGTGAACGAGGCCATGACGTTGCGTATATAAATGACTGGTATAGTGTTCTAGTACGTACTGCCTCTTCGCGGGGATCCCATCGTAAAAGCGTCCGATGAAACTGTCGCCTACACTTTAAAGATTTTCCTGTCGAAGCGGTTCATGTGCTCTGTTTCGTTCTCAACTCGTTTTCTTTTTTGTTGTTGTTCTTCATTAGAGTTTTTGTGATCGATGCGCCCCGTACACTTCTCGTTGCTTCCGGTTTGTCGCGGCATCGAACATCTTGCGCATCGCATGAAGTTTAGTTTTTCTTTTGGATGCTTGTTGTAGCAGCAAGCACTGTTCATATTTCAGCACCTCTACCGGCACGATTTCATCGATCTTCGTTGTGGATTTAACATATAAAATCTTCTCTATGAACGACTGAAACCTCTTTCGACATCTCCGCTTTGCGTCCAGCCTGATATCCATAATGTCTAGCCGGCGCCAAAACCTTTGAAGATTTGGCGCTGTTTTAAGTTGACCAGTGTTAACTTGTCAACACACTGTGCTTTATTTTTGCTATTTAGGGAAAAACACCAAAAGTGTGATCGTTTGAACACTGAACGCGCCGTTAAGTGGTCGTTCCCCATTACGTGGTGAGTCAGAATCCTGCAGTAATGGTTTTCACTGAGCTACACCGCTTTCAATCGGGTCAACAGAACATTGATTGCTTGCATAAACACCAGGATTTTGTTTTTGTCACGATCTTTATATAAGTAAACAGTTTGTACAATACCGCTCGGCTAAATGAAAGCATCCGGAGAGTTATGTTGACTTTTCATTTAGCATAACGCTCACGCTTGCGCACTCTAACGCCCCAAGACTATGCAATTCAGAATGTCAGAGTCCTTTAAACACGATTGACTTTGTTGATATCAGCAGACTTCCTCATATTGTTTTCTCATTCATGCCATAGGGCACCAACGACGGCAGAAACTCTTGAGTTCAAAAATTACGGGTAACGTAAGGAACTTACGTGCGGGTAATTTGAACGAATTGTAATTCTATTTCAATTCTATTGCGATTCCATTCTAATTATAATTCTATTGTATTCAAATTCTTTTCTGTGCCTTTGTAGTTGGTGAAGTTGTAAGTACTAGTACTGTTAGAGACTTAACATCTCCAATTTTCCTGCCTTTGATGACGTCACACAGTTTCGACCAGTCGCGAGTTTTGTAACGGCGCCATTTTTTTGGTCGATGCCGGGTTTTCGTGTCGCTGAGCCATCTAATGCTTTCGCATTAAAAAAAAAAAACGTCTAGTGCTTCTCCTCCTAGCTTTTCTGGAAATCACCAACTAGCCCCATCTACCGGCCGGCGATAGCGATTCACGCGCTACTGAATGAAAGAATTTTCATTTGTAATTGAAAGAAAACTAAAGCCTACCGTAAAATGGTGAGCGAAGATGTTGCTCCTCAAGGCCTACTCTTCCTACATGCTGCAGCATATGACTTAGAAGAAGGGTTTTCACGGCAAAAGGAAACCAGTAGGGTGAACCAAACTTTCAAAACTTACTCGGTAATTTTTTATCCTCACCGCCGTGCAGCCCATCGCAGCCGCACAAACCGGAAGCGCTTGTCCACATTTCCTGGGCTGGTCTGGATAGGATTTATTTCATTGCGTTGTCTTGCTGCTCGCAGTTCAGTACAGAGAGAATAATCGTCATGGTGGGTGAAAAAGAAATTGACTGAGCAGGCCCGTAATGTACATCGCTTGCATTGTTAAATGGGCAGCAGAAGTCGCGTGCGTTTCTTTCGTTCTTTATAAAAAAATCCATAGGAATTCATGTTTGCCAACAATTTCTAGCAACGTTGTTTTGACGCTCGGACACAACAGTCTTACTACGACGTAGAGACAGAGGAAGTGCGATCGCGTAAAACAAAAGCAAAAAATATGAAGAGAAAGTGGGCCGATGGAATGGAGGGCTCAAAGAACTAAAAGGAGAAAGCTTGTCTAAACAGTTGTCCGCGAGCTTTTCTTTGAAAAATCTGTAACGCTGGGGCTCCGACGAGGCTTTCTTGGCGACCAAAATAACACATCAGTAGCGGATACGAGCATTAAAAGACTAGAGTTCTGGTGTCGTAAAAGCAAAATGGAAAAATTGCACGAACTGTCACAAAAATAGAAATAATAGAGCTTAGAACAAGAATAGGAATTAGGTTAAAACGAAGATAAAAACAGAATAAATGTTTTATAAAGTATGAAATGAATAAATCTGCCGTTTTAACTTCCTAGGCCAGGTGGCACTCGCCACCACGTGGATTGAAAAGAAATGTCGATAAGATCTATCTATGCGTCCAAAGTCACGTAAGGCCGAAACACGGCGGAGGCTGCTCTCTAGTTTTTTGATGAGACGTGGCCTAGGCTACCGTCTCCGAAACGTGGGTGCTCTATGTGCGGGTTCACACGTAGATTGTGCGGTCGAAATCACGAATGAAACATTTTCATATCTGCACGTGCTATGAGAAGTACATAATCAAGGGTGCGCGTGCTGTAAGCGTGATCGCGAATATTAGGCCTTTGATTCCGTGGGAGACATGTGCGAATCGGTGTGTGCGTGGACATGTGCATCATCCGGGTCACTTCATGCAAATAATAAATTATGACGTCATCACCTGCCATCTACACTAAATAGCTTTTTTTTCTTTCCTTCCCCTTTCGCACCGCGTGGAGCAGCCGGCTAGGGTCCCGTTTACTCCAGCCAACATATCAACCTTTCTTGTGACTAAATTTAAATTTCTCTCTATTTCTATCTCGCTCAACGCCAGAGCTTCGCCTGAGCTCTTCCCCCTCTTCTACCTGAAAGCGTCACGAAGGTGTTAAGTGCTGTTCACGGCGTTGTCGTTTTATTTCACGGCCCTGGCCCCCTCCTCGCAATCGTTCCCATCTGTCAGACAAGTGTGACCGGGCGGTAGAATCGGTAGCGATCGCAGGCAGGTAAATAAAGAAAAAAATCCAACTAGGCTCAAACTGCATCCAACACCCACAAGGCCAGCGACGATCCTTCACACGCTGTTCCAGCGAGGCTGCTTTATTCGCCGACATCGGTATAGCGCTCCTCCCGTCGCCTACTTGGCATTCGGAGATTTCGCATTCGCAGAAAGTGGAGAGGAAGAGAAGACAGAGAGAGAGAGAGAGAGACAGAAGGCGAGGTTTTTCTCTCCCGAGTGATGCGATGCTTTAAGTGAATGCAAGACGACGGGCCAGAGCGCGCACTGCGGCGACGCATTCGTAAGGCGAGGCGCCGCATCGATTCCAGATGCGGGCTTGTCTGCCGCGGAGGTAAACAGAGCGCGGCCGTGTCATCGCTTATCCCGCCGCCTCCAGAAACGCGCGGTGGCATCGAAAAACTTCCTTTCGCCCCGCGCGCGACGGCTACGATGCCGAACCATAATGCGCGCGTCAGTGAGGCACGTCCAACGGCTCCAGCTCGGAAGGTATTTGAACCGACACACATCTCTGCAGTGGTAGGAAACAAGAAATAACAACATGGCCTCTTTTAAAATATTGTTCCCTCGTGGAAGTGGTGTTTCACGCTGAATGATTATCGTTTGCATTCGCGAATGGTTACTCACCTTTCGTGTGGACCCTGGGAAAACCTTGCAAACGCGATACGACGTCGCTTATATGTTGCTAACCCTGAGTCTGTATGACCAAGAGTTAATTTTTGAGGGGACACTAAAAGCTGCATTCAATTTTTCTTCTTTCTGAAAGTCGATTTTATGGCTCTTTCTGGGCTTGTTGATCTTTTTACGGCAACAAAAAAAAAGAATTTATTAATAAGGAACACGTATTTAGAAATTTTTCCATTACTGAATTCAAACCCGTGCCGTCTACCTGCGAGAAAAGGATTCCGTGATCACCGTCTTAAAGTGATTGGCGGTGTAGCCTAGTCTCTAACTTTCTGCCGGCCCCTGCCTTCTCTTGGAATTCAGGCCGGTGTTACAAGACGCCAATACACTGAACTAAGCGAGAGAGGGGGGATGAAAGAGAGGGGGTTAACTGAAAGACTGCTTCAACTGGCTGTCATGCACATGGGAAAGGGTAAATAGAATGTAAAAAGGAAATAGGAGAGCAAGGGAAGAGACAAGGAGGGAAGGACATACGGGTAAGGACATTCATGCTGCACACTCACAATCTGCCTATCAATCACGGCGCCGCAGACATCGAAATAGTACTGTGCAACGCCTCAAGGGCTGCCGATCACTGTAGCTCTTGTCCGTGGGTTTTAATCTCAATTCAGAGGGCGGGGATAGACATGGTCTAGGGCACAGCGTGATTTCAGCGCTAAACACAGAGCATTCACACAGCTGATGTTCTATTGTCTCATGACAGCCACATGGGTCACTTACTAAGAAATTCATGTTTCTCTCTGCTGTTGGTTGGTTTTTATCCCACTAAGAGTGTAACTATGTTGTCCAGCGAATAGCTTAGAGCCTAAAACTTTCATTGTCTTATTTAATCACTTGCACGGACAAAAACTTTGAAAGTCTCAAATTATGTCCTCGCTTATTTCGTTTTTGCATGGTCTGTGCCGCACAAAAAAAAAAAAAACCTACTACGCGAGGCCTTTGAGGGAGGCGGGTAAGGTTGTTAAAAAGTTGCGGCGCTTCGTTCAGATACATAAAGTTCTGGCCAGACACTCCGCAATGCAGGTTGCTACGTTTGAATTATGGCGTAAATTTTTCCTCCCGTTGGCTTACGCATATGATTTTTGCAGGCGCACATTTATCATCATATTTTCATCGCTATAGCTTAAGCAAAGCAGCTTTACTGTTTTTTTTTCGTGCCTCACTATGAGTTTGAGTTTGCGTGTGAGCCGGTGTGTCTCTGCGTCGTACAAATAGGGGGAAGCTGTTAAAGCTAAAAGAGAGAAAAAAGCAATAAAAGGACGGCTGTCGCAAGAGTTGTGACTAGACGGTTGGTGGCGCTCAGCGGCTTTCGGGAGCTAAGGAGGCGCTAATCCACTCGTGTGGCGCTGATTGCCGTCCCGAGGGGCGAACAGCGTTGCTCAGAAAGGAAAACATACTGCACACTGTGGTTGGCGCTGAAACATCTTCGCGCGCATCGCTGTACACGCGTACATGACGCTGAAAAACACGAGTTACGTCCAGCGGAGAAACAGGCTTAGGCTATGTGAACTCGGCTGCCTGGAGTGGATGTTGCCTGATTGGATGTGGAATGTTTATGCGGTAACCAGAGGCACCAAAGGCCTTGATAAAACATAATAAGTGCTGAACTAGAAGATTCATATTTCGTTTGCACACTTGTTCCTCGCTGCGGAAGCGCACGTCTTCATAGTAACAAGTTTTCACGGGACATTCTGTGAACAGGGAGATTCGTTAAGCGCACTTCTCGTGAAGACATTGACAGCATGACTGACCACACGATATGAAGATTTTACTTTTGCCCAGCTGCACCCAGAGTAAAGGCAAATGGTAATTGAAAGTCATCACAAAACATTTCCTTTAGTCGTTTAGAGGCTGTGGTGTTCTGGCTGGTATGGAGCACCAGGTCGTGATTTGAATCTGGGCATGGAAATTGCATTTTGGTGCAAGCGGCGTGTGAAAACACTCAAGCTCCGAAACTTCAGTGCATGTTAAGGAACCCCAAAATATCGAATCGGAAGGCTACCCTCCCCCCCCCCCCCCCTTACAGCCTTATTGCAGCCATTCTCTCGCGTTTGTCCGACAAAAGAAAAATGTGCATTTATTCTTGTTTAGCGTCACCTCAGGACGAATGCACTTGTAATTAAGACTGAGCAAGAGTTAAGTGCACCAGATGCCGTCTTCTGTGTGCTGCGTATTGAAGCACTGCGGAGTGATAATCCTGTTATGCGGTAGCACTAACTTACGCTTCAAATCTTGCAATCAAATTGCGTTTGTGGCACTCTGGTGATGGTGGCCGTATATTTTTGTGCAACGTCAGAAAAAAATAGATTAATGGCTATGTCAGGCATGGTAATGCGGAGGTTCAGCACTTTCACTATTTTGCAATTGTTGCATTCGCTACATATGAGGCAGGGATTATAGCGCTTCTGTTTCAGGAGGATTAGCTATGCGAAGCGTTTTGGGCGCCAAGGTATATGTGCACGGGGTGGTCACGTGATCAAGCACTCGTCGAATGGCACCATGTCCAGTCGACAACTACGTCACGACAACTACGACGTTTGAGCCGGGAACCTTCGCCTTAACAGCTAGGGAGGTGTAACGCAGGTACACGTAAAAAAACCTACGTTCAGTTGCTTCTGCCGTTGTGTGCTGTCCACGCTAGCTGTTTTCTTTTCCTCCTCCTCCTCCTCATCTCCTCCTTCTTCTTCCAAGTTCAACCAGCCTCCCCCCCTCCCCCAAACGCTGATTATCTATATTATTTTTCACGCGGTCATGCCAGCAGTGTATACGCTGTACCTGTTCATGGATAAAATGTAGGCTTATAAACACATGGCTGGTCTTCACTATAATCAAGGTGAGGTCCTACTATGGTCCGGTCTACTATGCGAACGGAAAGTGACTGAAATTTAGGCGTTGCAGCCCTACAGTGCAATTTCCCAATTTAGAAAGCGCACAACTCCACTCCGTTGGGCGGCGCGAGATATAACTCGCCGCGGAAACCGGCAGACGCTCGGAGGGGGGGACCCTCCGTCGTTTGCTTGGCAGTCGAGCCTCGCCGCGACTGCGCTCATTTGCCGCGGGCGCTGCCTAATCCCCGAGAGTGGCTGCCGCCAGTCTGCCCGCTTCCTCTCCACTCTTCGCGCCGTAGTTGAACGGGATGAGACGTCCGAGGAGGGAGAAGGGGCTAGAGGATGCTGCCGGAGAAGCGTCGCACACTCGGGGACAAGCTCTGCAGCTCTCTCTGGCGAAAGCGGGGTGCTAGTTGGGAGATGTAATGCTTACGTTAAAGCAAGCTCTAACAATAAATACATGTCCGAGTGGCGGTGTGTTAGGTATAAAGGAAAAAGAAATCCTACCGCGCAATATTTCAACCTGGTAATTTGGACAGCGCGACTAGGCTTTTTATCTTTGTGTTTTTTTTTTCATAACGTGCACGGTGATATGTGAGGTCTTGCCTTCTTTGCAAATAAGCTAGTTTGTATAATGAGGAAAGGGCTAAATAAACCGCTGGAAAACAGAGCATAAAGTTTGCTGATGGAATAGTGCTTTGTGGTTTATTTGTTGCATACAAAATAATTCGCAGTCTTCGGCAACGACGTGCCTGTTTGGCACGTAAAGGCCAACTCTCTGAAAGTAAGTTAAGCTGACACAAGTTTGGTGTGAAGGCACTTCAAGCTGTTTGAAGGAAACAAAATGCAGCCACTGACGAAGTCCATAGACGAAAATGACTTCGGAACGCTAACGAATTTCTTAATTGCATAAGACGTCCAAGACGCAGCTGTTACGTAAGTGGCATTATATGACGCAAAGTTCGAGAATCAGCCAATGGCACGCTTCCTGCTGTCCTGTTGTGTATAGTGCGTCGTTAGGTTTAGGATTGATTCCAATAGGCGCTGAGGAGTCGTGCATTTTCGTTTTGTGATAATCGTGCGTTACCCCATTCACTGGTGTGATTGTCAAGAGGTTTGTGTTTAGTAATGGTTTGTTTTTGATACGACAGTTTCTTTCATCCCTCTTGTCGCTCTTTTATTATGCGTGTGAACTTTTCCGTTTCATCGTCGTAAACACGAGTGCAGTCGCCACATGCAACCTTGTAGGCTATGCCAGAGAAACTCAGAACCGGTATGTTGTCTTTAACTCTCACCAGCTTGCTACTGAGGTAACTGATGGCACACGGGCTATACTCGGAGAACCTGGCTGACGCCCGTGACGCAAGGGACAGAGGCACGATAATGATCTTCTGCCTCGACCACTGCTTGGGACGCTTCTGCCATTCAGTCTTCCAACGATATTAGCCTACAGAAACAACTAAAAAACCTTTTATAACAAACTAACATCATGACCACTCGAACCTCGCTTTTATGAACTTTCCTTTTTTCTGGTTTTATGCAGTCTAAGATTTTCTATGTTCTAACCTATGATACAAATTTGCTTCGGTGATGTGAATAACATCTCGTGGAGATCTTTCGTTGGAATGATTTTCGCTCTAGTTATTTTACAGCGAAAGCTCTTTTATGGACGATTCCTGGCGGGTTTTCTGGTGTAGACCGTCAACATTCGGTCGCGTGATTTTCGCGCATCACGGTCACGTGATCAGTCACTTGCCCATAGCCGTCCACGTGAAAAGCGCCTGGCACCTCACCGCACGAAATTTCGATCGCTGCGGTCGCCCACGTTGCCACAAACGCTGTAAGTCTTACACTCCACTGTAGGTCTTATTCTTCCGTTGATATCCCTGCTTTTTCTCTTCCTCCCCCTCCTCCTCCTCCTTAAACATTACCAAAAGACAGACAGCAGCAGAGCGACAGCTTTCGCTGAGTTTAGCGTGTTATGCAGAACAACTTAAACACTTCGCAGATAAGGGCATCCCATCGCGTATTTCCCGCATAGCGAAGGAAGGCATCATCAATTAAAATGGCAGGTGCAGCATGCCTGCGGTGATGCTTTCTGTAATAAAAAGAAATGGTCTAGACGCTTCGAAATGAAAAAAAAAGGTAAGCACGTTTTTCTGGCTTCTAACGACAGGGAGAGAAAAACTATACGTAGAATGCGAATGTCAGCTATAAGCACGCTGCTTTCCCGAAAGGGAAAAGAAACACTAAAAAGAAAAAGTCAAAGCCTGCCGAAGAATGCAGAACCACTGTGCAAAATGCATAATGTCGCTCACAGTGCCTCTTTCACTTCTTCAAGACGGGCAGGAAAAATTTATATTGCCCTGCGAAAGAAAACAGTGTCTGAACGGCCGCCTCACTTTGGAGAAGAAACCCGAATTGCGCCAGCTAGCACATCCAGCAGACTACGATGGAGGAGGCAGGCCGCCAGAATCGCTGGCTGCTAGCGCGATTTCGCGGGGTCTCGCTCGATTACAAAGGCAAAACAGCCTCCTCCCTTCATGCCCCCCCCCCCTGTGCTCACATCTGTGAAGCTCCATGCGGGATGCCAGTACAGCGCGACGTCGTGAGGCGAGGTCGAAAGGCAAAGGCAATAATGGCCTGCGCGAGAGAACGGGGCCTCCTTTCGCAAGAGTTTAGCCCCGTAAGGAAACGCGAGGGCCGTGCTTTCACACACACAAAGGAAGAGAAGCCGTAGAGAGAAGGGAACGTCAGCAGCGAGTAACAGGGGAAGTTCAGGCTGAGTATACAGGGTGATAGGTCCTCAGAGATTGCGTGCGAAACGGGTGGCGGATGCTGGAAGCGTGCAGGAGATGGTACGTCAGGCCTAAAGCAAGGAAGGGGAGAAGGATAGAGCTGGGAAAGGCTTGGAGAGAGGTGAGAAGTGTAAGGGGATAGCAGCGGGATTGGCAGCATTTCATTCAGGTCGAAAGCACTCGTGTGCAAGGCTGTCACAGAGAATGTAGAGTAGTGAGAATATCCTGGAGAAGCAAAGCAAAGAATACGACCAGCTTGGAGGGGGAAAGGAGGATTTGAGGAACGAACCGACATGAGAGAAAGTACTAGCGAAAATTGTACGCTTTTTTTTTTCACCTGCAACTTGTCCATGAAAATAACACAACATACCCTAAGAGGACAGACGACGAGACGGCTAGAACTCATTGAGCTAGGTACATGTGCTCGTTCCGCTGGAAGAAAGGGGAAAGTAGCCCGATAAGCAGGCTAGGTTCACACAGAACAGAAACAGCAGAGTTCCCATGCTTCACGTGTGGGCAAGCCGCTGGCCTGCCGTATGTTGCTTAAACGCAGTACAAAATCGGGTAAGAAAGGAAGCAAAACACAGTGCATTTTATTGCGAGTTTCATGTGAGACGTGTGTGATTTTCACGACGGAATTTCTGGGAGCCATTCAGGCATTTATCCTGTTTCTCAAGGTTCCAACTAAGAGAGAGAGAGAAGAGGTGAATGGAAAGGGGCAGGGAGGTTAACTAGGCGATGCTAAGTATGCTACCCTACACGTGTGAAAGGGGAACTGTGGGAGAGATGGAAGAGTGATCTCCCTATCCTTTCTTCCCTTTCTATGTGTCCGTAACCCATTACTAAGAGGGTACACAGGGCACACACCGAATTAAAGTTTACAACCTTGAACTTAATCCTGCGTCCTTCAAGAACTTGAGAAGCGCCTTGATAACTGTCCTCTGCGATGAGGGTTTAGTCCAAGGACCCAGAATCTTCGCTTCTGTAAGCGAACCGATCAACCAAGAGAAAAATACACATCGTTGTGCCCTGGACACGAACTAGACAGGTCACATTATTTGCGGCTCAAACATTGTCGCGAATTCAGCCTGGCTTTGCAGAATGGTTGTGAAATTTTATTAGGGTCTTTAGTGGCATTAGGCTCCTCTTGCTCATAAGTATTAATCGAGAAGCGCTCGCAACGCGTGTGGCGAAGCTTCATGTCTAGCCTAAATCGGTCGGGTTCATAAGAATACCACGCCTGCCACGTCACCAGCTCGCATGCCGTAAACGTTGTGACGTAATTAACCAAGTCATCTCATCGCTACATATGCAAGCCCACGGAATGTCATTCCCAAATTTTCCGGACAACACAGAACTCAAAGCATGTTCGCTCCGGCCGCATCCTTTCACCTCGAAAAGTGCCAAGCGCGCTCCTTATGTGCCTAGATTTGTTGAACGACGAGAGCATCGTTTTTTTTTTCTATTCTCCCCTCGCGCCAGTTGTTTTGCACGAGAAAGGAAGAGAAAGAAATGCTGTCATCACGTCGCACGCCTTTTCCGCGTTGGTATAATTTCATGGTAACACTTGGCCCAGCCGGCTTTTCCTCAGTGCCCACTTGGCGTCTCTCGGGCTGTCTTTCGCTTCGCTTCGTCCCAAAGTGGCCCTGCTCCCCTATAACGAGATCTCTTCGGCGCTGGCCGTACACAAGCAAAGGCTCACGTTGTCTACGCGCGTCCATTCGAAACAAGAAGACATCTTCCAGGCCGGGGCTTGAGAGGACCACGTATAATACGGGACGCAGAGAAAGGAAAGAGGGTTAGAGGAGAGGAGGAGGGAGGGAGGGGCAGGAAGAGGAACGCTCGGAGGCTGGGGGAACGAGGAGGCGCTTCGGGAGACGTTCCTCCGAAGTGAGGCCTCTAGCTCAGGCTGGGTCAAGCGATGGGTAAGAGGCAGGAGGAAGCGTACTTGCCAGCGCCACTGTTTTTTTTTTTTTTGGACGAAAGAATCGCCCCAAAGTCACGTTTCCTCGGAAGTGCCGAGCGCTGCCTTTAGGGGGGACGGCCGCGACTCCAACGCTGCATTCAACGAGGGAAGAGAAGAAAGGAGAAAAAGAGGAGGAAGCGATTCTGCGGGCCTTTCCTCGGGCGGAAGGGAGAATAATGGGAGATTTCGGGGCTCTGACGGAAGAATGGCGGGAAGGGTGGGGTGCATCAAGGGCACTCACGTTGTGTCGTCAGCGAAGAGGCCGCTCTGAGCCACGGCGACGCTCGCTGCTCCACTGCGGAGCTCCTCTTCCTTCTTACTTTTCCTTGAAAGAAAAAGGAAAAACGCCCGCACGTTCTCCCCGGGCATTCGAGCCTTGGCCTGGAGTGCCTCTGGTCGCGTCGTCGAGCCGTCGCCTGTCGCTCAGCGCAGCGCGTAAATTGAGAATATGTTGACTCCTCTTGTGGCATGCCAAGTACTGCCCCGGGCGTCTACTCTTGATTCGTGAAGCGAAAGTGGCCTGTGTTAGAAGCTCCAGAGCGCCGTGGGTCGCTTGAACGCTTCCTGTAGTGTTGTACTTATACACGTATGCTCTGTGCTACCTCTGCTCTTCAGACTTTCCGGTTGAAAACTGACTATCAGAACACCCGAGCATATGTTTCGTTTTTCTTTTTAGTTTCTTAAATTATTTTATACTTTAATGCATCGCCAAAGTTTAGATGGGGGTTAGCTTCTCCTCTGAGAACCTCTGTTTTGACTTCGGTGTAGAAGTTGCTGGCTGCAATATTTTTGTTCCGTTCTTTTATCTTCGGTGGACCATGTTTAGATACTCTTATCTTATGTTTGTTGCCTTTTGTGTGTGTGTGTGTGTGTGTGTGTGTGTGTGTGTGTGTGTGTGTGTGTGTGTGTGTGTGTGTGTGTGTGTGTGTGTGTGTGTGTGTGTGTGTGTGTGTGTGTGTGTGTGTGTGTGTGTGTGTGTGTGTGTGTGTGTGTGTGTGTGTGTGTGTGTGTGTGTGTGTGTGTGTGTGTGTGTGTGTGTGTGTGTAGCCTTGTCGCTTCTTTTTAACGCCTAAAACACAACATTGCCTCCCACTTTTGCAGTAATGTTATAGTTTCGTTTTAGCGTGTCGATTACGTTCTGCGGTTTTGTCAGTACTTGCGGCCTTCTGACCTCGCTTACACAGCGTAACACAAACTTCGATCGTGTGCGTTGCCGTAGTTTACCGCCATTCACTAAAGCTTGTTCTTGTGTCAAACGTAATGCACCAATCTTTAAGTGATTGCATTAGAGCGCAACTAATTTAATTTTTCGTCTACAGTGAGCAAAACCATGTTTAACCTATCAGGTTTTCACAGAAGAAAGAGCGATGCAACCATTAATGTACTCTGCTATATTAAGTCCGTAGCCTAGGAGCAAGAAAGATTTTAGATGAAGAAAATATACCGTTAGGGCTTACAGAAAGATGCTTAATACGGCTACTCAAAAAATAAGTAGATCCAGTAAACGCCTTCCTTAATCCCTAGAATACATGAGAGTAATTAGTACAGGAATCGATTAAACGTTTCTGCGCAAGCACTTTTATAGCCACCAGCTAGCGGTCGCTAGAGGTGCTTTTCCTTTAACCACTACACCAGAGGTCGGAATTCACGGGCTCAAATGCTGTAGCTCAAAATTAATACTTAATGAGCAATCAGGCGTTCTTCGTTAAGACCAGCACTCGCGACAGGCTTATGTAGCGATGAGTTGGTAATTAAACTGAGAGCCGCTCGTCATTTGTAGCCTATATATGTTTTATTCTGATAGCCGCGTGTTCCATACTCTTCACTTTTATCTATGACGTTTTTCGTACGACTTCTTTGCCTAGCGCTAATGAAAGCAGATTCGCGAGATATCTCATATGCGGGGACTTGCAGCTCAACATGCAACAACGTCCCCTGGTGTGATGCGAGCACATCACTTTCCACCATAAAATAAACTTAAAAGGAAGGAAGCTATCTCGTTCGCCGCACGCGGAGAGGCGAATGCCCGTGGGCTGTCGGCGTGCTTCCCACCGAAGCTCGACCGCGCTACGCTGCTGCCCGTGGTAGCAGAGTAAACTCAGCCGACTCCTGCACGAGGTAAATCAAATTGCGCGTTAACTGGATTTGTCAGAGGCCCGCTCCCCCGCGATGATGCTCTTGAAGAGAGCGCTCGCGTTGCTGTGGGCGCTTTCACCGCCTGGCGACTAGGCACTGCGGTGGAGCTCGAGCGCACCTGCAGACTTTGCGTTCGAGTACAGAAACGCTTGGAAGGTGACAAAGTGCCTACCAGTTTGAGGTTCCTCGCCATTTCAAATGCTTGGCCCTGAGAGGCGGAGTACCCACGGAAAATCCTGAGAAACCACAAGAAGTTTGTCTCAGTCGAAGTTTTTACGCTACGCTGGCTGGAACTCTTGAGACAGGTTTGTGTGTGAGCAGGTCGCCGACGAAATTGAGTGCGAGCACAAGGTTGCTCCACATCCTTTGCTTTCTTTCATTCATTGTTCAAGGAAGTTTATGCGAAATAAAATTTTGTTGACACTTCTGCCGATACTTTAAACGTGGTCTGAGCAGCCAAGTGCAAGACCAGCTACCACGTATTGAACTGCTGGAAATTTTTTTCATCACTTTGTCTACACACGGGTCGTCGCATTGTTGTTGTTGTCGCTGTCCTCAAGGAGTTTATGGCGCGTACCCACCGCGGGGTATTGGCAGAGACACAGACAGCGACTGACAGATGCTCAAAAACGTTTTTTTCAGGTAGAAAAAGAAACCTTGCAGATTCTGATATTTAAATTAAGAACTAATCGGAAACTGGGAGATTGTTGATCGAAACTGGTAACGGGGGCTATACGTGCACGGTTTTGGATGTTTTCATTACAGATGAATTTTGAACATGAGTAGCCAGAAGATGGTATTCAGAAAGATTTCAGGATGGAAGCCGTTTCGTGTCCAAAAAGAAGCATTGAATGGCGGAGAGCACATTCTTGTTGCTGCTCCCATGGGTGGAAGCACAAAGAGACAGAATAACCTCGGCGGACAAACGTAGACCGAGCTGACGTAGTGGATGTTCTAGCAGACGCCTCCGTAAAGGGGAGAAGCGGCGGTAGGACAACAAGAAAACATCTTTTGTTTCGGGTTCAACACAGAGCGGGTACAGTGGGGAGACCGCCAGACCAGATCTATGGAGGTGGGAGTTTAACTGCGGACTTCTTATTCCGTACTCTTTTCTGTCCCGTACTCTTCTCTTTTTGCTCTCTCTGCTTTGTGTGTGTGTGTGTGTGTGTGTGTGTGTGTGTGTGTGTGTGTGTGTGTGTGTGTGTGTGTGTGTGTGTGTGTGTGTGTGTGTGTGTGTGTGTGTGTGTGTGTGTGTGTGTGTGTGTGTGTGTGTGTGGTGCGTGCGTGCGTGCGTGCGTGCGTGCGTGCGTGCGTGCGTGCGTGCGTGTGTGTGTGTGTGTGTGTGTGTGTGTGTGTGTGTGTGTGTGTGTGTGTGTGTGTGTGTGTGTGTGTGTGGGCGTGCGTGCGTGCTGTGGCGGGGGGGGGGGATTGGCGCCTTAAAAGTACAATTTAACTGAGGAATGCGACAACGTAGACGCGTGAAAGAAACCCCGAGCTTGCGCGATCGCCTGTCTTTAATGCACCATGGGAAGAGAAGATGCTGCTAGTCGGGAGAGGAAGTAAGTGCTGAGGATGCAAGTTATTTCAATAGCAGATACCTGCGGAACCTGGCCGCTCTAATATATGCGCAGGGCGGAAGGAGAATCGGGACGGGGCATTGAAGAGATGCCTTCGCAAAACAAAAGAGACTTGCACAGCATTGCTACGCGCATCGTTGAGCCACGCAAAAAAAACTGATCTTTTGCAACACATTTCACTCCTCTTTTTTTTGTACCTGACAAACACGCTGCAACCGTTTGGAGTCGCTGTCGTACGTCCTGTTCGTCCGGCACCCCCTTCTTGCGGCCACTATTTTACTGTCCTCCGAAACAATTCTGTGGCCCGCTAGAAGTCGCAGTACCCTCTTTATCGTTCCCCTTTTTATTGTGCTACCGCTTCCCTTTCTTTCCCTTTTTTCTTAGTTGAGCAGCTGCCGCATTGTTAGATCCTTGCTTTGCTTCCCCATTTCGCCGTCTGTCCAATGTGATGGCCCATATTGTCGACCATGAAATCTTCGAAAGGAAATTCTCGAACGTTCTTCCGTTTTACGAGCCTCGCTTTTCGAAACGGCGAGTGCTTTACAGCGACGGCGACCCACGTGCATTCACAATGGGTTCTTTTGTTTTACGGCGAGTTTTATAGCAAGGCTCACTGTCGCTTCTTGCGGCACGAAGTAGCAACAGAAACCATGGGGCCTCTATTTAGAAACAATGCGCGAACCCAGCGAGATGCTAAAGAAAGGGGAAAAAGACAGAGCTTAAAAAGAAGGTGGCATTGCATTTCGAGTTTCCGCCTAGCCACATAAGCGTTTCCACTTGTTGCAGTCAGACATCAAAGAAAAAGAGAAGGGTGAATTTCTAACCTCGGGGAAAATTTAATGATTTACACAGCAAGAAAGAAGGCGGGAATATTCAAGTGCTAAATTTGTGGACTCTCAAAGAAGATCAATAGACAGATGGAAACTAATGCGCATTGTGGTAATTTATCATTCATAATCGTCCATGATAACCACGACACGTAAGATAAAGCTGTAAAGTAATGTCGCCGTCAAGCACCGCCAGTTAAACATGTCAATTAAGAGTTAAACAGTCAACAAAAGCAGAAAAAGGGTATTACAACACGAGAAAACGCTTTAAATGTAAGCGTAGCGCTCATGGTGCGTGCATGAACACCTTGTGACTACGCAGCTCGAAGCTAATGCCTGTGGTTATAATGAGGCGTCGCATTGAACGAAAGTGTCTCTGAAACGTAGTTACACGCAAATTACTAATTCCAGTTAGGAGCTGACCATTTAACTTAATGTCTACATCGTCATGCACCTCTACTGAGTGAACTGTACTTTTTCACGACCCTCGGGGGAACCGGTTTTCTGGGCTGTGGGGAGAACGTGGGGGAGCTTAACACTCAGCCCTTTTCTGTACTACGAGGACAGCCCAGTGCCAATGTGGCGGCGCCCACCGACCACTTTTTGAAAAGATCTATAGGCACGCTGAGTAACGCAGTGCAGGCGCCTTATGATCACCGCCGTAAAATATGTCTACTTTTCTGTTTTGAATCAGGAAAGGACGCATCATTAACAAGGGGTATATTCAGTTCTGAAGCCACGTGCTGTTTCAGAGCTCATAAGTTTATTGCGCTGGGAGCAGCGTCCACACCATTCCGAAATCGCGCGCTTTCCCCTCAGAAACAAAGCCATTTCACTCGCTCAGGTGACAACTTCAACGAGGCCCATTACGCTCTTCATAAAGCATGTAT